>LPNX010705704.1:0-39597 GCA_001517045.1 Pseudotsuga menziesii | reverse complement strand
GTGTCTCTTGTCTCTTGTGATGTGCTTATGTGATTGCTGTGCTTGTTATTCTCTCAGTGAAAAGATATTAACATAATGCTAGCTTAAATGTTGAAAAACTAACACGGTACTCCTCAATTTTTGTGCCTGCAATTTAATGAAGGCCGCACTCCTCGAAATCTGTGTCAACAAATATCACCTCAGTTTCTGTGCCAACTGAAAATTTCTCTCAGCTGGTGTCTTGAAAATCGTGCCCACTCTCCTTCTTCAGCTCTCTCTTCTTCCTTCTCCTCTCAAGAATTAAAAGTGAAGTGTTTTGCCTCCCTCAACCCTTTTTGTCTAAACCCTAAGTGGGAATCTAATCCAATGGTGGATAAAGATCCAATCCAATGGCTAAGATTCAATGAGAGTAAAAATCACATTTATTTAAATCACTTAAATAAATTTACTCACCCACTTAAATTTATCAAAAAGTGACTTTAACTTTATAAAGTCTCATTAAGTAGCTTTTAATGTGAGGGTCACCTTTTTTCCCTTTTCTAAGTGACTTAGGCAAAAAGTCACTTAGGGAACAAATTCCTAGGTACAAAACTAACACTCCCTCTTACCGAGGAAGGTGTTCTGCGCCACTCCCAACTTATCTCTGAAGAAGACAAACTTCCCCCTCCCCAAAGACTTCGCCAGAATGTCTGCTACCTGCTCATCAGTGGATATATACTGTAGCTCAACTGCCCCTCTCTGAACATAATCACGAATGAAATGGTACCTGATCTCAATGTCCTTCAACCTGTCATGAAACACTGGATTCTCAGAGAGCTGAATGCAACTCTGATTGTCACAATAGATCACCGTAGGCCTAAGCTGCTGATCAAATAAATCTACCAATAACTTGTGAAGCCACAGTGCTTCACAAGTCGCCTGACTGGCTGCCATATACTCATCCTCAGCAGAACTCAGTGCAACGGACTTATGTTTCCGACTAAACCACGACACTGCTACCGAGCCCAAACTGAAACAACAACCGGAAGTGCTCTTCCGATCCCTCACACAACCTGCCCAGTCTGAATCTATGAACCCAGCCAAGCTGACTCCACCCGAACCCCGGTAGTCCATACCATAATCCACCGTACCTGCAAGATATCTCAGTATGTGCTTTGCGGCAGTCCAGTGCACACTCCTAGGCTCAACCATGAACTGACTAAGAGTGTTAACCACAAAACACAAGTCTAGCCTGGTATTGACCAGATACATCAATGACCCAATGAGCTGACGATATAAAGTGGGATCCACCAACTTACCCTCGGAAGCATGAAGTTGCTTCCAGTTGGTGATCATAGGTGTACACATCGGCCTGCAGTCCTCCATCCGAAATCTCTTCAGAATATCAACTGCATACTTCCCCTGTCCAGGGAAAATATGTCCAGGCTCCTGCCAAACCTCCATCCCTAGATAGTAATGCATCAGTCCAATGTCTGTCATCTCGTACTCCGATGCTAGATCTCTCTTGCAATGTGCAATGAGACTCTCATCACCTGTGATAAATATATCATCAACATATAGCAGAAGAATGAGCGGATATCTTCCAACCACAATGAAGTATAGGTTGGGATCAGCCTCACTCTTCTGGAATCCCATCGATGTCAAGTAAGTATCAATCCTGGAGTACCAAGCTCTAGGAGCTTGCTTCAGTCCGTACAAGGATTTCCTTAGCCTGCACACATGAGAATCTCTCCCATGGATCTCAAATCCCTGCGGCTTCTCTAAATATACCTCCTCTTGCAGAAGACCATTGAGAAATGCAGTCTTCACATCCATTTGGTGGATCTTCCAACCCATCTTTGCTGCTATAGATATAACTGCCCTGATAGAATAATACCGAGCAACTGGAGCAAATGTCTCATCATAGTCAACTCCCTCAACCTGTGAGAACCCCCGCGCCACAAACCGAGCCTTATACTTCTCCACACTGCCATCCACAGCATGCTTTACCTTGTAAAGCCACTTGGAATTCACAACTGACTTCCCCTCAAGTCTCGGCACTATCTCCCAAGCATCATTCTTCATGATGGAATGGTACTCTTCCATCATGGCATCTCTCCATACATGATGCTGAGAAGCCTCCTCAAATGTGGATAGCTCAGAGTCACGATGACTCGCAACAAGGGCCATACCATACCTGTCTGGCTCCACACCATACCTGTCTGGCTCCACCACTGTCC
Organism: Pseudotsuga menziesii; assembly: GCA_001517045.1. Taxonomy (NCBI): domain Eukaryota; kingdom Viridiplantae; phylum Streptophyta; class Pinopsida; order Pinales; family Pinaceae; genus Pseudotsuga; species Pseudotsuga menziesii. The sequence goes on along the minus strand of LPNX010705704.1, from coordinate 37,399 downwards.
TGATCTGCTCCTGGGGCCTACCAAATGCCTCTGCATCCTTCAAGGTCTCCTGAAGCCACTTAGGCTTCCTCTTCCTTGAAGACTGGTCCTCCCAAACTGGTCTTGGGCTCTCCTCATCTGAGGAAGTCCCAATACCTGAAGGTCCAACACCCCGAGGACCAGTACCTGATGAACCTGTGCCTGCCGAACCTGTGATCTGAGGACTCAACCCTGAACCTGTCCCTGAAACTTTCCCTGAAGTGCGAGCCACCTGAATCACTAAACCTATAGAAGTTGTGCCTGTACCCTGTGATCTAGTCCCTCCAGAAACCTGTGGACCTGATAGCTGCATCGAAGAAGCCTGTACCAACTGAGGTGTGGGAGCTGGTGTCTCCCCCTTCTCTAACTCCCTAGACTTCCTGAAGGCTCTCTCCTCATCAAACTTCACTTCCCTTCGGACAAAAACTCTCCTCTGGCTAGGTAAGTAAAGCCGATAGGCCTTCGAAGTCTCGTCATATCCCACAAATATGCCTCTCTCTGCGGTGGGATCAAACTTCATCCTCTTCTCAGAAGGGACGTGATAGTAAGTCAACGAGCCAAATATGCGAAAGTGGCCCACCTCAGGCTTCTTTCCTGAATACATATCCTCAGGAGTCTTACTCCCCACTACCCTGTGAGGACTCCTGTTCTGCAGATAAACTGCAGTGCTACATGCCTCTGCCCATAGAAAGAAAGGTAACCCCTGATCATGAACCATCACTCTGGCTGCCCCCACAATCGACCTGTTCTTTCTCTCTGCCACTCCATTCTGCTCAGGAGTGTAAGGAACTGTCAACTGTCTCTGAATGCCCTCCTATCTGCAGAATGCATCGAACTCCTTGGAGGTATACTCACCCCCATTGTCTGATCTCAACATCCGAATCTTCCTCCCCGTCTGCTTCTCCACAAGGGCTTTGAACCCTTGGAAGACTCTCAACACAAGTGAGGACTTCTTGGTCCTCAAGAAGTAGATCCAGGTCTTCCTAGAGTAGTCATCTATGAAGCTAATGTAGTACTAAAAACCTGTCAAAGACACTGATGACATAGGACCGCATATGTCAGAATGGATAAGATCTAGCACCCCTGCAGCTCTCGTGTCACTGCTCGAAAAAGCAGTCTTGGTGTACTTTCCCAAAGCACACCCCCTGCACACATCACTCTGCTCAACGCTGAACTCCGGTAATCCTGTAACCATGCTCCTCAACAATCTGAGAGCTAGGTGATGTAGGTGGGCCATCCTTCGATGCCAAAGCTCACATAGCTCACTGCTGCTGTTGTGTGCTAGAGCGCATTGTGGCTAAAACAAGAGCTTGTACAACTTTCCACATCTGACTCCAATGTCCATGGCACTAGACATACCTGTAGCCCTGAGATACACCTGCACTTTCCCATCTAAAAAGCACACCCCAAGACCCCTGTCCTCAATGGTGGAAACTGACACAAGGTTCTTCTTCAACCCAGGGACATACAACACATCCCTCAGAGTCATGGAACTCATCGACTCCCTCTGAAATGTAATGGTCCCCCGACCAACAGCTCTAACAATGGTGTTGTCTCCAAGGACAACCTCCACATCTCTACCTATCTGAGATAGCTCCGAGAACATCTCTCGAGCTCCAGTCATGTGGCTCGAGGATCCGCTGTCAATATACCAAGTAGTAGAGGTGGATGGACTCCCCTGATGACCTGCCAACAATGAATGCTCACTATCCATATCCATGTCTGTGCTGGTGGCTAAAGAGACTCTCTCTCTCTCTCCATATGTCCAACATATAGGGAAAAATCCCTCTGAAATGCATCACCAAACTCATCAACCTCTGCTGAGGCTGTTGTCTGCTATCCCTATCCCTTCTTCTTCTTCTTGCTTGGACACTATGAAGCATAGTGCCCAAATGCTTGACATGCATAACACTTGATTTTACTCAAGTCTTTCTTCTACCCACTCTGCTGCTGCTGGTGGTGCTGCTTGGCCCCACCCTTCTTGGGACCCTTCTTCTTCTTGCCCTTAGCTGCTAAAGCCACATTCTCGTCATCAACCCCACTGTGAGATGTACTTCCCTGTACAAGACCTCTCCTAGTCTCCTACTGCACAAAGTCATCCCAAATTCTGTCCCAGGTAGGGAGGTTCTCTCTGCCCACTATGGCTTGCACAAATGCACCCCAGGACTTTGAATCCCCATTCACTGTTGTGCGTACTAGCTCTGTAGGGGCTACCACCTCCCCAACCGCTGCAAGTTCATCCCGAACTGTAGAAATCCTGGTAAGATATGCTGTGACTCCCTCACCCCCATTCATCTTTATACTTTTGAGTTTCTCTTTGAGAACCATCTTCCTGTTCTCATTGGAACTCTCATACAAACTGATCAAGGCTGACCACATCAAGTGTGCCCTAGTCTTGCCTGAAATGTGAGGGATTATGTGGTCTTTAACTGCATCTAGAATGATCCTCCTAGCTTTGCAATCCTTCTTGTTGAAAGCTGATCGAGCTGTTGCATCTGCTGATGCGGGAATGAAAACCGGGTTAGCTATAGTGTTCCTAACTATATCCGGCCATAACTCATTCTCCTCCAGTATCAGTAAAATTCTGGCCTTCCACGACAAAAAATTTCCTGTCCCATCTAGCCTATCCTCCAGTCTAAGACCAGTAGCCATCTCTACACCAACCCAACAAAGTGCTGCTCACTGACAGAAGGTAAAATACTAAAAATTTCTGAGATCTGAAAATTTTTGTGTGTCTGCAAACTATCACTGTTTTCTGCCCCCAAGCTCTGATACCATGAAGAAAATCTGCGTTTTACTGTTTGCTGGTTTATGTCAACATTTCGTGGTTTTCACATACAGTCGGTTTTGCATTGGCTGTAGGTTACTTATGAAATTTTAATAAACAATTAAACACACAGTAAAATACACTAACACGCTGAAAAACACATTTAACAATCACACCATAAAATGATAGAATCAGATATTTTTGGCCAAAATCAAGCCCTGGAAAAACCCCCACGGGGAAAACCAGTTAGAGAGAGAGAGAGTTTTTTTTTATTATGCTTCAGGAAAAAAATCAGACATTCATTTACAGTCAAAAACCAACTTATCTCAATCGAGTAAAATGACTCAGCGAGCTGCCTCGATTTCTGTGCAAGTGCTGTCTCATTTTTCATGCAAGTCCTTCTCGAAAAATGTGCCTAAAAAAAACCCCAGCAAATCCTGCCCTCGATTTCTGTGCAAAGTCACAAAAATCCGTATAGTACGGACTACAATAAATGCAGTCATACGGCCTCGAAATCTGTGCCACAAAAATACAGTCTATTGCCTCGATAAATGTGCCTGGAATCTTCCTCGAAATCAGTTCCAAATCCGTACTGTACAGCCGGCAATAAATGTTGTCGTACTTCTCGAAATTTGTGCACACAATAAATGCTACTGTGCTCCTCGATTTCTGTGCCTGCAATTTAATGAAGGTCGCACTCCTCGAAATCTGTGTCAGCAAATATCACCTCAGTTTTCGTGCCAACTAAAAATCTCTCTCAGCTGGTGTCTTGAAAATCGTGCCCACTCTCCTTCTTCAGCTCTCTCTTCTTCCTTCTACTCTCAAGAATGAAAAGTGAAGTGTTTTGCCTCCCTCAACCCTTTTTGTCTAAACCCTAAATGGGAATCTAATCCAACGGTGGAGAAAGATCCAATCCAATGGCTAAGATTCAATGAGAGTAAAAATCACATTTATTTAAATCACTTAAATAAATTTACTCCCCCACTTAAATTTATCAAAAAGTGACTTTAACTTTATAAAGTCTCATTAAGTAGCTTTTAATGTGAGGGTCACCTTTTTTCCCTTTTCTAAGTGACTTAGGCAAAAAGTCACTTACGAAACAAATTCCTAGGTACAAAACTAACATGTTAAACAATGTATATGTCATTATGTCCAAATATAAAGATTGTATATTAAACTATAAACAGTTCAAAAACGATAATTTGAACCAAGGGATCAAATAAAATTGACTTACATACAGTCGCAATGAAAAACAAGAGTGCAATCAATGGACTAACAATTTATTGCAGTCACTGATAAAACCGACAACTAAGTTATTTTTCTCCAAGTTAAATTCTTCAACAAAATAATTCAAATTTAAACTCTTAAGAACTATACACTATAACTAAGTCGAGAGGGACATAGTGCCTTTCATCAAAATAACTTAAACAATTTCCATCACAAATCTGAATCCTCATCTTAATATTTATCTTTGAAAAGAATAAGCTCATATAGGGTTAAGCAAATACCATATAGTTTTAACCTAGCAAACTAAAAATTAGAGATTACAAACTTAACTTAATGAATCTCAAAGGGTCACCCCAGATCCAAAACCTTGCACATAGGTATTCTTTATACCAGACCCTATATTGGCCAAGGAAGGTGTTGCACATACCTCGATAAGAGGACGAGTTGTATCCAACGATGCCATGATCCACATGCCATACAACAAACGATTAGAGCCTTGATTTTGGGATAAACAACGGTGAAATTTACTTGAATAAGAGTAACAAATCTTACCAGAGGAGTTCTTTTCTTCTTCATGGAATCTAACAAACACCATGTAGTAAACTCTTTTCCACAGAGCGTTGAATACACTATCCTCCTCCTGGACATAAAGACTCTAATTTTCATTAAAGAGTCTCTAGAGAGTGTAGACTATGTTAGGTAATTTGACACACCTTACAGACATATTCATTAATGGAGATAATATTTCGTATTTTATTCCTTTTGAAATATCCCAGCTTCCACTGCAAACTCTTTTTCTTAGTATTTGCTTAAGAAGCATACCAAAATCCATTGGTAAATTGAATAAGTTGACCACCTTAGATATTAGCGGAAATCTCCTCACTAGCAATAGAAATATATTTAAAATCATTGCTAATTTGTCTCAGTTGACTACTTTATCTCTCGATGACAATATTCCTATAGCACTTGCTATAGTAAGCTTGTTGTCATTGCTTAAAATCATTGCTAATATTCCTATAGCACTTGCCAATTTGACTAAATTGATCACTTTAGGTCTTTCTAGTAATAAGTTCATTGGTAATATTCATGTAGCACTTACCAATTTAAGTAAATTGACCAAATTATATCTTCATGAAAATAATCTCAGTGGTAGAATATGCAAAGCTATTACTAATTTAAATAAGCTTGAAGCTCTTTTTTTCTCAAACAACAACCTTATAGGTGCAATTCCTAGAACTATAGGAAAGCTTAAGTCATTGACAGATTTAAGATTGGATTCAAACAAATTAAGTTGGACTAAAGGCTTTCCTTGAATTAAACTTGTATAATGATAGCTTTTATGGGATTATTCCTTATAGTATTAATGGTTTGATTTCACTTCAGATATTACAACTGTCAAAAAACAATTTGGAGGGACCAATCTTAGATGGGATTGGAAATTTGACTTCGATGTCAGGTTTTTTAGCTCATTTTAATAACTTCACTGGGACATTGTCCACCTCTTTAGCCAATTGTACCCAGCTTGGAGTACTGGATTTAAGGGAAAATGGATTGAATGGAGAGCTTCCTCAATACTTAACATGTTTTCATTACTTACAAGTTTTAAGCCTTGGTTATAATAATTTACATGGTTGTATTCCTCAGCACATCACTTATCCAACAACAAACTTAGTGGAGGAATACCATTGCATCTTGAGAGATTCTCCATATTTTCAAATGTTTCAAATAGTGGAACAACTGATACAACCAAGGAAATTGAAATTGAAATTAAAAGAAGTGACTATACTCTATTATATTTGTTGCCTACAAACACTATATTCGATTTGTCTTGCAATAATCTTACAGGAGAAATCCCCACAAGCATAGGAAGCATGAGCCACTTGCTGCTCTTAAATTTATCTCACAATCATTTTGAAGGGAAAATACCGACATCTCTTGGTGAAGTATCTACTTTGGAGCAGTTGGACTTGTCGAACAATAATTTGAATGGATCGATACTTGAAGAGCTATCTAAGCTACATGAATTGGTTGTTCTTGATGTTTCATCAAACTTTCTCTGCGGGTGAATCCCAACAAGAACACTATTTTCCACTTTTAATATACCTTCTTTTCAAAACAATATGTCACGTCCCCATGCCTCCGACCGGCAAGGAGGACGTGATCCATGGCATTAACCAAGCATACTAACAGCCTCATGAACATGTACAAGAAGTAAAATGGCAAAACATAATGCTGAAGTAGAATGCATTGAATCAAAAACATGCACATATACAATTGTTCATCATACACAGCTGAATTAATTCATCTTGCACAGCGGAAACAACATGCATTCACACAATCATTATTTCAACATGTTCATTTCTATTTAATTAACAATAATTATAGAATTGCAGAGGTAAAATGCACAAGATTACTTATCTTATGAAATCTTTGCTCCGCAACCAGCTACGTCGCTGCAACGTTCCACCCAACCATAGGCCAGCGTGCTCCTCAATCTCTCAGCAACGCTGCCACCCCCGAGCTGGGCATGATTCTCCAAGGAATAAGGGAACTAGCAGGCTTACACATAGCCAGGATACACGAAAACACATAGCCAAGCCAACCAAGTTGGGTTTATCAGGCCGTTAAGGAGTTGGAGAAGGCAAATTGCTAAGATGGTGAGCTCATTACAGATCCAAGAACACCTACACTCGAACTAGCCTGACCTCTAAGACACCCATCCACACCCAACACAAGGAATCAGTCCCTTCTCTACTACACAGTCCCTCAGGCCCTTCATTCCCTTCCAGTGCTATTCAGGGGCGATGGAGAAGAAGGCCAGCCCTCTAGCTCTGTCTGTGTGGTTTCTAGCACCAGGTTTATCAAGCAACCAAGCCAACACCCTTACTCCTCACACAGTCCAAAGACCAACAATTGCACTCAGGCAATCAATTCATCTCTCACAGCTTAAACAGGGAAAAACGAATTACACAACCCCAAACGTAACAGCAAAAACGGATCACAATATGGAGAAAAACACACAGTCCTGAATCTTATCAGTGAGCACAACTCTCAGCAGGGAAAAACGCCCCAAATAGTCTGTGCGTGAGACCATTAGTCAGTGAGACAACCAAAAACGTGAATGGCTCTTCACAGCCATGGTAAAAACACATGGAACTTCCAAAAACGTGAATGGAAAATGCACCAGCAGCTCCAAAAACGTGAGGAAGACAACCCAATCCCCAGCACTATCAAAACGACCTCCCATCCATGGGAAAAATGAAGCCAGCAACCAAAAACGTGGAAGGAAAAACACAGGAAAAACTCCAGCTGCTCCCAAAACGTGAGGAAACTGAAAAAAAACGTGGATGCATAGCAGAATGGCATACGTTTTTGGACATTTTTTTTTTGCCAAGGAAGTCAGAACACGTTTTTCAAAAATGGGTCTCTGCCCAATTCGAATTTGGTTGCCCATACTCTTCCCCATTCCATGCAATAACTAACTCAACCACATTCTGGCAGAAATAAATGATTTGGGGAAAAAGACAAGAAAGGTAGTTGACAGTTTGATGGGTTTTCTCATAGACATTTGGTTTTTCCCCATTGGCCCATAGGTTAAATATTTCACCCCCCCTTATCCTTAGAAAATCATGCCCCATTCGATTTAGTTGCCGCGACCGTAGCTGGTTGTGTCCATTAATTAATTATGATGCATATTTACATGATGGCCAACATATTATATGCCGCATGCCCCGATAGACCTTCGGTGACAATTAAATCCAAAACATAGCATTACCGATCAATGGCGGGGCCTTGGCCTTTAGCTCCACACCATGATCATTACAATATATACATCATATATACACAATGTAACGGGGTCAAAACCGGGACATTACACAATAAGTGTTTATGGGGTTGTCCTTTAGATTCATGTAATGACAATGAAATACAAGAGAGAAAGGGTGATAATGCTAGTAAGACCCGTAATGTAAAAGTGGGATGGTTAAGTCATCTTGATGAAAACATGTCATTAATGGCATTGGGGATGGAATGATGATTGGATTTGGAGGAGTGGTTATTGTATTTATGCTATGTAAGAGAGCTAAAAATTGTATGATGCCGCCATACATGCCATAACTGGGTATACCAATTTCCTACTTAATAAAAGTCTCTTAAATCAAAAAATTTAAATCCATTATATAAAAAATAAAATATATAATAAAATAAATTTAATCTATCACTTATCATAAATTATTGATACAACAAATAAACAAACATGTTATTACATAATAATTATAAACATAAACATGTTTAAAATTAATATGTGATATTTATTCATATATCATAACTTAGATATTTGATATTTAATATATTATAATTTAAAATTTAAATGTACTTGTAAAATTATGCTTCCCTCAAACTATATATAATAATTTCTAAAACAAAAATGTTACTCAATTAATAACCTACGTTTTCAATAATTTTTTTAAATGAAATTTTCATTATAATTATTTATTTTCTTAATTTTGATATAAATATTGTAATTATTATTATTATGAATTAAATTTACATTTTAATTAAATGAAATAATCATTTTATTAAGTAATGATTAAGTGACAAGTGATTAAAAAAATAAAAATAGTTAGTTTTATTTATAAATGATATTTTTTTAATTATAATGATGTATATTGTGTAAATAACAAATTTATTGAATGATGTAAGAAAATATTTTAATGATTTATAAACTTTTAAAGTTTAAAAATTTTGGTAAATTTTATTCATACTTAAATTTTCAATTATAATATAATTGTCAGTGATATTTGGTATTTGAATTCCCACAAGCATAGGAAGTATGAGCTACTTGTGACTCTTGAATTTATCTCATAATCAATTTGAAGGGCAAATACTGGTATCTTTTGGGAAAATACCGACATTTTTTGGGCAAGTATCTACTTTGGAGTAGGTTGACTTCTCCAACAATAATTTGAATGGATTGACACCTTAAGAGCTATCTAAATTGCATGAATTGGCTATTTTTTATGTTTCACCAAACTTCCTCGACCTACAAATCCCAAAAAAAACACAATTTTCATTAATGACAAGAAAAAATGTTATAATTCTAGTAAGACTAGTAATGTAAAAGTAGAATGATTAAGTCATGTTGATGAAAATATGTCATTAATGACATTGAGAATAGGAATGATTATTGAATTTGGAAAAATGATCACTGTAATGATTTATGTTATGTGAGAGCTAAAAATTGGCTGATGACCTTTTTTTTAGGGTATACCAATTTCTTACTTAATAAGGATCTGTTAAATCCAAAAATTTATATACGAAATAAAATATATGATGAAATAAATTTAGTTCTATCACTTTTTATAAAATATTGACAATATGACAAATAAAGTGATTACATAATTATTATAAACATAAACATATTTAAAATTGATATGTGATATTTATTCATATATCATAACTTAGATATAATTATTATAAACATAAACATCTTTAAAATTGATATGTGGTATTTATTCATATATCATAACTTAGATATTGGGTATTTAATATATCATAACTTAAAATTTATGGTGCACTTGTAAAATGATGTTTCCAATAATATTATATATAATAATTTCTAAAACAAAAAAGTTACTCAATTAATCATTAATTGATGTCTTTTGGGGGAAATTTTCATTGTAATTATTTATTTTTTATTAATTTTGGACATAAATATTGCAATTATTATTATGAATTAAATTTATATTTTATCATTTTATTAAGTAATGATTAAGTGATGTAAAAGATAAAATAGTTAGTTTTATTTATAAATGATAATTTTTAAATGATAAATGATGTATAAATAACAAATTAATTGAATGATGCAAGGAAATATTTTAATGATATACAAATTTTTAAAGTATACAAATTCTGGTAAATTTTATTAATGTTTAAATTCACAATTATAATATAGCTCCTAGTAATATTTTGAATTTTTAAGAATTTTATATACTTGTTGAAATTTTTTACTATGTTTTGAGTGAATTATTTTTATTTTATAGAATTTAGAGAAAACTTTTACGAAAAAAATGATATTTTTTTTGGAAAAAACATGGAAATTAGTTAATAATGATGATAATAATGATGGTTAACATCCCCTGCGATCAAACTTTGGTTTATCGGATCTAAAGAAATGAATTATTTAGTTTGTTTTAAAATTGTATTCCTATGCTCAAAGAGCTTGGAGAGAAGCGTCCCGAGCTCACTATAACTTTGACATGTTAAAAGGCTAGGAAGGTCGGTATTGCAACAAAGAGTATGAAACTGAGATCTAATGTAGGTGTACGTAGGGCACTCTAAGAGGAACTACTTTTCATCCTCAATGTTCATATTCTCACAAAGATGGCAGATCCTTTCCACCCATGGTGTTTTAGGAACTACCCAACGGCCTGTTTCACTATGGAGCTCATGAGAGTTCGTTCTTATCTTGGCTATATTAATTTTTTTCTTTGGACTAGTTAAAATAGAGAGATACTTTTAAATTTCTAGAGTATGGTTGATGACCTCCTTATAATATCTTAATTTTCTTTTAGCCTCTAAATCTTTCTCACACCACATTTTCTCTTTAAACTTAGAAGTAACAATATTTTTACTGTTATTAATATTTTTCAATGCAACATTTTCTTCGATTTCCCAATGGTTTAACTAGGCCCTAGTATCTTTATACCAACCTTGCTTAAGCCTTAGGTGGTTTTGGATAGAATTGAAAGCTAGTTTAGGAAGTCAATGGTGTAACACCCCGGTTTTGACCGCGTGGTATAGAATTGCATATGATGTAAATATTGTATTTAATCGTGGTGTGGAGCTAAAGGAAAATGCCCCACCATGTATTTAGTTGTCTTATGTATCGGCAATTAAAATCGATGCCGATGGTTTATGTGCTATCTAGGCACGATATGTTTGGGACATCATGTAAAATGCAAATTAATAAAAATACCACAACTACCTATGTGCCGCAACGTTAAAGAGATCGGGGCATGATTTCACAAGGAATAGGGAGGGGGAATTATTCAAACCTTTGGGCCAATGGGGAAAATCTAAATTTCAAAGGGTAAACCCATAAAGTTGTCAACCACCCTTTTTGTCTTTTATGACCAGTCATCTAAAGTTGGTGAAGGAAGTATTGCCTTAGGATGGGAAAGGTATGGAGGCCAAATTCGAATTTGGGAAGTCACCCATTTTTGGAAAACGTGTTTTTGGCTTCTTGGGCTAGTAAATGCTTGGAAATGCCTTCCCAAGCCATTATTCACCCATGTGTTTGCTTCCTCGCGCAGTTGGAGAATTCGATTTGGGCAATGCTCAGTGGCTAGGATCCTCCCTGGGCGTTTTTGTTGTGGTTTCCTCATTGCCATGACTGGGAAATCCCTTTTTTGTTTTGTTGAGTGAATGTGTAGCAATGATTCACGTTTTGGGGGTTCAAAAGGTCGTTTTTGGTCTTCATCATGCAACTAAGCTTCTTGGGCATTTTCCCTCACAATTTCTGATGTTTCCTCATTGTCCCATGCCCATAAATTCGTTTTTGTGTTGCTTAGTGGTTAGGAAGCCAAGATCTCCCAATTTGGGAGCGAATGATGGTCGTTTTTACTCCAGCAATGCTCAAAGACGTTTTTTGAGTTCATATTTACAATTATGGGGTTTGTGGTGGCCGAATTGCCTCCATAATGCGCAAGAACGTTTCCTGCAAGCGTAATTGCTCATCCTAGGTCGTTTTTTCCCTCTTTACCAGTATGTTGGGTTGCAAACCCACCCCTTTTGGTTATGTTTTGTGGCTGGGAGGGTAGATCCATGATTTGGTGTGAATAGAGGTCGTTTTTGCCTTGGGAAGGCCATCAAATGTTTGTTGAGTCGATTTGGTCACTTCGGTTGTTTTTCCCCATCTTCCATTCATGTATGTGGTTGCCAAACGTTTCTCTACAACCTAGCAATTGTGTTTTGTTGTGAAGTGCATGATGGTGTTACCTTGGCTAAGTAAGACCGAAAAACCCACCTGTTAATTGGTTGAATGTGTGTTTGATGTGGATTTAGGATTGGCCAAGTAAGTCCAAGGAACCCCTATGTAATTGGCTTGTTTCCTTAGCAGTCTTTGAAACCCAATGGTGAGTTGGCTTGACTATGGATGTATGGTTTTGGCTATGTGTAAGCATGTTGTTCCCTAGTGCCTTGTGGAATCATGCCCAGCTCGGGGGTGGCAGTGATGCTGAGATATTAATGAGCACACTGGCCTATGGTTGGGTGGAACGTTACAACGATGTAGCTAGTTGTGGGCCAACTCCTTTTCAGGATAAGTATTCTTTTGCTTAATCTCTGCAAACTAATTTTTTAATGATTTATGAACATGATGAATGCATGAATGAAATTAATGTGTTTGCTTCTGCTATAGATTGTATTATGCATCGGTGTATGTTTTTATATTAATGCATTTTATGTTTTATGTTTATGTTCACGGGACTAGATTGCCCAGTTTGATAGCAACAGTGTGTTGGTAGTGTCCTCTTTATCGTTGGGATGAGGGTTAGGGACGCGACAGTGTGGTATCAGAGCGAGGTTGCAGCATTGTGCCTCAATGGGCCAAGTTGAACAGCTGACAGAGGCAGAATCAACCTTTGTCTTCAGCGAGAAGAAGAGGCAGGCATAAAAATCCTGAATTTTTCTAAATGTTGAGCTTTCTTCTTTTTGTGTGGCGGTTGAGGAATCCAAAGATGAGCCAATTCGTCGGCTGTGTTGGCAAGAAGGAGCCGATAGGGAAAGAAGCCAAGGCATGTCAGAGTAGTTGACAACATTTCACCGACGGTGTCGACAAGAAGAATCGGGCTGAAGATCAGCTGAAGTGGCGGTTGGGTTGGCTGAAGGCGAGCTGGAGCGGGTTGGAAAGGCTTGTTTGCTAAGCTAGTGAGCTCAACCATAGAGCCATGTGTAGTGAGAATTTCTCCTCGCTGCAGGGGTAAAAATGGCTCCCTTGTGCCTATAGGCCACAAGGGTAGGTTTCTACCCTTAGAAAACAGTAAAAAATAGAATGTAAAATGGTAAAAATAAAGCTGCGAATTGAAACTAAGCTAACCTAAGCTATGGCAAGTAAATGGTAGCTATTGTAAACTAAATCCAAGAGAAAATAACAGAAAGAAATATGGATGCAGCCCTGTTGAACCCCTCTGCACACAATGGGTTAGGGTTCCACCTCCAAAACCTGCAAAATCAACCTATACTACTATGAAGACAACCTGCAAACAAAGTTAATGGAAAAACCTGCAAATAGAGATGAGGGTTAGAAAACAAAACAAGTAAATAAACATGCATGAAAAGAAGCTATACCTCATTCAGGTGGAAATGGGCCACCATGCCCTAGCTCATGGGAGCACCTCTCTCTCTTGGTTGGGAAGCAATGGCTTGGAGAAATGGAGATGAAGGTGAGGGAGAGTGGGTGGTTTGAGAGTAAGAGGTCTCAAAGCGTCCATAGGTAGCATAACAATATGCAAATGAGGAGTGTTTTGAGAGTGACCCCCACCCTCCTTATATAACTTTTCCAAGGGGTTTTAGGGTTTTAAGCCCTTGGTTAGGGCTTTAGCCCCTTTCAGGGTTTTAGCCCCTTTTTGAGGGCTTTAGCTCCCATGGGTCTATTTTGGGCTCTTTTTTGGGGTTTTTAGCCCTTTTCTTCATCCTTGGGCGTTTTTGGAGGTGTGGGGGTCAAATGGAAGGTCATGGAAGGTCTTATGGAGTGAAATGACTGTTGTGAGATGGTGTCCTTGGGTGGTGTAGGCCGTGGAGAGTTGTGTGGGGATTTTTGGGTTAACAGATTGCCCCCTGATGTGTGAGGGCAGGAGCTCAACGTATGGCCGACAGACATCATAGGATTTGCTGTCGAGAGGTGGTGCTTTTGGGGCTGGGGCATGGTGGCTTTTGGTTTTGTATTAATTTGGTTCCCATCAATGGGTGAGATACAATAAATGTGTGACATGTATATGGACAAGGCGGGAATTCCCATGCTCGTGACAATGTCAAAATAATCATTTGATCTATGCTCTAAAATACAAGAGCCGATCATATACAACCGATGTTACAGTGCTGGTTGCCTCTATGTGAGGCTGAATACAATACTGATTTGGTACATTGGACCCATGGCATTCTCATGGAATGCTATATCTTCATGACTAACGGTCTGCTGGATCTGGAATGGTACATAGCTATATGGACTCGGTGATTGAGAGTTAGAGTCTCTGTGGTACAAGTATGTCGTATCAATCATAAAGGTATATCGAAGCACTGTTGGGGCTTCTGAACACTGTCTCCAACGCAACCCGAAAATCACAATAGACATAACCTGTTTAGGTCCCTTGAGTGGACTCACCAATGTGCTAGAGTCAGGTGACATCTGGGGTCTTCAACCAAGTATTGTGCAGAACAAACCCTGTACGAATCTCAATGGTGCAATGATGGAGTTGAAGTCGAGCACGTGAGAAACAACCATCCCAAGAGGCACTAAGGACTCCTCTCAACTGGTCCAAGGAACTCATCAATGATGTCAATGAAACCAAGGTACAAGGACCTCTGGGTCTATCCTTTGGAATATGTGTGTTGGCGTCGACAGAGGGAGACCTGCCCCTGGTCAAGGCGATGATGTTTCCTTGACCAGGAGCACGAGGGACAACCAAAAGGTGTGAAGCAATCTGCGGACTGACTCACTGAATTGGGGGGGAGGGGAGGGAAGAGAAAGACTGAACAAGGGCAGGGGGGAGGGAGACTCAAACTTCCTTTGTTCAGAGTATGAAGGCAGGGCGGACCAGGCAGCAAATGAAATTGTCTCAAGGGAGTGGGATCATAGCCGTAATACCGGGAATGTCACTGCAGATGGGGAATACTTGGAGGAGGTGGGCACTTTTGATACTGATGGGATCCAAGGAAGACACATTGCAGAGTACTCTGAACAAAGGTGACCCAATGTGGGAATGCTGCCAGACTGTTTTATGTGGGGTGGTGTCTAGATACACCATTGTGGTACGATCTCATGGATTTTTGGCGAGCCCGAGAAGGTAAGTGCTCGATGGTGCTTTCAATTTTAGAGAGTCTGAAAGCACGAAGAAGACTCCAGTGGGGGCTCTTTTTTGTTAGTAGTCTCATGTGCCCGAAAAGGATAAAAGTATACATAGGAGAGCTCGCCCATCCTAGAGGGGATGAGATACTTCTTTACCATTGGTAGTCCAATCAGGCCGAAAAAGGTTAAACCTATACTGACTGGACGGTCATTCAAATACTTTTACAAGCATGAATGAAACCAAGTTTGCTCGACGATCTTTTCTTGTTGAGACAGATGGAAAAGAGCTTAACGACAATCGATGGTGAGCTTTCTTGTAAGGTATGGCCCCTCTACCTAATAAATCACAAAAGTATGCAGAGGGGAACGGTCTTGGCTTGAGTGTGCCAAGGAGTTCCTTTTCATGAAATGGTCTACATGGTCCGCAAAAGGAGGTAAACGAGATGATGTAGACACCCTTTCCTATACTTTAACGAGTGGGAAAGGAAGCAGCTACGCTCGACGATCTTTTCATTGTTTTAAGGAGTAAAAAAAGAGCTTAAACGAAACTCCAATATGGTCAACCGACTGCGGTGGCATGGGCGGTGCCCCCTGTTGGGACGGTGGACAGAGGTCCAAAGGTCATTTGCGCAGTATGGACAGAGTAGAAGGCTCTCAAACATACCAATACATGCATGGGATAGATCATGGTAGAGACCTGCGAGACGGTGCGGTAGAGGCACGCAAACCGAGGTGGCTCTCAGACAGAGGTTAGGAGAGCGTGTGTGTGTGTTGCGGTGGACGAACTTGACTACATGCGATGTAAGTACAAGTCCAGAGGCATTTATATGCCAAATACATGCAAGAAAATAAAACATTTTGTGGACAGTGGTCCAGAGGTCCGCGTGAGGTGCGGTAAAAAAGAAATGACAATCTATGTGTTAAAAATGCAAAATAAAACCTAAAATTATAGTCCTTGACGGGCAGCGGCCCGATCGCTCACATGAGTTGCGACTGGGCAGTGTAATACGAGTACCGGTCCATAGACACTCACATCATCATGTCATGGCTCGTGAATCGAGGTGACTTATGGGAAATGGTCCCAAAATTGATTAATTAAACATGAGATGATGGTCTCATAAGGAGATAGAAATTTGGGCCCAAAGGTGTGAGAGGTGTCTCGAACAGGTTCCGCATGAATTTGAAGTAGCAGCTAATGGTGTTGCCCCTGATTTTTGCTGAAAAATATTGAAGAACAAAAAAGAAAATGAAGCGACTCATTGGTGATGTTAAGCATAAAATTTCTTGAGGTAGAGCCCATTACGAGGGTTCTCCAAGAGTTGTCCATCATATTCAATGAAAAGGTATGTCCCCTTGCCAAGACAAAGGTCTGTGGCAAGGCGGAGTGACGGAAGCTGGTCTTTTTTGAGAAGAACCAATTCCACACTATGGTTTAAAGGGAATGGGGTAAAACCAGAGGTGGCCTTACAGATCTCTCTGTCATTGCGTAAGTGGTGCCAGGATAGATCAGGTGGATTTTCCACAAGTGATGAGACGGAAGGGCAACTGGTGCTAGAGATCATGTAAATGGTATTGGTTGTTGTTTTTGTGTCCTTGCCCCCAGTCTCTATTGGAAGGAGAGGGGCACGCCTAGAGACAAGAGGAGTCTTTGATGGACCTGGAGGTAGGTGCAACATCATCTCAATTGGATGGACATGAGTCAACACATCCTGAGGCCTTAGAGGTATGGTAGGTGGTTCAAGGTACCACACAAGATCTCCTAGTGTGAAATCCTGTAGATGGAGGGTTGCCAAGGTACACTTACTCACGATCCTGGATGGTAGGAAAAAGAAAAGGAAAAGGAAAAGGAAAAGGATCATGTTGAGCGGGAATGAACCCCAATTTTTCCCTGGTAACTGAGGTTGAGGTTGCAACTAAGGTTGCAATGGTGGCTGGGGAAACAACGGAAGAGACAAGTCTGATGGACTGTCGATGATGGTGGAGCCAATAGGGTCAGTTGAACTGGACATCATGTAGATGGACATGGTGTCCGAAGAAGGAGGTGGGGGGTGAAATTCTTTGATCAAGGTGATTTCAGACTCAAGGGAATGTTGACAGAGGTCAACTAAAGCCATTCGAAATTCAGGCAGGTCTTGGCAATTGTGACAGTAATGTCCATACAAACCGCAAAGGGCAAAAGCATGGTTTGTTCTTAATGCCTTGTTCCTGACTACTGGCGTGGTTGGGAGTTCAACCACGAGGATGTTTTCATTCGTGTCCATGGCATCCAGATGCGCATGAATCACTGGGATTTCAGGGCAATCCTGAGTTAGGTGGCCCTGTTGTTCGCAGACGGAACAAGGTGGTACTGGCCGTGGTTCTGTGGTGCCTTTGGTGTTCTTCCCCCTCACCCTTTTGGGTTGGCGTGGTGCGTATGCAGGTGCGGCGGTTGGCCTATGCAGACCGGGTGGGGGACGAGACTCAACCGTAATAGGTTTCACTGGAGTTAGCACAACCTGGGGCATGGCTGGTTGAATTGGTCGATCCAGATACCACACCGGGATCCCCAACGTAAGGTTGGGTAGGATTAAGGTGGCCATTATCGACTTTCTCATGACACCAGGTGGGGGAAAGAGGAAGGGAATTGTATGGACCGGAGATGAGCACACATAACTCCCAGCTGGTTGCATGTGGGGGTGAGGTTGTGGTTGGGGCTGCATGAAATGTTGTTGCTATGGGTGATGTTGCGACTGCTGTTGGCGTTGTGGCTACAGACGATGTTGTGGTTGTGGTTGGGGTTGCGGCTTCAGTTGGTGTTTGGGTGTAGCGGTGCTTGATGAGACCATGCACAAGTCTACAGTTTGCTTTTGTGTCGGTGGTGGTGACACCAATGGGAAAGGAGCCGTCATGGTGGGATCGGTAAACAACCCAGGGCCCACATTCAATGGTGGGGAGGCTGGTGTGTTTTCAACCACAATGTTGGTTACAGGGATGAATTTAGTGTGTGTGGTCGCCCCTTGCGGCTCAGCGGTGGTGATGGTAGGGATAACGTTGGCAGGCACTGTTAACCCTTGCGGATCATGGTAGGTGAGCTGGTCAACAGTCACAATCTTCCCTTCATGGGGGAACATCATGAGGCGGAAGACAGTTGACGTGACTGCTCGCATGGCGTACATGTAACTTCTCCCAAGGAGGAGGTTGTAATCCAGTTGAGCGTTGACAACCTCAATGTCAATCATGACTATCTTCCCGGCTAACGTGATGGGGACATGAGGGAGGATTCCTTGGGCTTTAGTGGGGTGTCCATCATAAGCCCGCAGAGTCGTGGACAACGATTGTAGAATTGGTGATCCAAGCTTCTGCCATACCAAGGTAGACATGACACACGTGGATGCCCCCTCATCCACTATGCATCGGTGCACAACCAAGTTCCGGATGGATACCGGGATTTGGAAGGTGATAGTGGAGGGCATGTGTGGTTCTCCGTTTTCTGTGTCAAAGGTAATCAGCTTGGAATCGGAGGGTTCTACTGCCCCTAGAGCACCTAGTAGGGCTTTCCACTACGTTGGGCACATTTTAAGTACCTCAAGAGTGGACATGGCAGTTGGCGTTTGGGCCAAATCATCCACTACGCTATAGCTGACTGCAGCTCTAGCTGTGGCGTTATTGGTGATTCTGTGTATGGGGGGGTGCAGGAACGGGGGTAACTAGAGAGGTAGGTTGGTTGTCTTAGACATAGATGCTGCTGACAAGTCAACAGGTTCGGTAGTGGTATCGTATTGGTTTCGTCTAGTTTGTAAGTTGACCTCTTCAGTTGTCATGGTCATCAGGTGGTGGACACCTGTTTCGGCCATGGGCGGTGCCCTTGGAGCATTGTGGTTGGCCTGGGGAGGGGTAGCAGTTGCCACCAATCCTTGGGCTAGTAGTGGGTTCTGAAGCACCATGGGAGGAGTTCCTTGTGGTGTCAGGTTGGGTTGTGCTTGGTTTGTAGCATTGGCAGCCTATTGATCCTCGTTTCGAATGGCCTGCTTTGCACAACCCATGAGGGGACACTCGAATGTATAGTGCCCATAGACCTCACAGAGTGTGCATGATTGGTTTGTGCACAATGGGGCATTGCACCTTGGTGCATTTGGTCGCGGGGAATTCTAGGTTGGCTGGTTTGCTGCGAAATTGTTGGGAGGATTCGGTTGTTGACCGCCTCCCTGTGGTTGGTTGTTTCCCTGGTTATGGGGCCGGTTATTTATAGCTTGCCCTTATTGGTTGTTGGGGGCAGGCTGGTTGGGACAGTTTTGTTGTGCAAACACTTGTCCCAACAGAGCGGGTGGAGTGGTTGGAGTGGGGGCGGGGGCTTGGACTTGTTGCACTGGTGGTGCATAGTAGATTTGTGGGGTTGGCGGTGCCACGAATGTGGGAATTTTCCCCACATACTACTGTGCTGGCCAAGCCATAGCTTGAGCTTTCTGCGGTGGTGTAGGTTGTGTATAGGAAGTTGTCGATCCAGAATGAGACATCATTCTAGCATAGTCTGGAGCTTGGTTTTGGTAAGCAACATTAGCAGTGTTTCTTGGTTGTGGTGCTACGACGAGTGGTGTTGGTCGAGGTGGTGGTTGTTGAGAGATTAACCCTATAATGCCATCTGCTGCGTGGGATGCCCTCAACCCTCAAATGCCATCCACTGCATGGGATGCCCCCACTGCATCGCGGTAAGAGGTACTTGGACGGTGATTGTCTGGGATGACGGTATACAAGTATCCCGACTGGGCGTAGATGAGGTCAAATTGCCGGGCCTTCAGTATGGCCTCTTCTTCAGATTGGGGACATTCAGATGCGACATCCTTTGCGATGGGCGAGAGCAAAGTCTTGAGGAACCAATCTAAGAAGATCCTGTCATCAAGTTGGATCTTGCACAAGTTGCGGCAGCGCCGCCACTCATGGATATGGTCAATGATGTGGGTGGCAGTGTTTTTGTGATAGGATAACAGGATCTCCACCCCTTCGTCATATCTGACAGGGAGTTGGAAATACTGCAGGAACATGAAGGCTAGGGAGTTGAAGTCGGGGTACTTGGATTGTGGCAGCTCAATGTACCATTTGGCTGCGGCACCTGTAAGGGTGCGTTGGAATAGCCTCATCCCGATGGAGTCTTCTACGATGCTATTAGATGAGCACCATAGATGGAATGTCATAATATGATTTTGGGGACATTCCTCGGCTTTTCCTTCAAACTTTGGGATGTTTGAAGGCAGCTTAGTTGGCATGGGTGGCCAAAAATCTTGGTGACGAATGGGGTCATTCGTCAATCTTTCCAAGTCAGGCAAGTTCAAATGAGCCATGAATGGAAGATTTAACCCCAAATTGATGTGGGATGGGGCTGCAATGGGAGTCAAGTTTGCAGGTGCATAATGCATCTGCATGGCTGGGGGTGCTTGTGGTGGCACCATGGCGAATGGGCCAATGCCCCCAAGGGATGTGGGTGGGATGGTATCGGTAGCGAGGGCATTTCCCCCTTGTATGGCTGTGGGGTCAATGTGGGTGGTTGCCACACTGCCCCCCTATGTGGCAGGGGGATTATGTGTGTGGAGGGGCCACTGGACTAGCTTGGCTGGTCATAATAGGTTGTGGCAATTGGCTAATGACAGTCTACATGATTGTGCTTGGACCGCTTGCCACGTTGTGGGTGACTGGTTGTGAAGTGGACATGGGTCCACTTGCTAAGGTTAGACCGAAAAATGGATCCGGGTTTGTAGCATCCATGGCGCTGGATGGTGCGGTGTGGAGGTCTGGTTCAGACTGATATGGATATGAATTAGAATCAAAGGCTGTGTGGCCCTCTGATGGTGTAGGAGATCGCTGAGAACGGCTACGATGGTGCCGACTGAGTGTTCCAAACGGTGGTGGTTCGCCTCTTAGGCGTGAGGAAGATCGTGGAGGATCAATTGTGTTTGCTTGTGTGTATGAACCTGGTGGGTATGAAATTTGGACCCCAGTTTCAATGGCTTCCTACTGGTTGAAGGTGGTCTCTCGGCCACCAAGACTGCCAAAAGACAGTGCTTGGCTTGTTCTTCATGGGCAATTATACTCAATCGGAAGGGGTTGTTGCCCGTTTCGCTTAGCAATTCCTCTCAGCAGCCAACTACTTTTGGGTTCTTGTGGTACTCCTCACAATGAGTTTCTAGGAAAATCCCAAGTACTTCCCACAGTTGTAGCAGTCAGGGACTTATGTCCTCAAAGACTGCAGAGTTAATTGAACTTAGTGTAAATTTGGTAACTTTTAAGGCTCACTCAACGTCATGAACTGAGTTGGGTTAATTATGTGGTATGGTGTGTTGGTTTGCTTTCTTGTTCTGGTATTTGGTTTGCAATATGGTTTATGAATTCATGGTAGAGTTCACATCATGGTTTTGAATGCAAATGTAAACAGAAACTTGTAAGAAAATATTGTGATTAACCCTGAATTGTTGACCATACTAAGTGTCTACCTCTCAGTGGTACTCTTCTTCAACCAAGAGAAGGTGCTGGGCTCTCAACACAATGGGACTAAGCCCATCCGTAGATCCTCAGGTCACCTTCTAAGTGCTAGGTTGGTCAAGCAGGGAGGATGCTTAGCGCTGTGAGAAGCCCTCCTTCTCTACCCCCCGTACCTTCCAGGTCACCTGGTTTTAGTGGTTTAGGAAAAATGCCATGGAGTGCCTAGATCTATACGAGCTGTCCCTTCGTCGTATCCCATAATACCTCGAAAGGTGATGACTGGGTAGAGGAGGAAGGGGGCAGCAAGATGGTTAATTTTATATTAATTTTAGTTAGGCTAATTCATTTTATTGAACCTTAATGATTGGATTAGCATGTCCACATTGTTCATTGATTTATTTGCAAAAATTGAAAATTGAAATAAACAGAGACCTGTAATGGTGGATAGAGGCGGCTGGGCCGCACTAACAGTCCTACAAAACTGGAAATTGCTGCTAATTAAACTGAAAAACAATTTCTATGTGACAGGCCGCACATTTCTGACTAAAACCCGTGAGGGGGCCGCGAGATTTTTCTAGAAATGAGCGAGGGGGTCGCACAAAATGTCGAAACAACCGCAACTTGAGCTCCTTGGCTGAAGTCGCACCTGTCTAAGGATTAGGTGCACCCTGGGTGCACTTGTCTACCAATTAAGTGTGCCTTCCTGCACCTTTTCCCCCGATAAGAGTGACCCGCTCTGGAAAGGGTTGTTTTTGGTGCTGCAAGGTCATATCTAGCCGACAGTAACTGGTACTGGGTTAGTCTAACTTGACTCAGCCTAGCAAAGGCTTCAACACTGACAAAAAACAAGAAATAAAGCAAATTTAAGCATATCTACACTAACATTTTGAAAACTAGGGTAAAAACTGAAAAACTTGAAAAACTTGAAATTTTTGCCCAGGGATCCTATGGGATTGACCCAGGGGAGTCGCCAAAGATGTAGTGAGAATTTATCCTCACTACAGGGGTAAAAATGGCTCCCTTGTGCCTATAGGGCACAAGGGTAGGTTTCTACCCTTAGAAAACAGTAAAAAACAGAATGTAAAATGGTAAAAATAGAGCTACGAATTGAAACTAAGCTAACCTAGGCTGTGGCAAGTAAATAGCAGCTATTATAAACTAAATCCAAGAGAAAATAACAGAAATAAATATGGATGCAGCCCTGTTGAACCCCTCTGCACACAGTGGGTTAGGGTCCTGCCTCCAAAACCTGCAAAATCAACCTATACTACTATGAAGACAACCTGCAAACAAAGTTAATGGAAAAACCTGCAAATAGAGATGAGGGTTAGAAAACAAAACAAGTAAATAAACATGCATGAAAAGAAGCTATACCTCATTCAGGTGGAAATGGGCCACCATGCCTTAGCTCATGGGAGCACCTCTCTCTCTTGGTTGGGAAGCAATGGCTTGGAGAAATGGAGATGAAGGTGAGGGAGAGTGGGTGGTTTGAGAGTAAGAGGTCTCAAAGCATCCAGGGGCAGCATAACAATATGCAAATGAGGAGTGTTTTGAGAGTGACCCGCCACCCTCCTTATATAAATTTTCCAAGGGGTTTTAGGGTTTTAAGCCCTTGGTCGGGGCTTTAGCCCCTTTTTTGGGCCTTTATCCTCTTCCACCCTAAATTTAGCCCCTTTCAGGGTTTTAGCCCCTTTTTGAGGGCTTTAGCTCCTCGGGGTCTATTTTGGGCTCTTTTGGGGAGTTTTTAGCCCTTTTCTTCATCCTTGGGCTTTTTTGGAGGTGTGGGGGTCAAATGGAAGGTCATGGAAGGTCTTATGGAGTGAAATGAGTGTTGTGAGATGGTGTCCTTGGGTGGTGTAGGCATTGGAGAGCTATGTGGGGATTTTTGGGTTAACACCATGGACACCTACACAAGATCTGACTTGGCTTTTCCAACACATACACACCCAACACAAAGAATCATCCCCTTCTTCATTGTACAGTCCCTTAGGCTATGCATTCCCTTCCAATGCTATTCAGGATGTGCAGTAAGGAATAATCAGCCCTCAAGATATCTTAGTGAGGCTCCTCATGCACTAGGTTTATCAAGCAGTTTACCTCTTCTAGTCATAACTGGATTCATACCCCAAACACAAATGCATACACAACAATTACCCAATTTTGGGTTGAAGAAAATAGTTCAGCAACAAAATGGATTTCCAAGGAGGGTAAGAACAACCCCTAACAACAAATTCGATTTCCAAGGGGATGTTTTGTCCCTAACATGGCTAAAAACTAACTCAACCATACCCAAGTGAACATGGTCTATCCTCCAAATCACTGGGCAATTCATAAACATTTTTTAGCTTGGAAATCAGTGGGGAAAATGCAACAAAAACGTTGGGGAAAGAAACCCAACCACATATCATTACAGAAACGAATCCACGGCCCTGGAGAATGAAGAAATGATTTCCCACATGAGGGAAAAACACACACACAACAACCCAACAATGAATTTCACACACAGAAAATTCCCAGTCACTTGATGATGATGATGAAAATGCCCAGGAGCTCCAAAAATCATGAATCTAGATTCTTGGCCACTCAACCAGGTAAAAATGGTTCCCATCCATTGAAGAATCCACAAAAATGCAAGAAAAATTTAAATATTCCTTTCCCACTTACTGAACAATACCAAAACAAATTTTTGGGCATGCAAAAATGAGGAAAATGACACCCAACGTGAAGGATGAACACACAGGAACCTTCAGCTACATGAAGGAAGCCCACGTGTAGGAGAATGGGTGAGGAAAATGGAAGTAATGGTTGAGTAATGGCTTGGGCATGCCTTCCCAAGCATTGACTTGCCCCACAAGTCAGAAAAAACATTTTCCAAAATCTAATGACTTCTTCAATTCAAATTTCTGACTGCCATGCTCTTCCCCATCCCCATGCATTAACTAAATCAACCATTTTTGAAGAATTAAATGATTGGGTGTATGAGATAAGAAAGGTAGTTGACTGTTTGATGGGTTCTCCCATTGACATTTGGATTTTCCCCAATGGCTCCCAAGGGTTAGATATTTCCCCCCCTTATCCTTAGGAAAATCATGCCCCCATGTCATTATTTGTTGCATTGGCATAGCTAGTTGTGGGTATTTTTAATTAAAATGCATATTTACATGATGCCAAAAGTATAATGTGTCAGATAGCATGAAAGACCATCGACAACAATTTTAATGGTCGGAACATAAAATGTTAAATTGATGATGGGGATTTTTCCTTTAGCTCCACACCATGATTACTTACAATATAAACATCATATACATTTAATGCAAATGGGGCCAAAACCGGGGTGTTACAAAAAGTGTTTTGCATATAGTACTACTAGCTAAGAAGCAGAGTAGCTAAGAAAGACACTTGTGTAGTTTTTAAGTAAAAAAATGAGTCTATAGTTTTCCGAAAACTGTATGTGTTATGATAAAACACATTGAGATAAAAGTTTACTTCAACGAAGTCATGGTCATGTAAGGTGAAACTTCAGTACATAACTATTGATGAGCATATTGCAAATGTGTTAACAAAGTTGTTGTCAGTGACGAAGTTCAGATACTTCTGAGATAACTTTGTTATGGAAAAACATACTTGGTATGGCATCAAATTCCAGGTAAAGCATAGAATGCCTCCCTACCTGAGAGAGAGAGTGTGTTAATTGTACATCATTAGGAGTCATTCTCTGGACTTGTGTTGTAGAAAGTCCTTTCTATATCCTCATATTATTGAGGTGGCGATGCTTGTACTGTAAATTCTCATGTTGTATCAATATTGTAGAGTTGTGTTGTATCAAGTCTGGACTTATGTTGTATCAAGTCATTTTTTATTCTCATAGATGATACCCTATGAGATGGATCTCTAGTTATGGAGATGGTCTTGTGAGTTATATCAAGCTATGATCCTCATGCGGTCCTCCATCAAATGGATACCCATTGAGGTGGACATCTAGTCATAGAGGTAAATGATATGTGATATATTACTAACCATGGTCATTCGATATGGATAAACCTATAAATTATCCTCTAGAGACTGATCACCTCTAGAGTGAATTACTTTAGCATATGACTATCTAATCTAGGGTAATATAATATGATCATAGCATGTGACAATTCTTTTGAGTATAATATGATATGATATATGATTAGGTTAACACATATTGACCTTGCAGTAACATAAAGAGATAAAAGAGAAAGAAAATCTAAATTTTCCCATGTAGAAGACTAGATGAACTCAAGTTATAAAGCTGTAATTATAAATATTTATTTAAATAAGAATTCCTCAATTAGTTCGTCTGTTAAAGCTTATGTGCTTCAATAAAATAAAGAAACTCTTTGTGATCCATGCAAAGTTAAAAATAGTAAAAAGGTGTTTTGCATGGACGACACTTGAGTGAAGCACCATGACACTTAAGTTATCCTCCTAAGTAAGTGATCACGCATTCAGTTAGCGATTGAGTTCACTTCCATATCAGTTAAATATCAAGTTAAATTTACTCTTGGAAGGTATGGAACATGCCTTGCGCATGGAGAAGAATACTAGGCACTGACATGGCACTAGTGCAGGAAAGGCACTAAAGTTTACATGGAGATAATCCAATGCACCAATTTTGATGCTTCTCGAGTTAATTCACATTTTTGATGATCCTGGAGCATTCATTCATGAACCTATTCACCAGGGTTTTCATTGCATGAGTTTTTACTTTTTATTAAACCACCGAGAACTTGGAAAGTTCATTACATTTTATATAGTGGATCTATCTTCTATATTGCTCCATGTTATCTCTTACCGTGCAATATGCTTACCTTGTTAACGTAATTCTCCGCAATCTATCTATTATACTATGAATAATTTATGGGGTTTTCTCATCCTCTCTGTTAAGATGAATTTTTCCAGGGTACATCTTGTCTTATGTGGATGAATGATTTGTGTGGATAAATTTATTATGAGATTCATATGTTCATTGGTTCATTGATAAAAGGTTTAAAGTTCATAGATATTCATTGTTGCTCAAAATATTACACTTTGCACCAACTACAGAGTCTTCAAGGTAGGTAAAATTTATTATGTTATTTTTTACCAAACTACGCAACAACCATCCATGTATTTTTATGTTGGTTACGAACCAAGATTCCTTTCGTTTGGGATGAGCAGGTGTAAGGATCCTTCGATGTGTTAAAAATGATCTAACTTATTCTCCTTTGATCTCTCCACCATATTTCACAAAGGATTTTATCCTTTTAATATCGGCATCTAAATATTCCATTGTTGAAGTTTTAGTCCAAGAAGATGCTTCTTGTCAAGAGCATGCCATATACTATATCAGTTAGAACCCATTTGGTCCACCACTTAGATACCCTCATGAGGAGAATATGGTCCTAGGAATCATATTCTAAGTTCAAAATATATGCCATTAATTCCTTATGACTCGAACCAAAGTTGCTTCCAACTCAACCCCAATGTTGTATCTCCTGAACCGACACCTTATTCAAGGTCACATTGCAAAGTGGATTGTAATTCTTTAGGAGTATGACCTAGAGTTTGTAACACCCAAAAGAACCAAATCCTTAGCTTTGTATCATCTTATCACGGATCTTTCACCTAATTCTAACCCATCTCTTATCATTGACGAGCTCCCAAATGAACATTTTTTCACTATTTACAATCCTCGGTATGGAGACATCCTTGTTTACTTACAAACCTAGAATTTTAGACCACAACTTAGCCATGATGATCATCGTCACATATGTCACAAAGTGCCACTCTACTTACTCATTGGTCCTATACCTTCAATGGGTTGATACCATTTTGTGGTGATGCCTCACTCATGAGGAGGATAACCGAGTCCTCAGATACTATCATAGTGGAGCTTGGGGTGGTCATCTACTTAGCATGGCTACTACCCAAAATTTCATTCATGCTAGTTAATTTTGGCCAACTCTTTTCATATATTACATTATGGTAGTCAAATATTACCATGATTTTCAACTCTTTACCCCCAAGGAAAGAAACCCTTCCCCCCTACCCCCCGCATTGCTACATCCGTTGGCCATCATTGGCCCTTTTTGAAAATGGGCCATTAACTGTATGGAATAAAATCCTCTCTTAGTTAGAGGCCACAATTATATCGATGTGGATATCAACTACTTCACCAAGTGGGTTGAGACCCTGCCAACTTTTAACAGTACCGCTAAAACAACAAGACATTTATTTTTTAACCATGTCATTGCTCGATTTGGTGTCCCTCTCCAACTAGTGTCTAACCATGGTTCCCATTTCGAAGATACTAATTTGAAAGAGTTTTCATACTTGTTGAAGTTCAAACACCAATTCTCTGATCCTCCTATTACCCCTAGGGTAATGGACAGGTGGAGGCCATCAACAAAATCTTGAAAACAATACTCCAATGAACGTTGGATAAGCACAAATCCAATTGGAATCGTATTCCTTTTACAATTCTTTGGGATTAATAAATATAAAAAAAACTATGACATGATTCACTCCTTTCCACCTTGTAGATGTAGTAGAATCAGTTCTACCCATTGAGTTCCAAATCTTGTCCCTACACCTCACTATTGAAGTTCTGCCAGAGAACACTTCTATAGAACAACATTTTCTCACCCTTGAGAAAGAATATGAAGATCATCATGTGGCACTCTAGATAATATAATCCACCAAACATTGATCCAAATCCTAGTATGACTCTCACGTCCACCCTCTCTCCTTCAAGGAAGGAGACCTTGTCCTTCTCTATGACCAAGCACAAAACTAGCAAAAGGAAAGTTTGAATCCATGTGTAGGGACCATATGTTGTCAAGCATTATCTAAGAAAGGGGGCATACATCCTCCCTGATTTTGAAGGTTACCTCTTGAAAAACCCCTATAATGGGTTATATCGAAAGAGGTTTTATGCATAACCTGATTGAACCGTATGTTCATTGTGCTATAGATTTTTCCCTTTTCTGTTTTTATCTTTTTCAAAAAATATCCTCATGGTTTGTTTCCTTGAACTTATCAGATGGATTCCTATCCTACCATTTATGTTGGTTACTCTAACGACATAAGTAGATTATTGATGTTGTTATCGGAGAAACCACAGTATCGAAATGACCAAATCAACGTTTCGGATCCATATCAGGATTCATCATCAGGACAATGTCAAATGTGGAGAGAGCGAGAACACTTTGATAAATACTGGAACTGGGTAGAAGAAAAGAAAGGTCTAATGTCGGTCTCGGAGGCTAGGGTTTGCTAGGTTAACAAATTTTTATTTTTAAATTGTGTGGCACTTTTTAAAAATTTTAATATATTTATAAAAACAAGAATTTGTTGGTTTATAAAAATTTTATAACTGCTATACTAAGTCATGTTTAAAATTTAAATTAAAATATGATTATTCATGTGCCTCAATCATTCAAAAATTGTTGAAATAAATTATTATTATTATTAATCTATTTAAATTAATTTAAAATATGATTATTAAAGTGTCTAAAAACATTAAAGATTGTTAAAAAATCTTTAAGGCTAATAGAAAGTTAAATATATTTTTTTTAAATTATTTTCACTTATAATTAAAAATTTTATTATTAATGTGAAAACTTTTTAGGTCAAATTTAAGGACAAGGAAAGGTTAAGACTGTAAATTTTAAATTAAATTTTAACTATATTTTTAAACTTTAATTTTAATTTTAAATTTTATTTTTCATATAAATTAGTTTGATTTTTAAATTTTAATGTTTTTTTGGATTTATGGTCTTATTTAGGTGTCATAGTTATTCCATGCTTGAACAAGGGAGGAGGACCAAAGAAAAAAGGAAAAGCTTGAATGAGAAAAGGGCACAAGGGAAAAAGAAAAAGATCAAGGGGAATGGAGTTAAGGGACAGAATGAGGGGGAAAGTCGCCTCTCCGATTGAGAAGAGAGGGAAGCCAACTAGTGCTCACCTCGAGGCCACCATCCCTATTTAGATTGTGTGGAAGTTTGATGATTTCTAAGGCCTCTCTAAATTTTCTTTTGAAATAATGGTCTTCTTTTGCGAGGATAATGGTGTCTTCTAGGCAAATGTGATGTTTGGTTTTGGCAACATGTTCCGCAAGGGCTGAGGAATGAATACGTTCTTTTCTAATGTCCGCCCCATGTTCCTTTAACCGCGTGTGGAAAGAACACCCCGTCTCACCTATATTGCTGATCTTGCAAGAACAAGGGATCTTATAGACCCCTCTAAATTGTGTATGATCACTAAGATATTTAACGGATCTCATTCTCTTCTTAATGGTCTCTAGGTGTTTGAACAAGGTCGTAATGTTGTTCTTATTGAGAATCCTAGAGATCTTATCAGTCACCCCTTGTATATAAGGTAAGTAAGCTCGTGGGTTGGTGGTGGTCTTGTTATTAGAGGTTTTCAAACCTGTAAGGCTCTTGTTGTGGGTTTTGCTCAAGGTCTTCATGATGACATTGGGTTTGTAACCTATGTTTGTGAAGACTTCTTTGAGGTGGTCTCTCTCCTTATCAATATGTTATGAATCCATGATCCTGGAGGCTCTCACTACCAGGGTGTTGAGAACTCCTATCTTTTGGGAAGGATGGTGGTGGGAGTCTGCGTGGAGGTAGTTATCCATGTGAGTCTTTTTATGGAAGACCTTGTGTCCAAGCATGCCATCTTTTTTCCTGGTAAGGAGGACATATAGAAATGGGATGCTCCCGTTTTCCTCAAGTTCCATTATGAATTTGATGTTGGGGGAGATATTGTTAAGGTGTGTTAGGAATTTCTCCTGAGTTCATCTTCACCATGTGGCCAGACCACATTCGTATCATCCACGTACCTCTTTCATTTTGATGGTTTAAGAGGATAGGATTCTAGGGCTTCTCTCTCAAATTTCTCCATAAAGAGGTTTGCAACTATGGGTGAGAGGGGGGATCCCATGGCTACACCTGTGGTTTGCTCATAAAATTCACCTTGGAAGCTAAAGAAGGTAGATCTAAGGTAGATTTCAGCAAGCTTGGCTGTGTGAGGGTCGGTGGCATCCTTGATAACTTGGATTGCTTCATCTAAAGGGATCTTTGTGAAGAGTGAAACCACATCAAAGCTTAAAATTATGTCCTTAGGTTCTAATTTCTCATCTTTGATTAGTTTCACAAAATGGCTTGAGTCCTTGATGAAGGAATCAGTATTGCCAACTAAGGGACCTAAAACCTTGGCTAAGTGCTTGGCTAGCTCATAGGTGGGGGATCCTATAGTGTTGACAATGGATCGGAGCAGGACCCCTTCTTTGTGGATCTTGGGTAGGCCATAAATCCTGGGAGTGATGTCTCTGGTGGGAATAAGGCATTTTTTCAAAAACTCATCTAAATTGGAGTTCAGAATCGCTTTCTTGACTTCTTTAGTCACCCTAGAGATAGGATTGCTACTTAGTTTCCTATAGCTACCACTAGTGGTGAGGTGGTCAAGCATTTTAATATTGCAGTCCTCTCTATCCAAAATCACAGTGGCTCCACCTTTGTCCGCTTTAAGAATAACTATGTCTTCATTAGCCCTCGGGTTTCTTAAGGCACGTTCTTCTTCTTTAGTAATGTTGCATTTGGGTGGCTTGGATTTTCTTAATATTACAGCACACTCCTGTCTTATCGTTTCTTGATGAATAGTGTTCAAATTTTGGATACTATCTTCAAGTTGCAGATAATGGATTCGATAGGAATGGTCTTGGGGGCTACGGCAAAATTGTGACCCTTCTTCCGAATAGTGGATTCAGCATTGTCTAGTGTGTGGCTGGAGAGGTTCACTGATTTCTTACCCTCATATGCTTTCTTACCAACGTTTGTATTCTACGTAGGTGTATCTTTCCACACGACGGGGTTTCGACTCAATCCAAGTTTCAAACCATTGTTTACTATATTACCAACGTTTTCCCTATGCGCTAGTGTATTTTCGGGGTTTAGACTCGATTCAACTAACATGCTATCGTTTGCTGTCATGCAAATGTTTGCTGCCATACTAGTACATGCTGTCATTCCAACGATTGCAGTCTGCGTAGGTGTAATGCTATCGTTTGCTATAAAAGTCAGATCATTTGCTGACATACCATCAGATGCTGTCAAACCATTGTTTGCAATATGCGCTAGTGTATTGCTGGGGTTTGGACTGGAATCAGTTATCATATCATCGCTTCCTTTTTCCCTTGTGCCCTTTTCTCATTCAAGCTTTTCCTTTTTTCTTTGGTCCTCCTCCCTTGTTCAAGCATGGAATAACTATGACACCTAAATAAGACCATAAATCCAAAAAAACATTAAAATTTAAAAATCAAACTAATTTATACGAAAAATCAAATTTAAAATTAAAATTAAAGTTTAAAAATATAGTTAAAATTTAATTTAAAATTTACAATCTTAACCTTTCCTTGTCCTTAAATTTGACCTAAAAAGTTTTCACATTAATAATAAAATTTTTAATTATCAGTGAAAATAATTAAAAAAAAAATTATTTAACTTTCTATTAGCCTTAAAGATTTTTTAACAATCTTTAATGTTTTTAGACACTTTAATAATCATATTTTAAATTAATTTAAATAGATTAATAATAATAAAAATTTATTTCAACAATTTTTGAATGATTGAGGCACATGAATAATCATATTTTAATTTAAATTTTAAACATGACTTAGTATAGCAGTTATAAAATTTTTATAAACCAACAAATTCTTGTTTTTATAAATATATTAAAATTTTTAAAAAGCGCCGCACAATTTAAAAATAAAAGTTAAAAATAAAAATAATATAAAAATAAAAATTTGTTAACCTAGCAAACCCTAGCCTTCGAGACCGACATTAGACCTTTCTTTTCTTCTATCCAGTTCCAGTATTTATCAAAGTGTTCTTGCTCTCTCCACATTCGACATTGTCTTGATGATGAATCCTGATATGGATCCAAAACATCGACTTGGTCATTTCGATACTGTGGTTTCTCCGACAACAACATCAATAACCTACCACCACAGAAATTTAGCAACAGATACATAAGTAGATACTTAATCAATCTTTCATCGGCTACATGGGTCATGTACTCCCCAGTTAATGCATTGATTCATATCAGTGTTGAATGCATTGGAGAATCCACTAACAACCATGCAGAATACAATGTTTTGATTTATATCTTGAATGATGCCCTACATTCGACATTCACCACCTTCATGTTTACCCTAATTCCTAGCTTCTTGTTGCAAAATTGAACAAGATTTATAGGGAACGTGATCCTTTCATCTTTTGAAAGTTCCTACGCACTAAAAAAATTGGTTAGACCCTTTGATTCCATTACATTCATTCATGTTCCCATGTGTTTCAATAGAGTAGCAGATCAAATGGATAGTAGCATTCTAGAGTGGAACATAAATCATCTACAATAAATAAATCATCATCATACATATTTTATCATTTTTTCATTCACATGTAAATAAACTTCATATCATATTCATGAGGCTCAAAAAATACAAAATGTCACACCCACGTGCATATGTAAGTATATGTAAATAAGAGGTCACATTGAATCTCTACAGGTATAACCCTTCAAACTGGTATATATGTACTCACCCCTTCTAAATTTCATATGCATCAACCTGTTTCACCCCCCTCTATGGCTATAGGAACCCCCCACTCTATCCAAATAAGTGGCCAAGCCCAACCACCCTTGCATTTTCCCTTACTCGATAACTAAAACCTACCTTACATGGGTAACTATCTAGGACTCCTTGCATTTGGCACCCATGCCATTTATATCCCCATAGGATCAAGAGTCCATATAGTTTGACATCCAACAACAAAGGCTCATGCATTCTTTCATATTGTCACTGCTTGGCCTTTCCTTTTGACTCCTCACATGGATTTTTTGTTAATCTCTTTTATGACCCCTTAAATAATGAAAATATTGTCGAGCATCTTGTTTCTTTTAGACTCATTAAAGGATGTGAAGGAACGTCCATCCGGTATATGTTTAGCCCTTTTTTGGTACAAATGCACTACTTAAGAAAAAAGAATAATGTAGTCCCTTTTGGATAGAAGAGATCTCCCTAGTATACTTTTATCCTTTTTCACGCTTTGGAGACTAACTTTACGAAAAATAACACATATGGAGTTTTCCTCTATTTTCAGACTCTCTAAAATTGAAAACGCTGATGAACATTGACAGTCTCGGGATCGATAAAAATCCATGAGACAGTAGCATATCAAGCACACCTCTATACCTTCTTTGAGCTAATTAAACCATGAAGAAGTCCCAAATGATGCTTTATAGCACCCCTATGGATCACATATAGTCCCATATCATGGTAGCATTCCTAGTTTCCTTTGTTTAAAGTATAATTATGCGATGAGTCACCGTTGGAGTCCCTTTTTCCATGATCAATATTTTCCCCTCTGAGGTCATTCCATTACAGTCATGCCAAGTGCATTTTTCCCCTCTATTTATGTTCCCCTCCCTCAAGATCAATTTCATATGCGACCATATCACCCACATCGTCATACTTTGAACAAAGGAAGTTTGAGTCACATTACTCATTCGCCCTTGTACCCACCTATAGCATCTCAATCTAGTATCCTATTACAGTCACTTTATCATTGAATACCTTGTTCTCTTATCAAGGAACTATCATTTACTTGGTAGTTGTGGGTCTCTCTATGTTGACACCAACACATCTATTCTAGAGGATAGACTCAGAGGTCCCTGTACCTTGGCTAAGAGTCTGTATTTCCCTTTAAGATGGTTGTTTCTCACATGATTGATGTCATCTACATCATTGCACTATTGAGATTCATACAGGGTATTGGTCCCTTCATTATTTGGTCGAAGAACTTATATGTCCTCTAATTCTAGCACTTTGATGAGTCTTTTTGGAACCTTTCTAGTATTATTATCCTGATGATATCTAAGTTGCATTGGCAATAGTGTGTGGAATATCTCCATGATTCCTAGTGGATCTAGTTCTAGATGTTGTATATTGTACCTTTGAGATTCAAACTCTTAGTTGTTTGAGTCCTTACAATTGTTGGACCCCTCCTAATCCAACGAAGCATCATTTCTGGTGACCATGCATTCAAGATGCTTTCCATTGTTTATAGTACCACTTCTTCAGATCATCCATGGTTGGACCATTATTACAATATAAATTTAAGTCCTTCATGGACACCTTTGATGTACACAACAATTATTCATGTAGGTCCCCTTTGGGCGTCATTATTATTTTGTATATCTCGAGACATTTATACAAGCATGGCTATGGTCGCCTCATTTGTATATTTGAGATTATATGTACCTCAACCATCTTGAGTGTTGTACTTGCACGTCAAGGCCCCTATAGTCTTATTGAAGAATGATCTATCTTCAACATAGTTTCCATTATCTATGCCACTACCACATGTATCTCCTAGAAAAGAAAGATCCTATGACATATATCGACCATACGATGAGTTTTTACCCTCACACATCAGGGGGCAATCTGTTAACACCAAATCTTGTCCACCTTACATATGACCTATCCTCATCAAACATATGTGTCATTGACCACTTTTCATTTCCACCACATTGACCTTCATTTATCTAAAATACTTAATTTAATCATAAAATACCATTTTAAATATTAAATCGAGTCATTTAATCCAAAATTATGAGTCATATTTCCTAAAATGACATTTGTGATATTTCCTTCTTCACAAAAAGGAAACTTGGCACTTACTCAAAAGTATGGATAAGGATCCCAGAAATTGTGGAGAGGTAAAAGAAACTTGAAAAAAAAGGAAACATCTCCAATTGATATTTATACTTCCATCCTACCTACGATTCCTATAAATTGATCATGAAGGTCCCCCGTTACAACAATACTTCACTCATTTCACATACCGTTACTATGTCAAAATCTCTCCTTGAGATTCAAAACTCCCTTGAGTATTCCCATTTCACCTTTGTTGGAGATTTGCATGTAGTGATGTGTGGCTGGAGAACATTGAGTTGTTTGGAGACTAGGCTCATTCTTTTTCAGAAAGCTATAGAGGCCCCCATTACTACTTCTCTAAGGTAACCCTTGGTCACTATATAGCACATTTTTTTTAATGAAAAAGAAAAGTGATTCTTTGATCTTTCACTATGCTTGTCAAAGAATGCATCAATGTTAGTTTAGTTTTTGTGTATATACTTTTAATTCCAATTATGCATGCTTAGAGTTAATTTTTGTTTATGTTTATTGGTCATTAGAATTTTCCCTATTCGAACTGCTAGTAAGGTTTCCATAAAACCTAGTAAGTTCCTTTTTACACATGTTGGTTTGCAAAAACCACTAACATCGAGTTGAGAGAGGAATCCACTAAGGCTTGAGATATTAAGAATTGTCATCTTTTTTGCATAATATTCTATATATTACATTCTTACGATTGTACATACATAGTTATGTTCTTATACTACCACATCCAATACCACACCCTCTTCATAAGAATAGGAGAATTTTAAATCTCGTATACCTCTATGACCAAAGGCGATGCCCCTTCATTTCTAAATATATGCTATAGCAGTATTATAACAAATTAGTTAAAATATCAAACACATATACCATATCAAGTTATGTAAAGAATGGCCACAAGGTTACATGTAGCGAAATATATCACTCAGTAAGTGAAATATAAAAATAGAAATCTTCAAGTCGATAGCATGAGGTGTTGAATCTCACTGCTAAATACATGTTCAACATTTTAGGTAAATCAAGAAATACATTCGTTCTTCTAAGGAGTAAGGAAAAACCATAATAATGATTAAATGATTAGCAATGATTAATATTAATTTTTGAAGCTTCTTTTCCTTTTTTAATGGAAAACCAAACTCATAAAAAGCTGGTTCATCTCTCGGTTCCCAATGGGAGGGATCAACGCAAGGATATTAAACACTAGGCAATGTATATTCTATATATAAATATTCAGCTATTACACTCAATTGACATGGATAATAGTTGTCATAAGGCATGACCTCAACTCAAATATTTGAAGCTCATTACAATCACACATATGATGAGCTCAACACATAATAGTTGTCTTTACTCCTTAAAGCTCATTACAATCACACATAATATGATGAGCTCAAGACATAATTTTGAGGGAAATAGTTTCAATGCAACATCAAAAGCACTTGGCTCTTAACATTTTCAAAACACATATAAGTATTAGAGAAGGTGTTCAGCTCTTACATTTAATCGTAGGAGTCGTCTTAAAAAGAGCATTCGGCTCATATACCCGATACAAAAAAGTATTGCAGTTTTTTCTCAAGAAACAAAAACCTTCAAACACTCGCACAGACTTGACTTGATTCGAGAAGCTTTAAGAAACTTACACAGACAGGTGGGCCCTGTTCATATTCACAAAGTCTAATGTCCTGTTTGTATAATACTTGACTTTACTATGCAAACAAAGAAAGGCTTATCTTTGCCAGCAAAGCCCACTAAATATATGTCCCCACGGGGATAAATATTTCTTTTTTCTTTCGTGAAAGACCACCACCGACATTGGGACGGTGGATATCGCTGTACGAGTGAATTGATACCACAGGAGGAAGTTTCAATAAAGTTATTCAACAATTTCCCCGCACTTTCTCTGTGCTGTGAGTTGGAGAAAGAAAATGAGGTTCACCGTCTTGACTTGACCTCGTGAGACTCTAACATCTTCCCAAACATTTCATCTGGTCGTATCGATTAGAACTTAGTGGGGCCAACTAAACAAAGAATGCTTTATCTTTTCTAGCCCGCTACCATTCAAATATTTTCTCAGACAGAAGTTTCACAGAAGTTTCAATAAACAAACAAAGAAGTGGGCGGAATTTGC
>LPNX010705701.1:347965-369731 GCA_001517045.1 Pseudotsuga menziesii | reverse complement strand
TGCAATTGGCGGACAAGAGAAATTATGCCTTCAAAATTTAAACGCAATAAGCTGAACGTTCAAATTCAGACTTTGAATTATAAATAACATAATAATAAAATATAATAAACGCTGATGTCATCATTGCCATGTGTCAAGTGAAAACCAGATACCAAACTCCAAGGCTGACATCATCTCCTGACTGGCCAATTAGAAGCTGACAAAATAGCAAATAGAAATATTTTTATTAAAATTTAAAATATTTAAAAATTGTTATTTTTCATATTGCAAAGTTAAACTTTAGAATAGAGATTTTAATCTTTTAATATGCACCAATATGCACCAGGTAATACCAAAATGCACCAGGTAATACCAAAAGTCAAAGGGGTTTGAATTCAAACAATTACAATATACCTGCTGAGGCAGGTATAATAACTTTAAAATACATAAAATAATAAAAAAATAAAAATAAAATAAATTATAACAAAAAAAAACCTATACACTTAATTAAGTCAAGCTAATACTAAACTGCATGTGTGAAAATACATCAATGAAAATGTCATGTAAAAGTGGCTTAATAAAAATATCCACGTTAGAATATCCTATAAAAATGCCGGTTAAAATACATAAAATAAGAAAAAAATAAAAATAAAATAAAAAAACTTATACACTTAATTAAGTCAAGCTAATAAATTAAGATTTAAGTATGTCACGAAAATGCCAAGATCTTGAAAATTCCTAATAAAAATGTTCAATCTGGAAAACAATACACATGTTTAATCTTGAAAAGACCGGATAAAAATGCCTGTAAAAGTGTCTTCATAAACATGCCCTATGAAAAGGGGTCAACGAAAATGTCTGGTTAAAGTCCCTCATAAAATGCTTTAAAAGTAAAAAGTAAATGTAATTATTATAGGGTAATTAATCAATCATTTGATAGTTTTTATGTCTTTTCTTTCGAAAATGTAGCTACTACTTGATCTTTTTTATGTAGGAATATAGACATTGATCCTGCAATCGAAGGTGAGTTGTTTTTTTAATATTTTAAAAGAATTTATAAATATTTTTTATAGTTTGTTTTTTGTTTTTTCTTGTGCATAGAAAGGAGAAGAGTATGAAAAGATCTTGTAATGTTATGTAAAGTTATGTAAGGTTACTTATGTAAAGCTATTATTGTAAATGTCGGCCATAAAAAATAAAATTTTTAATTATCTTTCATAATAAATGTTGGCCACAAAAACAACTTAATATGGGGGAGATGTTGTAATGTTCCTACCTAACAGAACAATAAAAAATAAAAAAATTAGTTATCGACCAAAAAATATGTCGGCTAGAAAAACAAAACAATATGGAGGAGATGTTGTAATGTTCATACTTAACAAAATAAAAAATAAAAAAATTGAATTATGTCAAAAAAATGTTGGTCGTGCACATGGTTTTAAAACCATGTGCAAGGCCTCCTAAACAACCCATGGTTTTATTGTACATGGTTTAGGAGGGCATTGCAAATTGTTTTAAAACCACGCGCAAAGCCTCCTAAACAACCCATGGTTTTATTATACATGGTTTAGGAGGTCGTTGCAAATGGTTTCAAGACCATGTGCAAGGCCTCCTAAACAACCCATGGTTTTAGGAGGGCCTTGCACATGGTTTTAAAGCCATGTATAAAAATATTATATGTCTACCTTAAATAAAAAGATGTGTTTTTTGGTCTTAATCACACCAAAGCTTATAGGTGAGTGCAATACTTAAGAAGAGGTAGGTTTGCACCTCCTGTGGGTGTTTGATAGAGCCTAGGATTTAGATCTATGCTGATAAATAATAAAATGTAATTTTAATTTTTGAAATTAAATAATATTATTTTTTTACAAGATGTTTGTTTCTTTGAAAGAGAAAAAATATATATATATTTTTAAAATTTTTATTTATTATTTATTATTTTATTATGAAAAACCTTAAAACTACCACATACTCTTTCTCCTAATTATTTGCATTAAAATTGATTCAAAATCATGACCTGCATTAAACATTGATTGACATCTTCTCCAGAGAGAAGGTATTGATCTACCAAGTGATCTTTCATGGCTTGAGAGGGTTCCTCTAGCTCATTCCGCAGGAATTTTCCCTTGTTTCTGCTCCTTTTTCTGGTCTAATGCATCTTATAGCTTGCATTCTGTTGTGTCCCAGGTATTCTTGCCAAATGCAGTTAGTTGTGGCTTCTTCGACCTCGTCGTCGCAGAGGTTCGATAGGTACTTCATTTACTCTGGTAAATATATATGCTGAAACCATAGGAAGAACATGCTTTTCTTGTCAATGAACTACTCTGTGATGCCTTGGTTGGCCTAGAAAATATTTTTCCTATGCCTCTGGTCAAATGGTAAGAAAAAAATTTGCTCGTTTTTCAACGGTACCACTCTGTTTTTTACAGTTAATATGTAAACATGTATGAAATTTGTGTCTCGTTCCGAGGTTGTATGGTTAGGAACCTGGATGGTTTCGTAAATCCTAATCTGGATATCATAATAAATGTTCCCCTCTATCTTATGGTAATATATTCAATGTTCCCCAAGTTTATGGGATGCAGGAGGGAGGAAACGCATATTGGGGACGTGTGGAAACCACCCCCAAATTTTAGGGAAATTCAAGGGGACGAGGACGTCAAGGTCATAAAAAATATACAAAATATAATAATATTATAAATCTTACCAATAACAATTCATCCTATATAAATATAGTTTAAGCTGCTCCTTGTAAATACAATCTAATTATTCAATGATTCAACACACTTCAACATTGTGTAAATCTGTGGCATAGATGTTGTAATGGGGAAATGTGACCAGAAAACCCTATTTCTTCATGATTCCAGAGGGCATCACATTATTTGAGGATTTCAAGTCCAACATACAATTATACAAGAGTCCTCTAGGATTTTAGCCATTGCCTCTACCTTGAATCTCGAAGTTGATCCTCGAAAGACATTACTCAACACCCTACAAATTTTATGAAACTTCATAAACCAAACATTAAAGTAAGGTAGAATCAAAAGAAAAAAAAGCATGCTTAATAAGTGATTTTGCTTGACTAAAGGGTATATTTAGATTAAGGTCATGATAGAGGAGTTTAACAATTAGCACCACCAACATCAAGGTACATAGAGAGGTTGATGTGCTTGATTAAATGACAATCCCTTAACCTCATACATGATAAAATCCAGTAGAAACATTGCAATCCTGAAATCCTAAAAAACGTTTAAGCCCGTTGAATTTTGAATGGGATCTAAAATTCTACTTTTTGCATATGAAATCGGATGGGGTTGGAACCACTCTCAAACATCCTGAAACAATTACTGGTAATGTTAAAAATTTAAGTAAAAGGATAGAAAATAAAAGATAAGGAAAATTTAACATTACCATAACTACTAGAGCGCCTAGGATCCCCCCACTTCACCCATGCGCCCTTCAAAATAGGGGGACGAGCCCCCTGCGTTTCCTTGAGTTTCTCCAAATTGGGGGCGAAGGGAATGTTTCAGAAGGAGCCCTAAGCCCTCGGGACGTGGGGAGTGAGGGGGGCTAGCTCCCAACCTTTGGGGGTGAGTCCTCGTGGAACACTAAATATATTCCCATTTTTCCATTAGGGTTCCTCATTATAACATTGAACTCCATATTGGAGTGCAGGGTTTTTTGGTTGGGAGTGAGTCCCCGTGGAACACTAAATATATCCCCATTTTTCCATTATGTTCCTCATTATAACATTGAACTCCATAGTGGAGTGCAGGGTTTTTTAGTTGTTCAGTTGTGAGAAGGAGGCATAGTCGACATAGTATCTTGGCTTGTGGGGGCACAACATTAGCAATGTCAATGATATAGAAAAACCTATACCAATTGATAGATGCAAGAAAAACAATATCATTTCGTCGTAGAAGTTGCAGAACTCAACTTTGGCTCCTCTTGCTTGGTTTACCATGAAAACAGAGCAATGTAAGTTGCAAAAACAATATTTTGCTCATAACATTCTGCAAGGAAATTATTGGGGATTCTATATTTGGTTTGAATGTTAGAAGAAACACTAGAGAAGACACTATACTCAAAGTTGTGGGTCGTTGTGGTTGAGATTAACAGTTCAAGGGTCCCGTATGTGTACTATTTTTATTGAAAGATTCAATCAATGAGTGCAAAAACTAGGGGTGAGGTGTGATGGTCGTCTCCTAGGTGGAAGTATGTTCCATAATAAGGATGACAATAGTTTAAACATGACATCATTTTGTCTCTTTCCAACATAATTTCCCTGCATGAATTCGATAAAATCTAGGAAGAATTGTTTTAAATTGTAAAAAATTAGTGTTAAAACAACTTAATCAGGATGTCCTGCATAACACAAAATCCAAATTAAAAAAAATTGTCCATATTTTGATACAAAAATTGAAAGAAAAGTAAAAGCCATGGCCTATTTAGACTTCTTCACAATGTTTGCTACAGGGTGGCCCAGTTAGCAATATTGGGAAGATGACCTTCTAGGTTCCTCTCAATAAAATATATACTCGACCATCCTTTCTCTTATGAATGATTTGGATTCTTTTCAAGATAAAGTGATGTGTTTTTATTTAAACAAAATGTTCTTCCAAGCATGTTTCATTTGAGAGCTAAATTTGTGTTTGTGTTTGCATTTGAAGCCTTTTACATTGCCATCGAAGCCATTGTTCCCTGTGCATGTATGTAAAGTGGACTAATTGTTTCCTCATATCATCTATGGGTTTTCATTTTTTAGATTCAAATTCATGTTCATGTACAAAGTATAGGACATTACACTTGGCACATTTTTATATGTTAAAAAAGATTGGTGTCTCTCTATAAACACGTGTTAATTTTTTCACGTCAAATTAATGATTTTAGAAGCTACAATAGTATACTTTTTTTAATAGATTCTTTGTTAAATACTCAGGCAAATTACACGAAGAAACACCATTTCTACACCATCAATTAATGTGGTAAAACCTCATTAGGGGAAACATTCATGCAGGCAAAGTATTGAAGCTCATTAATGAAGAATGAGAGATTACTTGACGAGCCTCATCCTCTCAGACTACCAATTTCATTACGTATCCCAACCATGCACTATATACTTCATGAAAGAAACTACATGGGTAAAACCGTTGTCGGTTATTCCCGTTATGGAAACTTCCCGTAAACACATTAGTTTAGTTGTCATTTAACAATTTCCACCTTGACAACAAAATTTTCTAATATTTTTCCCAAGACTATTTATCACATTTTTTTCAAACCAAGAGAAGCTACACACCATCGTAACTTTTCTAACAATACTAGTTTTGTAAACATATCTGCACAATTTTCTTGAGTATGAACCTTTTTTAGATCTACTCCACCTTCAACAATAGCTTATCTTACAAAATTATACTTTACAACAATATGCTTAGTCTTACTATCATAAATAGGGTTTGTGGCCAAATGTATAGCACTTTGATTTTCACACTGTTTTATAACCTTCCAATTTCTCTAAGCAAACCTCTCAGCGAAATTGCCTCTTTACAAGCATGTGAGGCAACAATGTATTCAACCTCTATAGTGGATAAAGCAACGGTTTCCTGAAGCTTTGACATCCAACTTATAGCTCCACTTGCAAGAGTAAAGACATAACCTGAATTAGACCTTCTTTTGTTCGAATCACCTGTGAAATCTGAATCAACAAAACCGCATACAAAATCACTATTATTATTAAAGGTGATACAATAGTCACTTGTGCCTCTTAGGTATTGAAGCACCCATTTCATTGCATTCCAATGTTATTTTCCCGGATTTTCCATGTACTTACTAACAACACCTTTTGCATGTGAAATATCAGGTCTAGTACACACCATTGCATACATTAAACATCATACTGTATTGACATATGGTACACGAGAAATATAATCCTTTTCTTCAACATTACTAAGACATAAACCTAAAGAAAGCTTAAAATGGGAAGCCAAAGGAACATTCACAGGATTTGCCTTATTCATTTTGAATCTTACAAGTATTTTCTCAACATACTTCTCCTGTGAAAAACTAAGCTTGCCTTTTCTTCTGTCTCTGTGTATTTCAATACCCAAGATTTGTTTTGCAGCTCCAAGATCCTTCATATCAAAAGTCCTAGCCATCTGTTCCTTCAACCTATTAATCTCGTCCATGCTTTTGCTCACAATAAGCATATCATCAACATACAACACTAAGATAATGAATATGTCTTTCAACCTTTTGAAGTATAAATAATGTTCATATTCACTTCTAGTTTAACCTTGGCTCACCATGAAAGAATCAAACTTCTTGTACCATTTCCTGGGCGACTGTTTCAAGCCATACAATGATTTCTTGAGCTTGCAAAAAAATCTACTTTTATGATGTTGCACAAAACCTTATGGTTGTTCCTTATAAATCTCTTCTTCTAAATCTCCATGTAAGAAAGTTGTTTTAACAGCTAGTTGCTCTAACTCCAAATCAAGCGATGCAACTAGTGCTAACACAATACAAATATATACAATCTTGATAATTGGTGAAAAAATCTCATGATTGTCAATACCTTCCATTTGAGAGTACCCTTTTGCGACCAATCTAGCTTTGTATCTTTCAACCTTACCATCAACTTCTTTCTTCAATTTGAAGGCCCACTTACATCCAACAATTTTTCTATCTTTGGGGAGTTCAACCAATTCCCATGTCTTATTTTTCTCCAGAGAATCCATTTCTTATTTCATTTCCATGTCCCACTTACCATTGTCAACAAAATCAATGGGTTCCTGAAAACAAGAAGGTTCTCCATCATCAGTAAATAAAACAAACGAAAAAAAATCAATATATCTTTTAGGAGGATTTCTCTCCCTTAATGATCTTCTTGGTGTAGGTTGTGGGGTTTCCACATTTTCTTGAATTTCTTCATATTCTATGACTTCTCTCTCACCAAAAACTTCTTCTTATTTCTTTGAGTCACGAGAAGATTGGTTCTCTAATTGAACTAGTTGTTTTTATATTACCTGTTCCTGTTCCACATCAACTCTGACATTTTCAGATTTAATTAGAGAATATTCATCAAAAAGTACATATTTGCTAATGACGATCTTGTGGGCAGTAGGATCCCACAATCTATATCATTTTGTTACATCATCATATCCAACAAAAATGCACTATTCCATCATTAACTGTTTGATAGGAAGCAAACCAATATGTATGAGGATAGATGTCATGTCCCAAATTTTGCATTGGGTCACAATGGCCTAATCACATTTTCCATATTCATTAGAGTTTGTCAAATTGATGCTAAGGGTCAAATAATTGTCA
Source organism: Pseudotsuga menziesii (assembly GCA_001517045.1). Lineage (NCBI taxonomy): Eukaryota > Viridiplantae > Streptophyta > Pinopsida > Pinales > Pinaceae > Pseudotsuga > Pseudotsuga menziesii. Next base: position 362,426 of record LPNX010705701.1, on the reverse strand, counting down.
AGGAGGAAAATTACTAGTTTTCTAGGTTGGGGGTGGAAGCTTTGGGATTTGGAATAAGGGGGACAATGAATGATGTTTGAACATTATAATGGCATAAATATTTAATAAAAGAGATAAATAAATAAATACAAAAGAAAATTGAAGTGGCAATGGAGCATGGAGACTACGAGGCCCACACAAGCTAGAATTTATGTGCCACATGGCATCCTCCTCTTGCAATTTCGAATCCATGGGAAGCCTAAATGTTCTTGGATGATTTATAAGGCTAATACACTTGGTCATATACATCATAGGTCGTATTTGGAAAGAAATGTAACTTACATGGGATAGGAAGAGTCATTTTGGAGCTAGTGAGACATTTGGACTAAATTCCCTAGCTCTATGACAACAATGATGAAGATGCTATGACACATATGAAAAAAATCAGATCTGAAGGCTAACATCTGACATATCTGACATGTCATGTTGAAATAGAGCATCCAAGAGGGCTCTCATGTGAGTTAGGGAAGCTCAATGGGTTCCTACTCAAATTGGGGGAAGATGGAAGGCTAGGAAAGGGAGGACACATGGAAAATATTGAGCCCACACCCAAATTCGACAGATGGATTGGTAACCTTAGACTTGGCTAAGGATGTTTATAAATTATGGGAATCAACCAAAAGAATAACTTTTGATCATTTGAGAAATTGTCATTTGTGAATTGTGAGAGCTAGTGGATGACTAGTAGGATCCCACAATCTATATCATTTTGTTACATCATCATATCCAACAAAAATGCACTATTCCATCATTAATTGTTTGATGGGAAGCAAACCAATATGTATGAGGATAGATGTCATGTCCCAAATTTTGCATTGGGTCACAATGGCCTAATCACATTTGCCATATTCATTAGAGTTTGTCAAATTGATGCTAAGGGTCAAATAATTGTCAAGGAAGAAAATTACTAGTTTTCTAGGTTGGGGGTGGAAGCTATGGGATTTGGAATAAGGGGGACAATGAATTATGTTTGAACATTATAATGGCATAAATATTTAATAAAAGAGATAAATAAATAAATACAAAAGAAAATTGAAGTGGCAATGGAGCATGGAGACTACGAGGCCTACACAAGCTAGAATTTATGTGCCACATGGCATCCTCCTCTTGCAATTTCGAATCCATGGGAAGCCTAAATGTTATTGGATGATTTAGAAGGCTAATACACTTGGTCATATACATCATAGGTCGTATTTGGAAAGAAATGTAACTTACATGGGATAGGAAGAGTCATTTTGGAGCTAGTGAGACATTTGGACTAAATTCCCTAGCTCTATGACAACAATGATGAAGATGCTATGACACATATGAAAAAAATCAGATCTGAAGGCTGACATCTGACATATCTGACATGTCAGGTTGAAATAGAGCATCCAAGAGGGCTCTCATGTGAGTTAGGGAAGCTCAATGGGTTCCTACTCAAAATGGGGGAAGATGGAAGGCTAGGAAAGGGAGGACACATGGAAAATATTGAGCCCACACCCAAATTCGACAGATGGATTGGTAACCTTAGACTTGGCTAAGGATGTTTATAAATTACGGGAATCAACCAAGAGAATAACTTTTGATCATTTGAGAAATTGTCATTTGTGAATTGTGAGAGCTAGTGGATGACTAGTTTTCTTGCCTTGTCCAATTTCGAGGGTGAAAGATTCCCATCCAAGTTGGTGTTTGGAGAGGAAACTCAGGTATTTCATGGAGATTTAATGGATTTGTAATTCCAGGTGTATGCTACATAGCAACTCGTGGGTTCTTCTATTGCAGCACTTCATCTCAGCCATTTCTAGTTTTCATTGCATATTCATGCTCATGGAGGGATTGTGCCTTGGGTGAGCCATTGTACTTTGTGGGAGAAATTATCCTGGTCTATTTATGATTGTAATAGGTTCAATATGCTATGTTATTCATTCTCAGAAAGTTTCAAGTTGAAATACCCAAGAGTTGTATGTCAAATTGATTTTTAATGAGCAAACAATGGCCATTTTCACTCTATTTTGATATATGCCATGGTAATGCTGATCATTTTGAATTGAGGAATGTATCTCTGATAAATGTATGATGAATGGGTTGTCATTAATATTTATTACAAGTTTCATGTTCAGTATTTAAGCATTGGAAGCCATTTTACACATGTTAATTGCATTGGGAGAAGATTTGGTGCCTTTTTCCCCAAGGGTTGAAATAGTGATTTGAGAGTTGTTTTGGAGAGAGTCATAACAACCTGCATAAATTGAACCATGATGCATATGAGACCTTAAAAATTTCCCTTACACATCCCCTGCCTCTTTTCAGAAATTTGAGTGGGATTGAGAGCATTTGATAAGCCATTTCCAACACTTACATGGGGGGAATTGGAGCCCCAATTGGCTAGTAAAGACTCCTACTTTGATCAGAATATAAAACTAGTTTTTAGAAGTGATTGGAGGGTTATAAATCATCTATGAACATAATATTAAAGTATTAATATCATTCATACACACTTTGAGAATATTTGGGAGCATTTGGGCCAATTTGGAGACCCAGACATCAAAACTAGTCAAGAATCGAAATTGGGGAAAAAGTGAAAATTGGTCATTTAATAAAAAAATATTAAAAAGGGACATTAAAATAGATATGGTGCAACACAACAGAATCTAATAGCCATTCTTCAATTTTCTCTTTTTGCCGATTTAAACCTGGAAGTACCTCTTGCCTTTTCTCCTTTCTCTTTGGATTGACCTCTAACAGCGAAAGCTTCTGGCGAAGAGGTTTCAAGACTAGATTTATTCCTTCATTCCTCAGACAATAATGCTCCAACCATATGGTCAAATTCTAAGTAGTAAGGTATAAATTGTACTAAGGCTAATGGAAGAAACTTCTTGACCCCAAGATTTAGGTAAAGTACATAAGAGATTGCCTACTTTATCTTCATCATCAATTTTAACATCCATACTACTCAAGCAGCAAATAAGAGTATTAAAAACATTCAAATGATATGCTATCTTCGTACCTTCTTTCATTCTCATATCGTACAGTTGTCGCTTCAAGTAAATTTTGTTTGTCAAAGATCTGGTCATATACAAACTTTCTAACTTGTTCCATAGGCTTGCAACTGACTTTTCTCTAACAATGTTGAATAACACATCATCTGCAAGACACAATCGAATTGTGCTTAGCGCTTTGGCATCTAATTCCTACCATTCATCATCAGTCATAGTTAGAGGTTTCTTTCTTTTACCATCTAATGCTTTCTATAACCCATGTTGTACTAACACATCCCGCATCTTTAATTTCCATAGTTCAAAATTGTTTTTACCATTAACTTTTTCAATTTCAAACTTTGTGCTAAATATCGTTGAAATTAAAAAAAAATTCTCCGAAAAAAAATTCCAAACAAACAACATTAGATTCTCCCAAATAAATGGCTCAAAGTTTATACTTCAATGTTGATTTTTTTTATATTATTATTATATATATATCACCCATAAAACAAGCAGACTCCACCTACGCGTCTCCTTCACTTAGAAGGTTATGGGTTGGCCCTCACTTTTCTCCATCGTTCAGACAGTTAATACATTTAATATATATATATATATCACCAAACTTACATGGCATATATGCTCCTCACCAACACTTTGGAAACAACTGATCTTCTACTCCATGCGGTGGTCCAACAACACTCGCGGACTTGTCTTCTAGCAGCAGTGAGCTCTCTTCCTCCTCACGTAGGATGCAACCCTCCAACACTAACCTTCTCTACGCGCAGGCTCTGCGGGTACTTCCTCTTCTCGGTGGGCAGAAGTAGCTCTCCACGATGGATCCTTCAACAATATTCTCGGTGGGCCGTGGCAGGCAGAGTGACACTTCTCTTTTTCTACCCAAACGGGCTCTCACGATACTTTAGCAGCGAGCAGCTACCTCCTCTTACGCAGATAGTGGCTTAGGTGTCTAGCAGCAACAATGCCTCCAATAGTCACCCTTTCAGGCTCCACGGTGGGCTCTTTCAATAGCTTCATGGTCACGTCCAACAACCCACTATTCCTTACAGTCCAAACAATGGCCGCCATCACACGCTCTTCTTTGTAGATGACAATGACTCTTCCTCAGTGGTTGGCTTCTTCACTAAGCTCTAATACCACTTGTTAAACACTCAGACAAATTATACAAAGAAACATTATTTCTACACCAGCAATTAATGTGGTAAAACCCCATAAGGAGAAACATCCACCCAGGCAAAGTATTGAAGCTAATTAATGAAAAACAAGAGATTACATGACAGGCCTCAGCCTCTCATACTACTAATTACATTACGTATCCCAACCATGCACTATATACTTCATGAAAGAAGTTACATGAGTAAAACCATTGCGGTTATGCTTGTTATGAGAAACTTTCCATAAAAAACATTAGTTTAGTTGTCATTTAACATTCTTGGACTTTTACATGGATACTCTAAATGTCTTTGAATATATATTTAAGTCATTGCTCTTTGAAATAATTGCCTAAATTTCTGAACATCATGCCTTTCTAATAATTAAGGTTTTCGCCCATTTGCAGACGTTTTTCTTTCAATTTACATACTTTCCTCGATTCATCTCTTGCTTCAAGCATTGACAAAATGCCCTTCTTTATATTCGACTTCATTCCATTTCCAGAATATATGGCATTTTACTTGTTACATTTCATTAGAAAAAATGAAATATCTTTGATGGATAATAACATTCTGTCTATAGACATCCCCAGATTTATAGATAATTTTAGTGACAAGAGAGCATGTAACAACATGCTATACAAGCTCGTCTTAGATTTTAGACGATCTGTCTGGATTCTTCATGCACTTGATTATGTCTTTAGGTCAATGTTCATTGGGATTTTTCTCATGCCTTTTGCGAAGAATAAATAAATTCATAGAGAACATATGTTAGATGAATATAGATTTCTCTTTGCTGCTATCAATATCATGCCTCATAGTTTTGAAGATTTTTATTGAAGACTAAACAAGCATGGATTCAAATATATTTTTCCTTTGTTTTTCATGTGCTTTATTCGTATTGCTATTATCACTTATAGTTTTCATCCACATTGACCAACAATTAAAAGACTTGACAATTAGTTGTGAACAATATTGAAGGAAAAACAATTTAATAGCATTGCTCAAGTGCAATTATGTTCACTCTCTTTGGACTTGATCATTTTTCTCTTTCATTACATTCAAATGTCTGTAGAGCACCTATTAAATGTGGACATAATGTTATTTTATTCCCAGTTTCACTTTGCAGAATGAGCTTGTCAAGTAAACAATTCTCCTTTCGATTAATTAAGTAACACATACCTATAGCAATCCTTGGAAAATAAAAAACTTTTATTTTTCCAAAAAACAATGTGTTTCAAGAAAAGACCAAGCAATATGCATCTTCATCTTTCTGCAATCCATCTGCAGCTTCCTTCAAATACCTCCCTCCTTCTTCCTCCAATTAGAGTAGGTGGCAACACCACTACTATCAACCTTTGTCAGTGCTTGTAAGTTGGCATCATTTAGAAATCAATCGATCACAATAACATGGTAGTGATGGAACCATAGTATCCATCGAAACATAGACATGTTGATACAGTAGTAAGGCAAGATGATGTTATACTATGCTATGAATGATATTGTTGCCTTTTTGATATAGTGTAGGAAGTTTCAATCTAGTCTTTTTCCTAGGCTACTGTATCGATACCAATTGGATTGTTAACACATTGTTAACCTGATAATAGAACATGGATATTGTCATTGCACTGTCTTTGGTGTTAAACTAGCAACAACAAGGAAGGTCTTCCTGCATGCAGGTGTTCTTGCATGCATAAGACTTAAATTAGGAAACCAGTTGTATTTAATTTACTTTTCCTAAGTTTACTTTGGAAAATAAATTAAAGTGATCTAAATTAACTTTAGTGAAACACTAGTTAAAGTGAAAATGAAATTAGGGTTTTCGCTTTACCTAAAGTTATAAAAGAGAGATCAATTGGTGGAGAGTACACAAACTTGTATTTCGATAGAGACATGATACAGACTGGGAGAGAAATTCAGACATAGGATTTCGCTGAGAAGACGGAGGAGCGAGCAACAGGATCACCGAGCTTCGTACAACTGGGCCGTACACTCACATAGGAGGGTGTTGAGGTTTAGTTGGGATTTTCCTAGTGATTCTGCCGGGTACTACATTTGCCAGGTTTGGGTGAATTTGCAGTGATTGTAAATGTTTCATATTTTCTCATAATAAAATTTATATCTGACTGTTGCATCGATTTTCCCATCTTGGGGTTTTCATACCCAAAATAACTGTGTTATTTTATGTTGTGATGTTGTGAGTTATTTCTCAGTTTTATATTTCACTACATATTGTCAAAGATATTCATGTGGTTATTAGTAAATATTTTGAATGCACTGCTTAGCCCTAGTTGAATATTAAAGGAAAATTTACATGGTATCAGAGCTTTGGTGAACTAAAGTTGAGAGATTTGCAGCAACAATGATAGATCAGGGGAAGATCTAGAGGAAGACACAAACCTAGACTTCCATATCTAGGGTTTGACAGGTACAGTTCACTATGGTCATGCAGCTGAGAGTTGAGGATAGACTCTAGGGTGCTCAAAGTTTTCCTACACGGAAAGAAAGGATCACAAGGATCCTAGATGTTAGTGATGCAGAGGAGCACATTGACTCCATGAAGGTTGCACCCACAGATCTGATAGATTTAGCAACTTGGAAGAAGATTGATTCTAGAGCCATGCTGATTATCATGGATGGAGTGAAGGACCATATAGTCCCTCACCTTTCTGGTAAGAAGACCGCAACAGAGATGTGGACAGCTTTGGAGAGTTTGTACCAAAGCAAGAACTAGAACTAGAAGACGGTGATGCAAGAGAGGATGCACAACACCGAGATGTCCAAGGGAGAAGGAGTGGTGCCTTATCTCACGAGGTTCACACAAATTAGGGACGAGCTTGGAGTTGTTGGCTCTAAGACAGTGGATGTGGAGCTAGTTCGAATAGCCCTCAATGGCTTCTCTAAGCCATGGGATACCTTTGTCAAAGGTGTTGTGGCTAGGGAGAAGCTCCCTGATTGGCAGAGACTATGGGATGACTTTGAGTAGGAGAAGGCCCGCATGGGTCAAGGATCGGGCTCATCCAACAGTGCTCCACAGATTGTGGATGAGGAGGCTCTAGCCCTTATAGGGAATAACAAGGGGAAGGAAAAGAGGAAGAAGGATGGTAAGAAGAACCTTGACGTGTCAAAGGTCAAGTGTTTTATCTGCCACAAGCAGGGACACTTTGCTTCCTAATGCCCAGACATAAAGAAGAAGAGTAACACTCAGATGATTGGATCTGCAAAGGTGGATGAGTTCAGCAGGAACTTCGATGAGGAGTTCTGCTTGATAGCTTGAATGGAAAGCACCACAGGGAGAAGCATATGGTACATCGATAGTGGAGCATCTATTCATATGACTGGACATAAGAGATTCTTCAAAGACTTGCAGGAGGGTGGAACATGGATCCACGTTGATCTAGGTGATGATGCGCAGTATCAGGAGCAAGGAGTTGGAACTGTTTCGTTTGAGAGGGAGATTGGAAAACCCCTCAGTTTTGCTGATGTGTTGTATGTTCCAGGACTGACCAAGAACCTTATATCAGTATCCACTCTAGAGGACAAGGGATATCAGGTGAAGTTCCATGGCCATATAGTATATATCAGGCCCAAGGGGTCAGATAGGAGCTTGGATCAGGTGATTGGCAGGAGGAGCGTGAAAGTGTACATACTACACTTTGAGCCTGTAAAGGCTCTAGTTAGCAGCAATAGCAATAGTCAAGGTGAGTTGTGGCATAGGAGGATGGCACACTTACACCATGGAGCACTGAAGCATCTGAGTCATGCAGTCATTGGAGTTCCATGGGTACAGGAGGAACAACATAACCATTGCAAGGGTTGTGATTTGGGGAAGAACATTAAGAATCCTTTCCCACAGAGTGAGCACAAGTCTAAGGAGCCCTTGGACTTGGTGCATTCTGATGTATGCGTGTCCATTTGTTTAGTGGTTACAACTAATTTGTGACTTTCATTGATGACTATTCCAGGAAGGCTTGGATATATTTTCTGAAGGCCAAGTCTGAGTTCTTTGAGAGGTTTCAAGAGTTTAAGACTCTCGTGGAGAACCAAATAGGGAACAAGATTCGGGTGTTGAGGACAGACAACGGGGGTGAGTACACTTCCAATGAGTTCATAGAGTATTGTTCGGCTGAGGGGATCAAGAAGGAGCACACTGTACCCCATACCTCACAGCAGAATGGAGTTGCAGAGCGGAAGAACAGGACGATGGTTGGAGAAACTAATGCCATGCTATTTGATCAAGGATTGCCACTATTCCTCTGGGCCGAGGCATACAGGAATGCAGTATACATTCAAAACAGGTGTCCCCACACATCTTTGGGGAGGAAGACACCAGAGGAGCTCTTCACAAGCACTAGGCCAGATGTGAGTCACATTCGCATATTCGGGAGTGTCTGCTATTGTCATGTTCATGTTGACAATAGGAAGAAGCTTGACCCTTCTGGAGAGAAGTGGTTACTTATCGATTACAACGAGATTTCGAAGGAATATAGATTTCACATTCCTACTCGCAGGAGGATCATTATGAGCAGGGATGTCCAGTTCGATGAGGACAGGGCTTTGTAGAGATCTCTGGACTTACCAGCAAAGTAGCAGCCAACACATGAGTCAGGAGCCAAGTTGGAGGAGCCAGATGTACAGGTACAGGTACAGACACATAGAACAGGTTCTGGTGGTCAAAGGGAGTCAGGTGGATAGGATCCTACAGTCATTGAGGATGAGCTACAGTAGGATACGGATATCTAGTAGCCGCAGCAGGTTGACACTAGGCCAAGGCCTAAGTGGTTTAGGTCCACAGTACAGGATTCCAGGCAGGTTGATCCTCCACATAGATCTTTTAGACGGAGTGTACCACCAGAGAAGCTTAGTTACATGGCACTGATGATAGAGTTGACTATCTCTAAACCTTTCAGCTTCGGGGAGGCTACACAACATGATATGTGGCAGGAGGCTATGGTTGAGGAGTATGACTCCATTATGAAAAACCATGTATGGGAGGTTGTGCTGAGGGCACAAGGAAAAAAGGTGGTGGGATCCAGATGGATCTACAAGGTGAAGCATGCAACAGACGGAAGAGTGGAGATATACAAGGCACACTTCGTGGAAAAGGGGTTTTCATAGAAGGAGGGTATTGATTATGAGGGGACCTTTGCCCCTGTTTCTAGGTATTCTTCCATTCGGACCATTATCTCAGTAGCAACTGAGATGGGTTGTCGTATCCATCAGATGAACGTCAAGACTGCCTTCCTCAGTGGAGTGATAGAGGAGGAGGTGTATATTGAGAAGCCAGAGGGGTTTGATGTGGAGAACAGGGAGATGCATGCTTGCGGACTGCATCGAGCTCTTTATGGGCTCAAGCAGGCTCCTCAAGCATGGTACTCGAGGATTGACAACTATCTATGGGAGATGGGATTTCAGCAGAGTGAGGCTGACCACAACTTGTACTTCTTGATAGGTGAGGTGCCTCTCATACTGGTCCTATATGTGGATGATCTCTTTTTGACAAGAGATGAGAGGTTGATTGGAGACTGCAAGTCCAACCTTGCAGTGGAGTTTGAGATGAAGGACCTTGGGCTGATGCATTACTTTTTGGGCTTGGAGGTTTGGCAAAGAGATGGATGCTTCTTCATCGGACAGGGGAAGTATGCAGTAGAGATCCTGAAGAGATTCAGGATGGAGAACTGCAAGCCTATGGCCATACCTCTAGTTTCCAACTAGAGGAATATTGATGCATCAGGGTCAGATGGATTTGATTCTACCTTGTATCATTAGCTTATCGGATCGCTTATGTATTTGTTCAACACTCGAACAGACATCAGCTTTGTAGTCAACTCTTTGAGTCAGTTCATGGTGGACCCTCAGAGAGTGCATTGGACGGCTGCGAAGCACATATTTCGCTAAATCAGAGGTACAATGGAGTATGGATTGGTTTATGAATGCAGGGGAGTGTACACTTAGCAGGATTCACAGATGCTGAATAGGTAGGATGTGTAGAGGACTAAAAGAGTACTTCAGGTTCATTCAGCATTGGATCAGGGGTTGTCTCTTGGTTCAGCAGGAAGCATAAGTCAGTTGCATTGAGCTCGACAGAGGATGAGTACATGGCAGCCAGCATGGCTTCTTGCGAGGGTATGTGGTTGAGGAAGTTACTTTCAGGGTTGTTTGAGTGTGAGCTAGAGGCTACAATAGTTCACTGTGATAGTCAGAGTGGCATCAAGCTATTTGAGAATCCATTGTTCCATGACTGGAGCAAGCACATAGACATCATGTACCACTTCTTGAGAGATTGTGTTTAGAGAGGAACCATTCAGTTGGAGTACATACAAACATATGAGCAGGTGGCGGACATTTTCACCAAGGCACTTTGCATACAAAGTTTTGTGAAGTTCAAGGATAAGTTGGGGTTGTCACGAATCCCTTCTTCGTTGAGAGGGAGTGTTAAACTAGCAGCAACAAGGAAGGTCTTCCTGCATGCATGTGTTCTTACACACAGAAGAATTAAATTAGGAAACCAATTGTATTTAATTTACTTTTCCTAAGTTTACTTTGGAAAATAAATTAAAGTGATATAAATTAACTTTAGTGAAACACTAGTTAAAGTGAAAGTGAAATTAGGGTTTTCGTTTTACCTAAAGTTATAAAAGAGAGATCAATTGGTGGAGAGGACACACACTTGTATTCCAACAGAGACAGGATACAGACTGGGAGAGAAAGTCAGACAGAGGATTTAGCTAAGAAGACGGAGGATCATCGAGCTTCGTACAGCTGGGCCATGCACTCACACAAAAGGGTGTTGAGGTTTAGTTGGGATTCTCCCAGTGATTCTGCTGGGTACTGCATTTTCCAGGTTTGGGTGAATTTGCAGTGATTGTAAAAGTTCCATATTTTCTCATAATAAAATCTATATCTGAGTGCTGCACCGGTTTTCGCATCTTGGGTTTTTTCGGGGGTTTTCATACCCAAAATAACTGTGTTATTTTTATGCTGTGATGTTGTGAGTTATTTCTCAGTTTTATATTCCACTACATACTGTAAAAGATATTCATGTGTGGTTATCAGTAAATATTTTGAATGCACTGTTTAGCCCTAATTGAATATTAAAGGAAAATTTACATTTGGCCTTGGAAATAGTATAAACCATAAGTATAGCCATAAGTTATATGCAATACACAATGTAACAACAAGAATTACTTTTCTCCATTAATACGATTAGTTAGCAACCATACTTCTCCATTTCAATGTCGTCTAGTAAGTAATGTAACTATAGCTTATGTCATGTGATGGGTTGTTGATTGGATTAGGCTATTTCATTCAATTGTAGCTTGCCTTGATTTAATTGCCATGTACTTACCTAGGATCAATAAGCCTCTGTGCATATCATAGCCTATATAATAAGGGTTCCATTCTCTGCTAGCTAGAGTAGCCTCATGTATTGCTCTGATAGTATATTTCCAATTCCTTCCATGCCTTTGCCAATTATTGTTACATATCTATTATTTCTCTTACAACTAGTTTTGTCATATACTAGTTGCCATGGGAAGTTTCGCCATGTTGTGTGTACAACATTTGCAAGTAGCATATCTCAATAAGTTCATATATCACGCCTTCTTTAAATACCCTTCTTATAAGTAAAAGATAGCTATTTACACTTGTATTGTAATACTGCTGTAGTTGAATAGATCCCATTTAAAGTTCACTATTCAATAGAAATGCCTCCTTAAGAGCGCAAGAATAGTGTTCCCTTCTTGATTGTATTCATGACTTGTTTGGTTGTGATCGAGACTTTACATTGTCTCGTAGTCATCGTATTTAACTCTATTAATGTAACAACATTAACTTCATACTAAAGGTTGAAAGTTATTCAATAAGAAATACAAGCTTGAATGTAATTTAAATGAATATCATAGAATGGTATTGGTTGCAGTTTGCTAGAAATGATTTTATGTACATAACTACCTCATTCCTATTTTGATATTCAAATAGTGAAAGCCTCCATATTACTAGTAGAAAACCATTATGGCCCTTGTATTGTCTTCATCATGTCACGATAGACCATTCTTGCCCAAACTATGTATTCATGATTGAAATAAATAGTGCTCACGTATTTAAAATTAAAATATATAGTATTATAATAAGAGGACACCACGATTTCATCCGACAAAGGCTATAAGATATGTCCATTCATTATCCACTTGATCGCATTCAGTGAATATGATTTCCCTTCTTCATGTTCTTTGGCATACGCTTGTTCAAAGAACAAACAACCATGCCATGGCATTGTCAACTTGTTGCATCTGCAACAATTTCCCAAAATTCTGAAAATTTTGGGACCCCCCTTTACTTTGAATTAGTCAGTTTTTTTCTTGATTTCAGCCTATTGATTTTTGGCCTCTGGATTTTAAAGCGTCTTCCGGCATTTTGGGTTACTGTCAATCGATTGGTGCTTGCTCATTTCAGTGTTTTAATGAATCTCATCCTTAGTGGAATGCGTTATCGTCTTGCATGTCTCTCGAAGCCTTGTTCAATCGGGAGTTAAATCTTTGTCCTCTTCGCCGTTGCGGGCAGATATTTGATCCTACCCTCCGCCATTGCGGAGCGTTTCCGGGTGTGGACTGTCCTTTTCTGTCCGCCGTTGCGCGTGGGTTTTCATTCTGTGACGTTTCGGGTGGGTTTGGATTCTTCGTCGGAGGGATTTGAAGTCTCCCTCGTCCGATGCTGCAGACAGACCTCCTTTTCAGGCATCCGCCGTTGCAGATCGCTTCCGACTTTGACTTTCATCGGCACTTGGATGTGTGTTTTGTTTTTTGCCGGCTCTGTAGCGGAGCGCTTGGCCATCGTTTGCTCCTCCGTTACGGACAACATCGTGCTCCGAGCCTCCCCCGTTGCGGAGGGGTTCGGATTCTTGGTCATCCGATCAAGGTATCCGTCGATGCCCGACTGTCATTTTGTTCACGCGTTTTATTTAGCCGGGCGGGTGATTTAGTACCGGGGATTGTCCGCCGTTGCGGAGGCACTGAAATTCTAGTCACCCGACGCCGCTTTATTTTCACGCCCGATTTAAATGCTCGCACGTGTGGCGTTTTTTTTTTATATATACGGTGCGACAGCCGGGGGGTTTGTATTGTTTTATTTCGTTGTCGAGCACTGTTGCGGTGAGTTGAGCTATCGTGCTTCGAAAGGAGAGAAGGTCTAGCTGTCACTATACCAGCTTCCAGGTGGCGAGGGTAGATTTCCAACCGTCATCAGCTTGATCATTTCTCCGGTTTGCCAGGTAGGTGCATCTCGTTTTTCCCATTGCTTTGAATGATTTTTGATTTTCTACCGTGTTTTGGGATCTCGGTGTTTTTTTTTTCCCTCGTCTAGCTAGGATTTAAGCTTGTTTAGGTTGGCTATTATCTTAACCTAGGGTGAGGGGGGGGCGTTTTTAACCTTTTAAGCCGATTACTTTCCGCCTGTTAGTCGTTGCTTGCGCGCAAGGGTTGAAAGGTTTTAGGTGCAGACGACCGTTACGCCGTCTGCGCCAGGCCTTGCTGCGCGGCCATGATAGACAAGGAGTGGTCGGGGTTTGAGTCTTGCTTTGGGGAGTTTGGTGGGCTTTTTGTTTCCCTAGTGCTTGCCAAGGGTTTTGAACCCAGGCTGTTTTGCCTGCGCGGTTAGGCGCAGTTCCGTCGAAGAATTCATTGGTTTGCTGGGGGGGGGCACTGGGTTGTTGAAAGAGATTTTACAGTCGACAGTGTCGCTCCTTCGCTACTCCAGTCGCAACCCGTGTCGATTGCGAAACCCCTAGCCGCCCTTTTGGGTCCCGTCGCCTGAAAGCCCTAGCCATTTAAGGAGAGGTATCGCCGTTTATAGTGCGTGGATTGAGAGCAGGACGGGTGGTTTTTCATGGGAGTATCCAGGGCAGAAAGTAAATGATTCCCGAACAATGTGTAGTCAAGTTAATGGAGCTTTTCCACCGTAAGCCGCATAAGTCGTCATTAGTCTCGCGTTTGCTGAGCTCTATGGCTAAAATGTTGACTGTCGCGAACCTCCACTCCGGTTGTTAATGAAATAGATTAATGGCGGAATATTGCACATTGCACATAATATGCTAGTTTGTTTGTATCGTTACTGGGCGGAAAGTGGCATATTGCAGTTTAATGTAGATTTCATGCTAACACTAGTATGACTGATAAACTAGCTGCATGTAGAATAGATCATAAGATGTTTCATTCATAAGGCATTGTAAGGTTGAGTAATATATGTATTAGTTGCATGGGATAACAACACGTTGCACAATACTGCATGCTAGTTCAG
>LPNX010705701.1:313869-347625 GCA_001517045.1 Pseudotsuga menziesii | reverse complement strand
TCTTCAATTGGGCCAGCCTGGTATCGAGTAGTCTCTCCTCTTGTGTAGCTGCAGCAAAAGGAGGAGAAGCCCGGAAAAGATCTGAGTTTTATATGAGCTCTATTCTGATAGATTGCATACTCTGTAACCAGCCTTTCCCAGGCCTCCAGTGTGTATGGGATAGGGACAGAATGCCTATTTACGCAGCTTACAAACCATTATGGGCTCATCTGTACCACAGTCATTACCAAGAAGTATGTGAGCATTTTATTATGCCATTATACAAGCTCATCTTTCGGGGGGGATGTGATTGTATGTCTGAAGATGCCATGCAGGTGATTGAAGAGTATGGAGATTATTTCCTGACCGAAAATGGCATGTATATTAGAATGTATGGAGGATCAAAGACACCTCATCTACTGCCAAAGTATGCCACGGATTATATAGTCCACAAAGAGGCAGTCAGACAGGTGTTTATTGACGGTGTTGGTCACTTCTTGTTTCAGAAAAAGAAGGTTGCCTATCCACCTCTACCATTTAAGCTAGGCAGTTGCAGTTTCGCCAATGTGAAGCAGGCTGCAGAATTTGTAGAGGAGCTAGGGAAGTTCCGCTTTGGCGAGATGACTTTCAGACGAAATGACACTCATAGCAAAGTAGCGGAACACTGCAGGAAACATAAAGTATACTTCGAATACAACCATCATTACGATAAAGACGAATCGGTCTATAGGAATGCCCCTAACATGGCAGCACTCAGAAAAAGATTCAAGCCGAAGAACCCCACCAAGGGTGGGAAAGGATCTGAACAAGATAAAGCCGAGCAAGCTAAGGCTGAAGAAGCAGCCAAAAGGATAAGAGAGGAGGCTCGGAGGCTGGAAGATGAGGCTGCGGAATGGATGCGAAAGGGAGAAGAAGAAAAGAGGAAAGCTGCCCAGGAAGCAGCTGAACGAGCCAATGAAGCAGCCAGAGAAGCCAAACAAGCTGCTAGGCAAGCAGCCGAAGAAGCCCAGAGAAAGCTAGACGAAGAACTGCGAGAGCAGGAAGCTGAACAGATGAAGTTGACGCAACAGCAAGCTCCTGAAACATCATCAGGGCTAAGTCAGGGAGAGGAAAACCCTGAGGTGCAGATCCCTCAAGTGCCCACTACCATCGAAGCCGCTACCCCTATGATACAACTGGTACCCTTCGTGCAGGAAAAAGGGGAAGAAGTCCTTGATTTCAGCACCGTATATTATGATAGGGCTACTAAAAGGATAATGAGGAGAACAAAAAGAAAGGTAGGGGCAGAAGAAATGGCCAGCAAAATGATAACAGACAAGGTCATGATGGTAGGAACAGATGTAGATCCAAGGTTTACTATAAGGGCCGGGACTGCAGCAATACATGCTTCAGAGGATAACATAGACAGAATGATGATTGAAATAGAGTCATCCAAGAAGACCTCCTCTCAGCTTAAGGACACCCTGAGAAAAGAAAGGGAAGAAGGCAATAGACTTAAGAGAAAATATGAACATGTGCTGAGAGAAATGGAGGCCACAAAGAGTGAAATCTGCGCCGTCCAGGTAGAAGCACAGGCCAAGGAAACAGCACATAAGGCTCTGGAAAGTGCACAACAGGAAATCCAAGACTTAAAGAATTAAAAGGAGCAGTTGAAGGCAAAGATAGAAGACCTAGAAGCGTAGCAGTCTATGATCTATGAGTCCAATGCCGCATACGTTAAAGAACTGAAAGAGCAGCTGGAAGCAGCAAAGGAACAGCAGGTTGATCTACAGCCAGTTAAAGAACACATCCTGGCCCAGAAAGCTAAAGTGCTACACCTGCAAACTGCTCTAGAAGAAGAAAGATGTCAGGTCCTCCAGATTGATAGCCGACTTGAAGAAATCTTGGAAACAACTTCGTATTTTGTTGACAGGTCCCAAGACATCCTCGAAGTACTGACTACAAGGATAGCCAGAGCAGAGAACGATGAGGAAGCCCCAGCTGAACTACCATCCAAGGATAAACAAGCCCTTAAACGGGACCACGATATGATAGAATTCGCCATCAATACTGCAGAAGACTTCCAGAAGACAGTCAAGAAGACCAAAGGAGTCTGCACATAATTCTTCAGGAGAACCCTGGTTACCTACAACAGATGTCAGATAGAAGCCGAGCAGAGGCTATATGAGTTCCCTGATCATGATGCATTTGTAGAAATGTTGCAGAAAGGGCAGCAAGATGAAGAAGCCAGAATACAATGCATCAAAGCTATTGATGACCAAATCCTAAAAAATGAAATAGGCCATACAGCCGTCAGTGTGCAGCTCTTAGAAGAACAAGTGCGATTGAACATAGCCAGGGTAGAGGCCATTAGAAACCAGGCTGAAAAGTTCGAGCTAAACGTTCAGTTTTTAGAGCCAAGCTCGTTTGAAAATCTCGCTGTTGAAACAACAGCGTGGAAGAAATTCTTGGGAAACCAAGCGGAACCCTCCTCACAAGAGGACCGGTCAACTTCGTTGTAATTTAATACGTTTGTAAAAGTTTTTTTTGAAAAAATGAAATGTTGGGAAGACAAAAGGGTTGGGAAGCCCAAAGGTCACTTTGGGCAGCCCAACCAATTTTTGCTTTTTGTATAAAAATAGGAAACGCAGAGAAGCCAAAGGGGCTTTTTTTTTCCCAGTAAGACTGGAGGACATATTGTAAGAAGAACTACTTCCTTTTGCAATAAAAGATTTTAGTTTGCCTATTGGAGAAAGAGCTGTGAAGTTTCCAAATGTTGTACCATGGATGGCAGAAAGATGAACCACTTTATTTTTCAGCTTGTGTCCATGAATCATGAGATCGTTCTAACTTTATGACCTATGTCTTGTTGAATGATTTCTGATTTAATTTGTGGAAAATTCACCTGGAGTAATATATGTGGCTCATATAACAATTGGCTATCTGGTTGTTAGAATATTTTCTCGTTCATGTGTTGTAAACGTAAATATCAGCTATCTGTAAATTTGTTTATCATACATGGAAATAATACATTACTCACAAATAATTATTCTTTTGGCTCCCCGGGGATAGATAGTTAGTCGTTTAGATAGTTAGTTGTTTTTTCTTCATGGTTGCATATGTGGTTTAGATGTTTGCGAACCTAAGACGAGAGGTAAGAACCTGCGCAGCACATTGTGTAGTTCCGCGCATCTTTATCACCCTGCATGATTAAGATAAGCATGTGCATTGCATATATTAAGTCAAAAATACAAACTTCGGTGGACCGGGCCGCAACCGGTAAACCCTTGTGTTACTTTGACCTACGGTAGCCGGACCGTAAACCGGACGGATTCCCCATACCAAACAGTCAACGGGCTAGTTGGGAACGTTGATTGGGGAGAATCCCTTACTGTTGCCGCCTGCGAATTTCTGGGCCTCAACACAACTATAGTAGAAGATGTGTTTTCATTTACATATTCATCTTCAAATTGCATAAATCATGCTTTCAAAGAGAGTCTAAGCTTATATGGATCTATACTTTTCCCTTTCTCTTTTGCAAAGCTCAATAACTTTTTTTTTTCAAACCAACTCCTTAAATTTGTTTGTTTTCCTTGCTTCCCTCTCTATTGCCCTTGATAAGTTTCTCGTCTCTGGATTTGATGAAACTTTATCTATACAATTCCTAATTGTTGATTCGCCATATTCGTTGCAGATACACCTTCCAAACTCAGATGTGCCTGGTCATTTTCTGTTTCTCTTTCATTTGTATTTGGAATGGATAAATAGAACCTCATGGGCAATTTAATTGGAAGAACCCTTGATCTTCCAATTAGGCATGCACCTTTTGATGAGATTGATGTTGCTTTATTTGTTTCAATTGCAAAATTTCCATTTCGAAATAGGAGATTTCCTCTTCGATCCATTTGCAGTGTTAGTGCATTTCCGACGCACATCAATAGAAATAATGCAAGCAATTGTAAACCATTTTCGTCTTCACCTATCTCAAGGAGATCCAGCTGTGCATCTTTCAATTCTAACATGATTGACAATTGAATACTTGTCAGAATTCCATGGAATAAGAGATATTGGTTTGTATCTTGATCGAATGTTGCAATCTGCCTCTTAATCAGATGAACAAAATGTATATGGGTTATGGGGTGATATCTTCTGCATCAAATGGTTCGTCAATTGGATAAATGTCCCTGTTGCTGTTTGGTCATGGAAAAGAAAAAAAAACCTTCATTTCAAATCTATGAAACTTGGATAATGCTACAGCCTACTGTTCCATGATCATACACCATCTGCTAGGCACTTCAAACCACTACTATCATATAAATCAACAACGATAGAGCATCATTGTTTCAATCAATTGTCACAAACCACTGGTATAGTCAAATGTGTTAACTTCCAGAGTGAAATCCTTGGATTCAAGCAAGTGCTTATGCAACAAGGCTTCCATATATTTGCTTTAATTGAAGGCACTTGTCATGAGTCCTTGTTTGAATCTGTATCAAAATTAACAATGTTCTCTGGCAGTCTCTTTAGAAAAGCAATTGCACAAACATTTTGCAAATGCATGGCATCAAATGATAGGAGAGATTTACACCGTCTACACAGATATCTCCATACATGGGACAAGAGAAAAGCCCTGTTTCTAGTTGGGAGACCTATGTCATCAACTTGGCAGACCCGTTCAATGTTGTCCATGTAGAAGGCGATCAATTTGCAATTCAATGGTTGTGTGAGTTGTTAGATATTAACATATTTTCGTGGGACACTAGATTGCATAAAGTTGAGTCCTAATTTTATTCAACAAAAAACTCATCTACAACTATTTATTTAATGCGACATTAAATAGATACAACCCATTCACATTTCCAACCATTGCTACAAAAAATCTTTTCAAAACCACTTCTCATTGCACTCAGTTCAAAGGCAAACACCCTTGCAGTTGACGCAATGGACAATGGAAATGTTGAGAGACATCGAGCGTCTACAATCCCTTACACTGAAGAAATCATCATCATGGACGCTTGTAAATAATCAAGCCAAACAAAAATGTAAGAAAAATAAAACAATAAGGGAAAATATGTGACATAGCTCAAAAAAAACTAAAGCCATCAAACATGGACAAAGACTCATTCTCTGGATTGAAAAAATAATATAGAACGACCCATTATCGATGGACCATTCAAAATCTTGCTCTCGTTGAAGGACATGCGTAGAGAAGTATTTCAAATTTGTCAAAAGCAAAAGGAACATGAAAAGGCAAAACCAGCAACTCTAGCGTATTTGAAGACTCTCCAGGATATGCCTGTCCACACAGGCTCTATTTGTAGGCGGTTGTATTTCAAAAAATATATTCGCACCATTGATGATACAACTTTTCTATCATTCATGTGCTTAACAAGAATGGATGAGCCATTTCCATTTACAATAAACGAACAAATATGCAGATTCTGCAAAAGACATATTTCAAACGCTGAGGTGCCTATTTTTTCATCGCCTACGCACATTCATCACAACAACATATTGCTCTTTGCAACTATCTTAACTCCTTTGGAAGAACGACATGTTTCACCAAGAAATGCTTTTGTGCAAATCCATCAACTAGGCTACAAAAGAGCTCAACTAGGCTTAACTGGAACAATAATCAATGTTCCTACGGATTTAGAGAAAGTGCAAACAACATTGCCTAGACATCTTAATGATGATATGACAATTGCAATTATGTTTAAGAAAAAAATAGAGTATAAAAGTGCAATCATTTATGGAAATGTTCAACCTATATTGTTATGTCTGCATTGAAAGATTTTTGTGATACGAAACCTTACAAAACTGAAGGCGTTACTATCAATTTTGATTGGGAAAAAAGATTCCATCAATGGAGACAACAAGAATAAACTACAAATATATGTCCTCAAAAGGCAGGTTGTTGATTTTTCCTAAGCAACATTGAGAGGCATTCTTTAGGAGAATGAATGGAGGTACCTGGTCAGTTACCAGGAATTCTATCCAGTCTGGGATTGGGGTCTCAGCCTGGGGTTGAGGGCCATTCTCTGGGAGAATGGAGGCACTTGGTGAGTTACCAGGAAATTAACTCAGTCTGGGACTGGGGTCTCAGCCTAGGGCTTAGAGCCATTCTTTGGGAGAATGGAGGCACTTGGTCAGTTACCAGGAAATTAACCCAGTCCGGTGTTGGGGTCTCAGCCTGGGGCTGAGGGCCATTCACTGAAGAGAGGAACTTGGTCAGTTACCAAGAATTTAACCTAGTCTAGGATTAGCATCTCAGCGTGGGGACGAGGGCCATTCTCCGGGAGAATGGAGGCGCTTGGTCAGTTACCAAGTATTTGACATTGAGTCATCTGATGCATCCTGGGATGAGGCACCTGGTCAATTACTAGGTCATCACCATAAGCCCTAGACCGGGTCTGGGCAAGTGATGCACTCCTCTCCTTGATCTATGGGTTATGAGACCTTCTCCAAGGACTAGCTACCCTTGGTTTAAGAGACCTAGCACCTGATCGTGGTGGCACGAGAAGATCAAGATAAAGCATTTAGTAGTTCTCCTTATTGATGAAGATGTACTTTCAGTGGGCATGAATGAACCACAAGGACCTTGAAGAACTCTTGAGACAACTTGTTGCGGTCACAAAAATACTTGGAGGACCATGTAACCCTAGTTTTGGTCCATGTGACCATCAAGTGAAGGACCAAGTGGCACAAGTCAAAACACCAAGAGACCTTTAAATCACAAAAGATTAAAAGTTAAGGGTCAAAGATGAAAAAGAAAGGAAGCCCTAATGTCAACTCCTAATTATGTGGAACCAACTTAAATGTTTGATGGACTATAAATAAAGGACATTTGCAAATCATTTTAACACATAACACACTTGACTCCTCCTACACTCGTTGACTAAGGTCTCCATCATCACAACTGAGGATTGATTGAGATAATTCGGTGACTGGTTATTTTTCTTCTTCTTCAATGTTGGCAGCACTTAAGCTTGCTTGGGGTTCTTCTTGTCATATTATAGCTCACGGTGGTGGAGGACATTCTTTGTGGTAAAGAGCAATAGCAGCATGGTTGCTACAACTCATAACAAAAGGCCGCTGAAGGCCACAGTTAGCAGCTACAACCCTTGGTGGTGGTCACGGTCAACAACAATACCCTCGGTGGTCGTCACAGACAGCAGCAACAAGCTCGGTGGTGGATATTAGGGTAGCAACAACAGTTAGCAGTAGCCTCATTGGTGACAAGGTTAGCAGCAATTGCTACAGGATTCAGTGAAGGTCAGTAGGCTGCCACAAACCCTCGCTGAGGTGGCAGCAGGAAGGTACAATCCACAGCTCACGTGGCAATCATAGCAGCATAAGTACAATACACGTGGCAACAGAGGTAGTAGTAGTAAGCCTGGTAGGGCTTTTTTTGTTTTGGAAATTTTCATATACATTCATCTCGGAGTTTTGTTCTCTGAGAACAAGATCTCTCTTTTCATGTACATACTTAGTCATCATATTTAGAGGATGAATTACTAATGCTTTGGGGTTTTGTCCTTGAAAGGTTTCCCCGTGAACAATTGTGTGTTTAATTGTGTGATGCTTGGTTGACTACTGTATTTGTCTTATTGTTGTTTCTATTTCAAGTCCTATCTCTAATACAGTCTGAAAATTTTGAAAATATTATACACATGTTAAAATTCAACATAGGTCAACATGAGACTAACACTGATATGCAATTGTGAAAGAATAGAATGAAGCTGGAGAAGCACACTGGGCAGATAGATTGCCTTCTCATTATTCAGAGCCGTTTAAATAGGAAATACAAATCAACAATAGTAGCTTGACCATACTCATGACCTAACTCACTAACTAACTACGGGTGAGATTACACTCTTCAACACACCCCCTTAATCTCAACTGGCAGTACATCATCAACACTGTCTATGCCTAAGTGCTCTCTCTGATATACAAATGCAGATGTTACCAATGGTTTGGTGAACATGTCAGCGAACTGCTCCTTAGAGCCACAAAATAGTAAAGAAATTTGTCCATCATTGACTAACTCACGAATGAAATGATAGCAAGTGTCAATGTGTTTGCTTTTTCTATGAAATATATTATGTTTAGACAATTGTATTGCAGAGTTATTATCACAGAAAATAAAAGTGGGATCTTTTGCAGTGTGTCCCATATCCTTTAATAGTCTTCTTAGCCAAACTGCATGGCAATCTGCTGTGGTGGCTGCTACATATTCTGCTTCTGCAGAAGACATGCTCACAATGCGTTGTTTCTGAGATGCCCAAGAGATCAGATTTGTACCCAAATGGAAAGCATAACCAGATGTGCTTTTCCTATCATCAAGACTACCTGCAAAATCACTGTCAGTGTACCCTGTAAGAGTATTGTCTGGTGTATGAGTGTACCAGAGGCCATATCCAAGTGTGCTTGCAACATATCTCAGTATTCTTTTTCCAACGTTTCAGTGAGAGTCTTTGGGAGACTCCATAAATATGGAAATAAGACTGACAACATATATCAAATCAGGTCTAGGTGTAGTCAAATACATTAAACTGCCTACCATTTTGTTTATAGAGTGTATTGTTTACTGCTGGTTCATCACCATTCTTGGTTAACTTGGTGCCAAGAGCTATAAGGGTTTTTGCTGGTTTACATTTATCCATTCTGAATCTCTGCAAAATATCAGTATTATACTTATGTTAGCAGATAAAAATACCTTTATCAGTTTGAGTAACTTCCAGGCCAAGGAAGTACTTCATCAGTCCTAGATCAGTCATTTCAAATTCCTTTTTCATCACTGTCCTGAAATCTTCAAGCATCAAATTACCAGTGTAAATCATGTCATTAACATAAAGACATACCATCAATATTTTACCTTGCTTTGTTTTGACATACAGAGTGGGCTCATTGCTGCTTCTGTTGAAACCATTGTTGATGAGGAAGGAGTCAATCCTACTGTACCAAGCTTGTGGAGCTTGTTTTAGACCATACAGGGCCTTTTTCAGCTTATACACTTTGTCTTCATGACCTTTGACAGTATAACCAGGTGGTTGGTCTACATAAACTTCTTCTTCATGAATGCCCTTAAGAAAGGCATATTTCACATCCATTTGATACACAGGCCATTGATTTTGTGCTGCAATGACAAGTATAGCTTTGATGGTATCCATCCTTGCTACAGGAGCAAAGGTTTCATCATAATCTATACCATACTTCTGTGCATAACCTTTGGCAACCAACCTTGCCTTGTGCTTTTCAAGTTCTCATTTTTCATTCAATTTGGTCTTATAGACCCATTTGACTCCAATATTGATTTTGTTTGTAGGGATGTCAACAAGATCCCAAGTCTGATTTTTCTCTATTGCATCAATCTCTTCATTCATGGCTTTTACCCACTGTGCATCCTTCACTGCTTCATTAAAAGATGTGGGCTGACAGGAGAAGAGAGCAAACTGAAGTTGCTCGTCAAGAATTGGAGTCTGTTCATATAACTCTCTCAAGCTTTTGGTTTTCCGGTTCTATGGTGGACCATCTGCTGCATCTTGTTGCTGCTGTACTTCCAACCTTGGAAGTCTGATAGATAGATCTGGCTGATATGAGTGATCTTCATGTTGTATGTTTGAAGGATCACTCCAGCATTTGTCTTCAATGAACTTTACATCTCTGCTCACCACAAGCTTCTTGGTGACAGGATTATATAGCTTGTATGCCTTGTGTTGTTCACTATAACCAATGAAAATGCAGCGCTCACTTTTCTTGTCTAACTTTCTTCTGAGTTCATCAGGTATATGTGCAAAGGCAACAGAACCAAAGATTATGAGATGTGAGACACTAGTCTTAGTGCCACTCAATGCTTCTTCATGAATCTTGTCTTGGACAGTCACTGTGGGATATCTGTTGAGCAAGTAGACTTAGCATCCAACAGCTTCAGCCCAATACTTGTTTGAGAGCTTCTTGTGTGACAGCTTGCTACGAGCCATGTTCATGATGGTCCGGTTCTTTCGTTCAGCAACTCCATTCTGCTGTGGAGTGTATCTGGTGGTGAACTGTCTCTGAATGCCATGCTACTTACAAAAGTCTAAGAACTCATGTGAATCATATTCACCTCCACCATTTGACCTGAGCATTTTAATGGACTTTCCAGACTGCTTCTCAGTGAGAGCCTTGAACTCTTTAAACTTGGAGAAGGTCTCTGATTTGTGCCTGAGAAAATAAATCCATGTTTTTCTGCTAAAATCATCAATAAAGGTCAAAAAATAAAAAACTGCCTCCTATGGATTGGGTTTGCATGGGTCCACAGAGGTTTGTATGAACTAACTCAAGTTACTCTTTGGCTCGAGATGTGGAAGTGGGAAAACTGTCCCTATGATGTTTACCAGTGATACAATCCTCGCAGGTGCTGGATTGTTTATGAATAACTGGTAATCCTTTGACCATTGACTGTTTGTGAAGGAGATTGAGACTCTTGAAGGGAAGATGACCAAATCTACAGTGCCATAACCAAGATTCATCTTGACTGGAAACTGTATGAGCTACATGATGTAGAAGGTTGGCACTCCTAAGACTAAGAGGAAAGATTCTATTCTTGGTCATTTCAACTTTGGCTATGAGTCTCTTACTGCGAGGTTTATCATAGATAGCACAGTATGTATCATGAAACCTAACATCATACTTATTATGAAGTAATTAACCTATACTGATCAAATTTACAGTCAAATTAGATACATAAAACACCTCATGAATGGACATTTTTTCATTTTGATTACTAAGTACAGGAACAATACCTTTTCCTTCTGCTGGAACCAGAGAGTCATCTCCTAGCTTGATATTCGTGACAACAGAGGAATCCAGACTAGAGAATAATGACTTGTTACCTGTCATGTGATTACTGCAACCGCTATCTAGTAGCCATCGATCTGAGCTGCAGTGTTCTTTAGTTGCTTGATAAGACAGAAACATCACCTCTGATGAGCCTTCTTCTTCTTTGGAGACATTGGCTCTGCTATTGTTCTGGTCCGCTTGCTTCTTTCTGCATTCTCGTTCATAGTGCCCATACTTCTTGCAATAGTTACACTGAACATTGGACTTATTGGTCCATCTCTTGCCTCTTCCCCTCTGACCTTGAGAGTTGTGAGAGTGTTCTGAATGCTCTGAGTGTTCATGATTGTAATTGGTTATGTCTTCTGTAGATCGAGACCATCGGCCTCTTCTTCCTCTACCTCGTCCTCCTCTGCCTCGACCTCTGTTGAGGGAAGCCTGGGTGTTGAATGCATTGGTCAACGATTCTTCTTCTTGAGTGAATCGCGCTTCATGAGATAGAAGAGATCCAGTCAACTCTTCTAGAGTGAACTTAGACAAATCTTTTGCTTCTTCTATGGCAGTCACTACCATAGCAAATTTCTTGGTGAGACATCGAAGAATCTTTTGAACAACGATTTTTTGTTCTAACGGTTCACCATAGGTTTGGAATTGGGTCACAATACCCGAAACCCTAGTCATGAACTGATCCACAGTTTCTGACTTTTTCATCTTCAGACTTTCAAATTGAAGGCGTAGGGTTTGCATTCTTACCGTTTTAACTCGATCGGTTCCCTTGTAGGCCGATGCAAGTAGATTCCAAGATTGATATGCACTGGTAGCTCCGGAGATCTGTGGGAAAATGGACTCCTCGATGCAACTTTGGATCATCCATGTGGCTGTGAGATCTCGGTCTCGGCGAGCTTCGAGAGCATTCTTTTGGGCATTATTCATTGGGCCAGAGCAACCGCTTCAGGTTCTTTGAACTCGGTTTCCACCATATCCCAACATTTGTTGAGTTGCAGAAATGTCTTCATTTTGATAGACCAAAATTCATAGTTAGATCCGCTCAGAACAGGTCCGGAGATCGGCTTCAAAGAGCTCATATTAGCCATCTAATATGACTAAAAAAAATATTTGCCCTTGCTTTTCTTTCTTTCTCTTTTTTTTTTTATTAAAAAAAAACAGCACCGCTCCTGGTGCAATGGCAATGTGCGATGGAGGGGCGCGGTGCCAGATACAGGAAAAGCGGTGGTAACGCTTCTGCCCTTTTCAACACGAGCGGTGGCACCGCTCTCGCAATGTGGGAGAGAAGCGGTGCAAAACAAAAAAATAATAATAATGATACCTCTCCTTCTCAGCTCTCAAAGTCACCTTCTTGATTCCTCTAGATCTCAGCTCTCGATGTCAAATCTCTTTCTCACGGACATGAGAACCCATAAAATTCTGATACGCCAACGCTTGCAGAACCTCCAACACAGATCTCCTGGTAGCGTGGTCTTCGAATTTCCTACTCGACTACTTCTACCAGATTCGATGCACAATTCATGCCATGAGTATACTGTCGTCAAGTGCAAAAATAATCGACGAATTCATGTATCTTTTTGAAATAAAGCGATAAAGCAAGGTGCATCGCTGCAGAATTTATGCGATGTGTAGGATTTCGTTGCAGACGAGATCAGCCATTCAAGACCCTCTCTTCAACAGCGATCAATAAATGAAAATAACAACGAAATTGAATTGTAACCAGTATCTGAAACATTGGTGCATGGACATGGAGAAACACATATGATAGATGATTTGACCAACAAGATAATAGAAATTGAACCTTCTGAAAACTACCGTCCATTGGAAATTTTCTAGGATAGGTATTCTGAAAAGCTAAATTTCTTGACACTTTTCTACAGATGATTTTCCCCGATGATATTTACAAACAATTTCATTATCTACAAATAGCGCAATGGGAGATTTAACTTAAAAGTACAGACTTCGGAGCACATCCAACAAATCTTTTCTTCAAGATAATTAAGGTGCTGATAAAACAAATTTCTAGCACTGCTTGGATATCAAGTCGTATAGGAGAATTGAAAGGAAAAAAAAAGATGGCCAAAGACGTTCAGAAGCCAATATTGAAAAAATATTAAATCTCCATTTGCATATCACACATTAAAAAAAAATGCAAACCTCCTGACTATTTTGAAAGTAGGAAGAAAGATCTATTTTCAATGATTCGATAATTAGTCCCTTGACCATTTTTGCAAGTTTTACAACAACTGAACATCTTTGGACACATTTATGCAATGCATTGCAACAAATTGAAAAGAAGGATATTCATAGCTTGCCAAACAATAGCTTGGACAATATTGTCGATTCATTGATAAGAATCGATAAGAAAACACGTAGTCCTTTGTAGTCGTTGTTACAGATATAAAATGAAAACATTCAAGTCTCTAATATTAGAAAATAGTAGCTTCTTTGGGAAAGTGAAAGACTATTTCTTCACTAATGAGTTCCAACAAAGAGGAAATGACGAATGAGTTCCAACAAAAAGAGGAAATGAACATGAACATGGACTTCTTTTGATTGAAAATGCACCAATTTATGGAAATAATAGTAATAACGAAAATGTTTCTTTTGTCGATCATTATATTTCAATGGATTCTTCATTGCTTAACAAGGACTTTGTAAAGATTCAAACACATCATCACACCAGGACATGTAAAATACATCACAATCGAAATTTAGATTTAGTTTCTCGATGCACCCTATCGACAATACAACAATTATAGAACCACTTGAAGATAACTCCAATTAGCTAAGTGCCAAAGCAAAGCAAATATGTTCCATTCTTGAATCTAGAGAGTACCCAAAGAACATCTCATTTGAAAAATTCCTCCAGGAATTGGAAGTCACCAAAGATGAATACAGTCTGATTTTGCGTTCTTCAATAAGCTGGCCTACCCTAATACTAAAAAGAGACCCTTTAGACATTTGGATCAATTTGTTTGCAAATTTGTGGCAAGCAAATACAATGCTTTCAAAAAAATCAAAGAAGAATCTCTTTCTGATAGTTGTGGAAAGATCAAAACAACAAGCAAGCTTGGGAACATGTTATTGAACATGCAACAAATGTGGATTAGACAAGCAATACACACTGTCCTTTCTTTACAACTATCATTCATGTTCACGAAAGAAATTTTTCATAAATATTGCGCCAGATGAAAAAGAAAATAATTGTATTGAAAAAACCATTACTCTTACAAAAAGAACGTGATGATTCTGAAGACATCATCTCCCCGTCTATTTGGGACAGATACATTGCACGCCCTCCTGAACTCGAAAACGTTTCTTTGATAGAGTATGTATCTTACTATTGTTGCATCCAAGGAAACACAGTCAAAAGAAGTAGGCCATGTATCATTTGATACATCCGCTACAGCAAATAAAATGACCTTGAGAACTTTACCAAAGAAAAGTTCTTTCTCTTTGTGCCACACAGGCACGATTGCAACTTGTTAAACCATAGTTTTGAAATATGGACCGAGGCATATATGAATTGCAAACAACAAATTGCCAATGTTGAAGAAAGGTTCATGGCTAAAACAACAACAAAATGGAGTGACATTGGCATTGCAGATGAAAGTATTGAATCACACCTTCACGAGACAGTTGAATCTACTAAAACAAATAGAGAAGCAATGCAAACACCTTCTTTTGAACAATATGATATTCAATTTTACCCTATCCGCAAACGTTCATTTCATTTGTATGAGCACGACCACATATGCATTTTGTCAAATAAAAACATTTATTTTGGATATGGATGAATATCATGCAGTTAGAAGAAATTTAAACAAAGATCAACAATCAATTGTTTAAAATTATTGTAAAATAAAATAAAATTCATCGACTCCAATTCACTTGTTTTTGACAGGAAGAGTTGGTACAAGAAAAACCACACTGCTAAAGCTTTATATGATGGCGTGTTGCATCTCTACAACAAAGACATTGGTAGTGACCGATTGAAAAGAAAAAGGTCTTATTGTTGCATTCACTGGCAAAGAAACATACCATGCAAATGGCATTACAGTTCACTCTGCTTTTAAATTACCCGTGAGTTCAACAAACATGTTGCCATTAGGTTCAAACACACTATATCTCTTAACAAAAGACTGCGAACATGTTAAGAGTACTTTTAATTGTTGAAGTTTCTTAACAGGGCCTAGAATGCTTGATAACATAGACAAACACATGCGTGAAATTATGCATACGCAGATGAAAAAATTTGAGAACCTTGGTGTCATTTTGTGTGGTGATCTTTGCCAAGCAGAACCTGTACACGACTCTTGGATTTTCGAGCGACTAAGGTTTCAATAAGAAACATTTTCTTATACCTTTTGTGCTGATGCTATAAAATACTTTGAACTCAAAACAATTGTTAGACAAACATAAATAACATTTATTTCAATCTTGAATAGAATAAGAACATGAAACAAAACATTAGATGACACTGAATACTTGAACCAACATTGTCATAGACAACCACCGTTGGATGCAACATTCCCCATCTCTATCATTGTAACAAAGATGTCCAACAACATAACTCTACACTTGTACAAACATAAGCATTTACGCTTGTATCTCATGACATCAAAATTGATTCCATTGAAAAAGAACTTTGATGCTATAAAAAATGCAACTTCCTTCTACAATAATGATAAAAAAAAGCATGCTTGTTGAACTAATCGGAGGCAACTACTCAATTGAAGATGGCCTGGTCAATGGTGTATAAGGGATTTCCAAAGAATATACACAAACAAACCCTAACATCATCTGGATTGAATTTTCATATCCAAGAATCGGTTCAATGGAAAGAGCAAGCATGAAACATTTGTACACACCTTCCATCATGTGCAAGTGGATACCTATAAAAGATCGACAACACAAATATCCCTTGGAAATAGAAGTAATATCATGCGAGTACAATTTCCAGTTCAATTGGCATGTGCATGCACAATCCACAAAGATTGACATAGGAGAATTTGACATTCGACCCAAAAGGGGTTGCAAGACATGGTATTGTTTACACTGCACTCTCTCGTGTTAAGAACTTTGATTGCCTCTATCTTATAAACAAGCTAGTCCATCTATCTCAGTTTCAACAAAAATTCCTTGCTGAAATAAACAGATTAGAAAAACATGCTTCTTTGCAATTTGAATATGGACTTAACTCAATTCCAACCGATGAACGCATACTCATTTCTTCGCTTAACACAGATATCTTGGTTTTGCATATTGACGATGTTGCAAATGACATTGAGCTAATGCAATTTGACATTCTATGTCTGCAAGAAACCCACATGCATATGGATCCAGAAGAAAACAATTACAATGCTATAACAACTTATTTAGTACATGGATTGCTTACCAGGAGAAAGAAAAACATTCCCCTCCTCAACACAGAATTTTACAAAGAAAATTTGATTGAGGCAATTTTCATTGACCTCAAACTTCCTAACACTCTTTTAAACCTAGTAAATATTTACAATTGACCAAATAGAATTGTTGATCCATTTCTCAATTTGGATTCTATTTTGTCCAAAACCAATAAAAACACACTAATCTTAATTGCTGGTGACTTCAACATTGACATGTTGAAAGAAACACCATTTAAAAAAATTGCAATTATTTATGGAAAGCAAAAATCTTAAATTAAAAACAAATAAGCCTACAACCAATTCTGGCTCAATGCTTGATCACTTCTAGACAAATTTGGATGCCCGTCACACTTGCAATTACCATTTATGATATCTATTGAACTAGCCATTTTGTTAGCTTCCTATAAGTGCCTTTCATTTGCATTTGATCTTCTCCATTCCCATATTTTGGCATCTAATAATTTGCTATTTGCATCTATATCATTTCTTTCTCTCTTTCTATGCAAATTAACATTCCTCAGTTTCAATGAACTTTAATAAAAAAACACAATTCTAAAGATTGCAAGTGCATTTTGCATAGACATGTGTAATGGTTTAATCAAACCAAACCAACAGTGATTTTGATGCAATCCTCTTTGCTTGTGAAAAGGGTCCCTGCTCATATAATATGTTTTTTCAAGATTACCTTGTTTTTTTCTCCATCCACACATTTTTGGAGACTACTTCTGCCGTAGCAGAATGCAACATTCTAAAGCCTATGAATATTTATGTGGAATTTGACAAAAAAAAATATAAACATTTTTTTCAATAAGAAAGTTAAAAACGCACAATTTGATCTTCTCCATCCCCATATTTTGGCATCTAATAATTTGCTATTTGCATCTATTTCATTTCTCTCTCTTTCTATGCAAATTAACATCCCTCAGTTTCAATGAACTTTAATAAAAAACACAATTCTAAAGATTGCGAGTGCAAAAATGGTTTAATCAAACCAAACCAATTTGCATCTATTTCATTTGTTTCTCTCTTTCTATGCAAATTAGCATTCCTCAGTTTCAATGAACTTTAATAAAAAACACAATTGTAAAGATTGCAAGTGCATTTTGCATAGACATGTGTAATGGTTTAATCAAACCAAACCAACAGTGAATTTGATGCAATCCTCTTTGCTTGTGAAAAGGCTCCCTGCTCATATGATCTGCTTTTCCAAGATTACCTTGTTTTCTTCTCCATCACACATTTTCAGAGACGACTTCTGCTGTAGCAGAATGCAGCCTTCTAAAGCCTATGAATATTTATGTAGAATTTGACAAAAAATAAATAAAAACAATTTTTTCAACAAGTTAAAAAAAAAACTTTTCCTTCTTCCTTGCAATTTTCATTTGAAACATAGCATGTCCTCTGCATAAAATATTGAAAAAAAAATTCCTTTCTATTTGATAAATTCCAATGCTATTTTAAGTTGCTTTCCATATAGTTCTCATTCTAGTCAAGCTTTTGCCATCGTTTTCGCTTAAGTGCATTTGCAATTATCAACTGCATTCAATCAATGGCATTGGCATTGACACTATTTCACACAATATGCAGATACCAAAAATGATGTTCTCACATTTGTAAATGTTCCAATTGTCCCCTCCAAACAGAATTTGCTCCTACTATTGCATCTTTTCTTGCCTCTTCCATTGTTAATGCTCTTTTCCTCTTTTTCTCTTTGTGTTTAGATCTAGATTACAATATTGTTTTTTCTTTAAATCTGCATTGGAAATGCAAGTTGCAACGAATATTTTTAGAAATTAAAAGACGCATCCAAAACAAAGAAATATCTCTTATATAGATAATACATTGCTTATGATGTTGATGCATAGCAGTCCATCAGTGGAAAACAATCTTTCTTCTTTGCAGGATGTTCCAGAAACAATGGCAATATCAACAATTTCAACAACAATGACAACGTCGACAACAAGCAATCCATAGAGGTTTTGCTTTCCTTTACATTGTCATAATTTTCACACTCTATTGCATTTAATCAGAATTCTGCTAACCTATTTGAAATTACCTCTGAAACAATCTTGAGGAAATCATTTCCATCATCTTTTCTCCTTTGCAACAATTTACTGTTGGCACTCTCATCTTCAGTAGCACCTAATTTCTATTTTCTGCTTCCCATTTGATCACAACTATAGGTTGAAATATATATCAATAGAACCATCTACAATTATACAACTATGCATAGAGGCACATAACAATGTTTTCGAAGGAAATGTCTTGGTGGTATAAAAACCTGCACAAAATCGTAGCTAGAGCTCTCCTGTGAAAACAAAGATCCTGCATGCGGATCTAGTAGATAGACATCGCTTGATGACTATTACAGCTACCATAAACGATAGCCTGATTAACCGCTTTGGTAGTGATATATTGCCTGGGAAGAGTATCAAGATAACTGGATATGAGATTAAAAAACAGGGGGTAGTATGACCATGGATATGCTATAAACTCCATAACATTATTGCCAAATAACATAGTAGAGTCGATCGAGAAAGTGTGTAGAGTGTGCTATCTCCCACCAAATATGACAATCGATGAGCTAGTCTCAGCAGACAAGACCTACGTCATTAGCTCTGTCGCAATGATTGTTGTGGCGTGCTAGTTCAATAACAAGCAGCTGGATTTCTATACCAGAGACGGTGAAACAACAAATGATTATGCAAATGCAAATTTCACTTTCCTTGCATGGCATTGCTTTTTGTTTTGTTGTTCTTTTTCTTGCTCATCCTCTCTTGTCTCTTTGTTTTGTACTTCTTTTTATTGCTCATGCCATGTTAGGGTTAGGTTTTTGCATGGCATGTGTTCTGATTTGTTATTAAAGTGTTGGGTATTTGGAAAGCTCAATACAATTGATGTAGATGATGTCTCTTTTCTATTGCTTTGTGTTTTCTTTTATTGGGCAATCTGCTAATGTGTTGTAAACCATTCTCTATAAATCTATCTATCATACTTAAATGATTTTGGTTTTTTTGTCCTTCGTGTTTGGAAGGTTTTCCTAAGGTATATCTTGTCTCTTATGGTTGAATGATTTATGTGTTTGATTTGTCTTATGAGATCTATATATGCAGTGATTGATTGATAAAAGTTTTAAAGTTCAAACATCTTCATATTTTTTTCAAAATATTAACAAGTGGTATTTCATATTATTTCCAAAGCTCCTCCATCAACCCACAACATTGTTATTGTTTGTTAGAGAAGTTGCACATCTTCTCCTCCTTCATCATGTGTTGGGTAAGCAAGTGTTTTGTCAATTGTAAAATGAGAACTTTGAGTGTGCATTGTATGCCACTTGCATAAGCAATCTTCTATAAAGGACAACCATTTGTAGGCATTTCTCCATATGAGAGGACATGCAGACCAAAGATGACTAATCTACATAGATTAAGTTTATTGTTCCTCTAAATTATTATGTGCCTTCTCCAATGGCGCTAAGTTTGTTCCAATTGTACTTGATTTATCCCCTCAATTTGTTGGATTCCACTACTAATTGGCAGTTTCTTTACAACCAACATAGATCCATCTTAAACCCGAATCTATAAAGCATCGAGAAAGATCCAATTTATTGAGATGTATTTTTTTTAATCTTGATTTGTTGCACATTAAGAAAAACTTACACCTAGAAAAATTTGGTCCCTCTCAATGCTAGATAGATCCAAGTTTAAGATGGATCTATGTTGGTTTTAATTTTTATTTCATTTTATGAGCCTACAAGGATTATTATAATTACTTTTCATTTGGTTTTTATTTTATTTATTTTATGAGTTGACATGAAATTTTTTAATTACCTTTTATTTTTTGGAATGTAACATTATGTAGTTATGTTACGTTATGTTACAACATCTCTCCCATGCTAGGATGTAGAGCACCTCACTACTCTCAATGCAAAAATCCCTATGATGTAGTGTTTGCTTTAAAGTTTGTACTCCTAATAATTATATGTATGGAAGACCTAAAAACGTTTTTTTTTTGTCTTACCCTCTTCCATATTGCTAGAACCAACATTTTGTTAATCATGAGTATTATCTACAACCATATTGATGCTTTGAACCAATGTTGATCCTCAAAAGTTTTCAATTGAACATCCTCTATCGACAATGAGAAGAGAAACCTTTACAAATGCTCAATTCACCGAAGTCTGTCTTGAAATTTATGGCCACACAACTCAAGTCTCAAGTCTTGAATAATTTTTTTCATGGGCATTATCAGCTTTGTACACCACAAAAAAAACAGATATATATGTTCCACATGATGTTACATGCCTAATCATGATAGAATAACAAGTAAAGCTACATAGGAGCAAATCCCTACCTTTAGTATTGTTTTCTAATGGCCAAATAAACAAGTCTTTAATAAATCGATAAGGGTGCTTTTATGGCTTTAGTCTTGCAAAGAGTTTGGTACGGTGCTGCTTATTGCTATATTAAAGTCTTATGTAAATGAAGCAAGAGTAAACTCTTTAGTTTTAGTTGCTTTTGACATAGTTTACTTAGTGGTTTCAGTAATTGATCTGCGCAATCATGACATAATTAGTAGCTCTTGCTAGTTGCTTTTATTAGTGGCTTAATTAGACTACTCGAGGGTGTTGAGCCGCTTTAACTGAATAATTGGGCTTCGATAAGATTATGTGCAATTTGGATGTCCCTAACGTAGTATGGTGGTTATGAATGAGTCAAATTTATATTGAAGTGCTTTATAGTAGAGTTAGTACAAATATGTCCCTAACGTAGTAAGTGGTTATATGAATGAGTAAAATTTATATTGAAGTGCTTTATAGTAGAGTTAGTGTAAATATATGAAACCACCTTTTATATTGTTTTATATTGTTTTGGAAAATTGTAGGAGTTTTGAGTAAAAGAACTATATGTATCTTTTTTGTTTAAAATAATAATAATATAGTCTAATGTTATACCATAATTCTTGTATTGGTTAACATTGCATATTCACAAGTTAAGAGTGTTAGTAAAAGATTTATGAATTCATTAGTCGACATAGCTCTTTGATTAGTGTATCCAAGATGAAAGAAAAAAGTGGATCAGAAGCAATTAGAATACAAAGAAGAAATAAAAACTATATGGTAGCATATCCTTGGTTTCATCTGTGGCAACAACTAAGAATTCAATGGATGAGCTCATCAAACCAATTTTACTTTCCATTGAAGCTTTTCAAGTCCACATCATCAAAACCAACGGTAATCTGGGAGTAAAGTAAAGAAATTAATGTGAACACAGATGAGTACTGTGAGAGTTATATATGTTCAGTTCCAACTACAAGTCAGCACAGAATCATAGAAGGCATGGTAGAGGTCCCACATTCTAACCTCTTTTCTATCACAAAAAGTAAGATGATACAACTTCAAGTCAACCATTGATGATGGGCTAAATTGTTCTAACTCAAATTCATAAATCAAATATGTATGGCTGTAAGGCAAATACTTATGTCTGTAAGGCCATCTCTGTGCTCGGCTATCAATGAATATAGTTGTTGTTTTTTCTTTGTTGTTTTTTCTTTGACGCAACCTATTTAATGCACTAGGGTCTATCGAGTTGTTTAAATAGGGGACAATTTTTTCCCTGTTTCCTGCTAGTTATTACTAGTTTTTAGTCATAAATTTTCATGGGATTTTCAAAACCTGCAAAAACACTGATATATATTACAGAGTGTGGATGTTGGGGATTTTGTGTCACGTGATTTCATTTCTGCGTTTAAAATCGCCCAACTAACAACATATTGTATATTAACATGTTGAACAAATGTCAACGAAATGTGTCAACCTCCAGACTAAACAATGAGATGCATGCTTTTTCAGGCTCTGTGGATGTAAGAATAGATTTTCTAGCAAGCTCTTGAGACTACACAATGTTGAGATAATGCTCCTACATCATCCATTTGCTTGCTCAATTCTGTCACATGGGTTATGCTTGATGGAATCCAGCTATGGCATACTTGTGCAGGGGAATGGTGCACATGTGAGTCATAAACTCCAAGGTTTATTACTATCTGCAAGGCCATGTAGAGCATGCTGAGAATCACATCCTCCATTGCCTCCTCACACAGACGTAGAGCGATGCTAACAACTAAGTCAGATTCTCGGTGTCCAGGTACTATGTGGAGACCATTTTCTTCACATAGTGCAAAAACCTCATCTTCTGTTCATAGATTGTTTAAAGTTAAACATTATGAGATTTGGATCAATTTTCAGTGTATTTTCTTTTTAGTAAGATTTGGATTAAGAATGGATGTATTTTAATTTTTATGGTATATTAAATTATATATAGATCCAACTCTGCACCTAGTTCGTTATGCATGTAAGAATTGTTGCATGTCAAATGAAATTGGGTTGTCTTCTTCATTGAAAGAAGCGTGAACATCATTCATAAATGATTTTTTTCTTCCTCCAAAGTTTCTTTTTCCTTCGATTTTATGTCTTTGAACACATCTTCATCGTTGTTTTTGCCACCTGTCATTTATCTTCTCATTGCAACTCTCTTTTTTTAGAGATCTCTATAAACTTTTTATTGTTATAGCGTTGAGAAATTATTGTATTCTAAAGACATATATCAATTATGTTTTTAATATAGAAGGAGATAAATAAAGCTCCATGAAAAAGACAACGGGGAGGCGAAGGAAGAAATGAGAACTTGAATAATTGTTTCTTGTGGGCTGCATACATAGCTCATATACATAATGCCACAACTTCAAATAGACGTTTATAATACTTAGTTGAGAATGCTCACATAGATAGATCTAAGTTAAGAAAACGTTGGCATTTTACATGAGGGAATGCTTTTATATAAGTTTAGAAAAAAAATGGCATTTTACATGAGGGAATGATTCTATAGTTCTGCATTTTGTTAGCAACAAATATTTTAAATGTAAATGTTTTTAATAGAGAAAACTCTTTCTTGACCTACAGCTTCAATTGTATAGTATCCAGATTCTTCTATTATCTATTATCTGGGATGCATTAGAATTTAATTTGTTTTTTTGAGGTATTTTTGCTATGGATCATGCCAATTCATATAATACATTTGAAGGGAGACTTGAACCTATCTTATGACACCTATGGCCATTTTTTTGATAATATTGCAGGTGTGGAACTGGTGCGAACGCAATCGAAACCTACAAAACTCGAAATAGCCACAATGAATGGTAATTATTGAAAGATGAATTTTTACAATAAGAGAAAACATTTTTATAGGTCTAAACACACTGTTTCAATAGAATGGTGTGACCCTACGATTAGCTAAGTAATATTACATTTAATATTTAAAATATTTGTTCTTAAATACTTAGATACATAACATTGCCGCCATCTTTTAGAACGATTTTTCCTTAAAGCAAGGGTAAAGATGGATATTGTTGACGAAACTACTCTGTCTCCCAAGATGCATCTTCATCTAGAAAATTCTTCCACCTAATGAGATATTCCTTGAGTGTTCAAGAGCGAAGTCTTCTTTCTCTGGTTGCAATGATTGCCTCTAGTTCCAAAATGACCATTCCTTCATCATCTAACATAGGAAGTATTGTTTGCACCGTTTGATGTTGCCCCAGCATTTTTTTGAGACATGATACATGGAAGACATTGTGGATACGACTTTTATCAGGTAATTGTAATTTATACGCAACTTGACTAATCTTCTTGGTGATCTAGTATGGTCCATAAAACTTTGGGGCCAACTTGTTTTTTCCTCCTTGTTTAAGAGATACCTATTTATAGGGTTGGAGTCTTACGAACACCTAGTATCCTACTTCAAATTCTCTTTCGGTTCTACGTTGATCTGCTTGTTGCCTCATACAGTTTTGTGCCATGACTAAGCTATCCTTGAGTAATTCAATTGTTTTTTGAGATTTCTCTAGTTGGTTCCTTACTTCCAAAACATTAGTGTCGTTTAGAACTAACTCCTTCCAATTTGAAGGTTCATACCCATATAAAGCTTGGAAGGGGGTCATTTTTGCGGAGGTGTGGTACGTTGAATTGTACCACCATTCTGCTAGGTGTAACCATTGAGACCAATGGTTTTGCTTATCTATTATGAAACAACGTTAACAGGCTTCTAAGCATTTATTTACGACTAAAGTCTGACCATCTGTTTGGGGGTGGTACGATGAGCTCATATTGAGTGATGTGCCTACTTGTTTGAAAAAATCCCTCCAAAATTTTCCATTAAATTTTGCATCTCTGTCGCTGACGATGACTTTTGGGAAGCCATATAATTTGTAGATATTCTTGCAAAATATATCTGCAAATTGTTTTTCCGTGTCTGTTTTTTTTATTGCCATGAAGTGTGCAAACTTGGTTAATTGATCGACCACTACAAAGATTTTGTCCTTTCCTTCCGACGGAGGCAACCCATCGATGAAGTCCATTGATATCTCTTCCCATTTCTGGTTTGAAATGTGTAGGGGGTGGAGTAACCCTGGGGTTAAAATATTTTTGCTTTTGTTCCTCTGGCATTTGTCGCATTCTGCCACATATTGCTGGATATCTTTTTGCATTCCCTTCCAGAAAAATGACCTTGCATTATAATAAGATTTGAAGAATCCCACGTGTCCTGCGGCTGGTGAATCATGGGATTCCTTCATTACCTTAACCTTTAATTTAGAGTTTGAGTTTAAATAAATCCCCCCCTTATACCAAAGGATATCGTTTCTCCATTCAAACTTGGGGTCATGATTGGAATTGTTAATTATAGTACTTGTTTCTGGGACCTTGGCATATTCGCTTCGTATTTCATCTAGCCATTTTGGAATTGCGAGTGAAATGGAGTAAGAGGTAATATCCTCATCTTTTCTGGAGAGTGCATCTGCGACTACATTCTCCTTCCCCTTTTTGTGTATTATTTCCATGTCGAAAGCAACGATTTTTTCCATCCACTTCTGTTGTTCAGTGGACAATGTTTTATGTTGAAGTAGGTATTGAATACTATTGTGGTCTGTGCGGATCATGAATTTGCTCCCTAGGAGGTATTGTCGCCACTTTGCTAATGCCTTCATCATTGCCAACATTTCCTTATCGTATGCAAACTTCAATTTCTCTCGCTTGTTTAATTTCTTGCTCTCAAAGGCTTTGAGGTGTTCATCTTGCATTGGTACTACTCCCAACCCATAACCTGAAGTGTCACATTTTATTACAAATGGTTTAGAGAAGTCTGGGGTAGCTCTTAGAGGTGTGGAGGAAATAATTCCTTTCAAAGATTCAAAACACTTATCTGCTTCTTCACTCCACTGGAATGCATTCTTTTTTAGAAGGTTGGATAAGGGTGCGGTTATGTGCACATAATTCTGGATGAATCTTCTGTAGTATCTCGTTAGCCCGAGGAATCCCCTTAACTTGGAGATGTTAGTGGGTTTGGGCCATTCTGTGATTGATTTGATTTTTTCTGGATTTACCTTGAGTCCTTCTTTAGATATTACATGACCAAGATAGCTCACTTCTTCCTTACCGAACGTGCATTTGGACATCTTGGCGTAGAACTGATTTGCTTTTAAAATAGAGAGTACTTGTTCCAGATGTACGAGATGGTCCCTCCATGTCTTACTGTATATGAGGATACCATAAAAAAACCTAGTACAAACTTCCTTAGGAATGGCTGAAATAAGTTATTCATGGTTGCTTGAAATGTCGCTGGAGCGTTTGTTAGCCCAAAAGGAATTACCTTAAACTCATAGTGTCCTTCATGGGTCCAGAAAGCTGTCTTCGCCACATCTTCTAGCCTTGCTCTAATTTGGTAATATCTTGACCTTAAGTCTAATTTTAAAAAGTACCTTGCACCATGAAGCTCATCCAACATTTCATTGAAAAATAGAATGGGGAATTTGTCTTTAATAGTTATCGTGTTTAGTCCTCTATAGTCGATGCATAGCCTAAATGACCCATCCTTCTTTCGTACCAGTACTACTGGTGCAACATAAGGACTCTGAATTTCTGTAATCACTCCACACTTCAATAAATCGCGGATTAATCTTTCAATCTCTGTCTTATGATGGTGTGGATACCTATATGGTTTAACATTGACGGGGCTTGATCTAGACTTGATTTCGGTGACATGCTCGATCTTTCTTTCTGGTGTTAACTCCATGGGGAGATCTTCAAATACATTTTTGTACTTTTGGATTAGTCCTTGGATCTCTAGTTGACCTGGTTTAACCCCTTCCGAAGTTAATAATTCCATCTCTTTGCATTATATGACATACCCTGATGCTCCCTTTCGAATCAGCATCTCCATTTTGTGGGATGACACAATTTGTGTGCAATGGGGTTGGAACCCATACAACTTGTATTTTTCTCCTTGCCACTTAAACTTTAGAAAGTGTTCCTGGAGGCTTGTTGAGTATGTACCTAGTGTTTGCAGCCACTAAATTCGTAATATTGCATAAAATTCTGACTCAAGGTTATAGTTTTGTATTTGCAGCTTAACCT
Organism: Pseudotsuga menziesii; assembly: GCA_001517045.1. Taxonomy (NCBI): domain Eukaryota; kingdom Viridiplantae; phylum Streptophyta; class Pinopsida; order Pinales; family Pinaceae; genus Pseudotsuga; species Pseudotsuga menziesii. Next base: position 320,964 of record LPNX010705701.1, on the reverse strand, counting down.
TGTGGCATTTTCCCACTTTTTCGATCTTCTTTCCATCTGCGACCATTACCTTCATGTTAGGTACTGGATATATGATAAGGTTAAGCCTCTTTGCAACAATTACATCAATGAAATTATGGGTACTTCCTGTGTTGAATAGGACGACAACATTGTTATTTTTTATATGCCCTTTAAGTTTTAATGTATGTGGTTGGTGTATTCTTGTTATGGCTGTGATCGATATCTTGGGTGTTTTTTCATCTTCTAAATCCGACAGAGGAATTTGGATGTCACATGTTTCTTCTATGTCAGATTCCTCGCTGTATGACTTGCATTCCTCTTCTGCTTCACATTGATATAGGTTCTTTGTGGTCTCTTTTTTCAAACATCTATGTCTTGGGTCCCACTACTCTCCACAATATTTACACTCTCCTTCTTTCATTCATTGGACTTCTAAAGTGGGGTTGTTGTCACTTTTTAGATGTGGTGGCTGGTATTTGGTGTCGGTTTTGGTATTTTGGATGAACCTTCAATCCTTATCATGGTTTTTGTTCCACGTCTTTTTTATTTTTTCCTCAAATATTTTTGCCTTGCGTCTCGCCTTGTCCAAGGTTGAAACATTTAGTAGCTCTAGTTCATCCCTGATATAGGGTTTTAGTCCGTACACATAAGTTTGTAGGCGTTGATTGTCTGTGAGTTCCAACACACCTGTTGCTAGGGATTCCCATTTGTCGGTGTATTCATCGACGTTAGCTTTCTATTGCATTTTGGTGAGTTTTGCGAAGAAGTATTTTTTTTTAAATCTTCAAACCTCTTAAAGAAGTCGTTTTTGAACGTGTTCCAATTGAGTTTAGTTGTCCATGTTGTAACCTTCCACCACATATACCAGTTGTATGCTCGACCTTCTAGTTGCATCGAGGCATATTTTATCATTTCTTCGTCAGATGTGATATTGTGTATGGAGAAAAATTATCTTGCCTTGTTGATCCACAACACACTTCGTTTTGTTTCACATTGAGTTTTGACAATTCTAACTTGGGTTTCATTTGATATCCACATATTGGTGGTTTTGGAGGAGAGGGCGGTTGTTCAAGATATGTAGAATGATCGTGATCGATCTCTTCTTGTGGGATTTCCCCTTTGGGAGGAATTGTCTTATGATGGTTTCAACTCGAGGATGGTTGATCTTCCCTTAACACATTGCCAACTAATGTGGTAATTATTTCTTTTAAATACTGCTTGAGTTTGCTTAATCCAGTTTTGAACCCTACTGATATATCTCTTTTTACTCCTTCCATCTCCCAAGATACAGCTTCATTGACTTCCTTTTTGACAATTTTTGATCATTTGTGTTTGCCTTTGTGTAGCTCTGCTTCAATTTGGTTGTGCCTCGAGAGTAGTCCTTCAAGATTTTTAGAGTCTCGGGCTTGGTTTTTCTCCGAATCCTCCATTCGATTCATAATTTCATTCATCTTTGACATTTTTCTTGTGCAGGGAGGAATTTTGATATATAAAAATAAAATTCAATATATATAAAATAATATTACTATAATAAGTAATATATTTATATATTCATATAGTAACTTTTGGGAAAAAAAAACGTTAACAAAATAATTTATTATATAACAATAATAATATTATTATAATAATAAATTGATTTATTAATTATTATTTTTTTTATAATGTGTGCTGGTTGGTGGGAGGTTGCAGAGGGCATGGACGGATATGTTGGCAGCGCGCAGGAGAGGCTCCGAATCCTCCATTCGATTCATAATTTCATTCATCTTTGACATTTTTCTTGTGCACGGAGAAATTTTGATATATAAAAATAAAATTCAATATATATAAAATAATATTACTATAATAAGTAATATATTTATATATTCATATAGTAACTTTTGGGGAAAAAAACGTTAACAAAATAATTTATTATATAACAATAATAATAATATTATTATAATAAATTGATTTATTAATTATTATTTTTTTATAATGTGTGCTGGTTGGTGGGAGGTTGTGGAGGGCATGGACGGATATGCTGGCAGCGCGCAGGAGAGGGGGATGCGCGGATGTGGAGATGGAAGGGAAGGAAGAGGGAAAATGGAATGGGGAGAAAATGGGGGAGTGAGGAAGTCTGGTGGTGGAGGGAGTGCGAAGGAGGAGGCGAAGTTGAAGCGGATGCAACGGTGAAGGCAAGCGTGGCTGGTAGAGTTGTTAGGGAGTTGTGTGAAGAGAGGGACACAACAGGTGGAATAGCGTGGGGGAAGAGCGAGGGAGTGGACAATGAAAGAAACATGAAGGTGATGGGAGAAGTGGCAAGAGGGTGAGGAAGGTGAAGGAATGGAGCAGCTGGGTGGTGGAGCAGATGAATGGTAGAGTCGAAGAAGCCAACGTGGCTCTAATACCACTTGGAGCGAACATAATCAAAACCCACAAAACTTGAAATAGCCACAATGAATAATAATTATTGAATGGTGATTTTTTACAATAAGAGAGAAAACATTTTATAGGTTTAAATACACCGTTTCAATGGAATGGTGTGACCCTACGATTAGCTAAGTAATATTACATTTAATATTTAAAATATTTGTTCTTAAATACTTAGATACATAACAAGAACCAACTAGTGTATCTAATTTATGAAGTTAGTATAGAGGGATGTTAAACTCCTTAGATGTGGTTAAATCTAATGTGTTCTAATTTTACAGTACTTGATGACCAATTATCTTAAGGTTGTTTTGACAATTTGGAAAAAAGGAAAGTCTGGCCTTGGTTTCACTTACTTGGAAAGAGGAGGACCTAGATAACTAATGCTATAGTTGTTCAAGGGGGCATATGTATGGACTTGCTGGTAGGGTGCAACAACATGCACAAAGCTCTTCTTCCTAGGTTTCAAAATTTTCAGAAATGGTCGGTTTCAATTTTTGTTTGATATGTGGGTACGTACTCAGAAATATCGTTGCATCTCATATAAACTTGCTCATTCTTTTATTATTTTACTTTATCTTCATTGTTGTTCCTTATATAGGTATGATGTTCTAACATGCTCTCTAATCTAACTAACAAATGTAAATTGTAGAGATATACATGAATATGGAGCGGATGTAAAGAATCAAATACAACAAAAGGAAGATGCAAATTGGAACTAGCTTAATCCTAATTGTTGTACAGAAATAAACACCTTATAACCGAAGGTCTGGGGTTACCAACATACTCATGAAACTTGGAGGCAATCGACTCTAGAGTGCAGTAAAGGAAATAGGAGGATAGAAAAGACTCACCCGATACACGACGGTTGATCCTAGCTTGTCCTCTTCCGCTCTGCTTCTCCTTCACCTGTCAAGAGTCAATCCTCCAAATACAAGATGATACATATATATAAACAGGTTAGATAAATCATATACAGAGTGCTGAATCATAAGTATTTATCAAACCACAATATATGAGAGACATTCAAGACACATATGGAAGAAGGATTCTCTTTATTAACAATAATGAAAGAGTTCAGATTACAACCCAACGCCTGAGACAAGGACTCTTCTGCAACCAAAGGATTCTGAGTTCCACTGCTCCAAAGACTTCTGAATAAACTCCACCAGCATAACTTTGCTCTCTAAGTGTATCTGATTAACACCCTCCCCAAGGCCTGTATTTATACTTGGTGAAATAAGGCAGTTTCGAAGGTTGAGGAGGTTGAGACAGTTAAGGTGATTAAGGTTAAGGGCTTAACTAATCTCAAGTAATCGCGAGTTTTTATTTTTAATGTCAAAGGAAGGTGTACGCGGGTATCAATACTAGCAACTCGCGTATGACACGCGAATTGCTCTAAGGGTAACCCGTGTACAAATCTGTACGCGAGATGCAATAACCGACACTCGCGTACAACACGCGAGTTGCATATAAGAAGAGTCGCGTACAGGACTTGACATATTTAAAAGGTAAAAATAACCAGCTGGATGGATGATAAATGTAGTTCATAATAAGCCCATCTATAGTGTTTTGGGCAACCCTCAATCCATAAATGTCCTTTTGTGTGCCAACATAGCGAATGTCGGCACTCGGACGGAGAGGTGCCATTCAGGTGGATAACACTAACTAGAGGAGCAAATAATAAAGGCTAGAGATGTTACCAATAGCAGGGAGAATAGTTCACCATTGCCACAAAAAATGAGCCCAACTCTCCCTGCATTTTTTACCTTGCCTCAACCTTACCCTAAGTGGCCTCCCTCACCCTTACCCACTGTTATCCAACTTTTTGTACCATAAGTTGGGTTACCTGAGGAGCCGCCAGTTGACAGACTTGTTCAAAGTTTGATTCCAGTGTATCAGTTGATCCGTCTGCTTGTCTAGCCAATATTGGCTAGTCACATTTTTATTTGAATAATTTTGACCATGGCCCCGCGGGGTTTGTAATAAAATGTGCTAATAGGATATTTTTGAGTGGTTCGGTCTCCTAAGACGTAGAATTGCAAATAGGGTATTCTAGAGAGTTTTTTGCCCTTGACAATTATGCTTTGCCTTCAGCCGAGTATAATTGACGAGGTTTTCTCCCGCTTCCTCCAAAGCTGGAATGCCCGATGTTGAATTCTGGGCCTTGGGGGGTTATTAGAGCTCAACTGAGTGTTATAAGCCTACTAGACATTATTTAGTTAGATCATGGTCATGTCCTAAGTCATCTGGACACGAAAAAAAATTCAAAAAAATATTTTTCGAACAGTGAAGAATTATTTTTTAACTTTTAATTACTTTTCCTAAGTTTTTTTTTGGTTAATTTTTCAATAAATTAAATGGAAAAAACACGTTCGTGATCCTGACTCAGAATTCAGTGATTGAATGCTCTAACCTTAAGCCAAAAATCATTCTTGATCAGCCAGCTAGTCAGAACCAACTTTCAGATCAGCAATCGGACACATAATGTCTTTTTACTCAAAAAAGTCAGTTTTGAGTAAAAAATGATTTTTAATAAAAAAATTATTTTTATTAAAAAATGATTATTTTGGAGAAAACTAAAACTCTCCAAATTAATCCAAATTTAGTAAAATAAAAGACTAAATGACATCTCATGGAACACTTATGATGATTGGAGTTATCAGAACTCAGCTTCAATCATCATTAAGAGAGCAATTAATTTATTATCAGTTATCAGACATGTCATCTCCAGTTAAAGATGAGATGGAGAGCACTCATTGGTCCGGTGATTTGATCGAGGTGAAGACTAAAGCTTGCACCATCAGTGGGCTTCCCAAACCTAACGAAGGCTCCAGTCAAACCTAAGGATGAGCTTACCTACATCACACATGTGGGCTCATCCTTGGCTTGTTTTCAGTGCACAGGTTTGGAGTGGGGGCGCCTTGCCTGGGTGGAGGCCTCCCCTCACTCCCGGTTCTCCAGTTTAGGTCTAGGCTCTTTGTTAGGTAGCTAAGCTGGTTAGGGTTGGTTTTTTGGTTTTAGGGTTTGAGCACTCTCTCATTTGTTAAATAGAGGCTCTTTCAGCTCTATTGAGATGGAGATTTTGGGTATGAACACTCTGCCAAAATTATTGTAATATTTGTTTAAAGATTGGAATAAAGTTGTGACTTTGGAGGTCTATGTATGAGCTATTGGAATTGTGGATTCACACTGTCTTTTGGTGATATCTCTCTTACCATTCTCTTTTTCAATTATTAAATCATTATTCAATATATACTCTTGAAGGGCTAACAATCTAGTTTATAAGTATTTTGTTCGGATTTAATTTTGTTTTCAAGGGTTTTGCAGAGATCATCAAAGGTGAAGGACAAGCTTAAAGAGCAAGCTCTTCTTCATGAACCGGTGGTTATTTTCATCTAATTCCTTTGTTTTCCAGGTTCTCCTAAGCGCTTCTCAATCCAAGAAAAAAATACAACAGCCAGGGTTTCTCCTTCCTTCCATCAACTAAGATTAAATAATACACCTGGTTACTTTGATTGCTACAAGTGGATCTCTATTTTCAAGGTTCTATCTTACCTCTTTTCCACTTTTGTAGAAGTTATCAAGTCATTTAAATCTTTATTTTAAGCTTGCTTGGCTTCTACTGAGATAGATCTAGGCTTTCTAGCTTTAAATCTACTTTTTCAAAGCTAGATCCATATTTCTAAAAGTCCATTTTTAAAGATCTAGTTTCATTTCCTTTTTAAATCCAGCCTTCTTTTTGCCTTCTAAAACGTGCACAAGTTTTCTCGAAAAACGTGCAAATTTTCCATTTTTTGGGCTTGCTGGTTTTCTGTATTTTTCATTAATTCTAAATTCTGGAAATTCAATAAAAAATCAGAAATTTTCCAAAAAATTTCAAAAATTTTGTTTTTTTTAATTTTTTGACTTTTTCTCGAAAAGCGTGCCATTTTGTACTCGCTGTTTTTTTACTGATTTTCTGCAATTTTCTGCTATTTTCCAGATTCTGGAAATTAGCCTAAAATGTTAAAAAATCTTTAATTTTAAATTCGCAAAAAATCCCAAGTCGTTTCGCCAAAAATCGTGCATTTTACATTAAAAACGGTGAGCTTGCCTGATCCTTTCCAAGTTTTGATTTTGGGTCTCATTCCATTGTTTTGATCTCCTGTTTCATCTCATAAGGCACTTGTCTTCTCATCCACTTAATTTTTTCAAATCATAGGTTAAATTTGGTTTTCTAACACTCTCACTAGTCTTTGTTTAGAGCTCTTATCCACAGGTGAACCAAAAGCGAAACCAAACAAGAAAGAGCAAACAGAGCTAGATCCAAAGACAAGGATTCAAAGCCAAAAAAGAAGTCATTCTCCTTTGTACAAACTCATAAGAGTTTTTTCATTTTTACTTAAGTTACTTCTCAAAGTCCTGACAAGGATTAAGTTCCAAAGGCATTTGTAATTCATTAATAAAACAAGGCTAAGTGGGATAGGGCCTCCCATACTTGGTTTTTCTTCCCCATTTGGGGAAGAGTGTTTTTTGTTCTTAGCTTAGATTTATTTGGAGTACTTAGAGTAGTTTCATTTTTCTTGCAAAGTAGATACTAATTGTTAGATTAGCCCATTTTGTTTCATTAACTAGGTTGATTACTTCATTTTTTAATTTTTTGTATCTTTCATAAGTAATTCCACTGTTTAAAGTAGAAATCTCTTA
>LPNX010705701.1:270817-303737 GCA_001517045.1 Pseudotsuga menziesii | reverse complement strand
TAACTTAAACATTGAGCCATAGAAAACTCTTTGTTAGGGACTACCCCCCTTGGCTTCGTTACGAGTTAGCCTAAACGGAGGAGCTAGGAGTAGGTGACAGTACGTAGCTCTATGCTTGCCCCCAAGGTCACACCTCTCCCACTTTCTCAAGTGAGGAGACAGCTTTCGGAAGATTTCTGCTGCTGGTGTGCAATCGGCGGACAACACCCACCCCTATGAACTACTTGGTATTTTGCTCCAAAGTTTCCTTAATTACAACTATGAAATTCTCCTCATGAGATTCGCATAGAAATTTGCCGAGACTTCTCCGAGTTGGGACAGAGAACGTTGTTCAAATTCCATCTAGCTTAAGCAGGTAAGAGAGCTACAAGGTTGTTCTAGCTAGTGCAAATTCAAAGACACATCTAGAATAAGTGTCATGGCATGTCCACGACATGCAGTTGCAAAGGAGGCATAAAACTTGGGCAACCACACTTAGAACATTACACTAAACATTTAATGTAGGGAACTAATGCTAACAACCCTTTTACCATTATTTCGAAAAATATATAACATACCTAAAGTACCATTAGTTTAAAATATTGCAAGGAGTATAGTTTTGAAAACAAAAATTGCCCCTCCTCAAGATCAACAAGGATCATTTCTTTTAAGTTAAAGCTTGGCTGTGGAAATGGGACCAATACAAAAGATGAACTTTTGGCCTTATGGTGCTTGCTCTAGTTTGCATGGTTAAATAGGATTGCGTCACTTCATATTTTTGGAGACTCCTTAGCAATTATAAATTGGTATAAAGGCACTTTCTAGCTTGGGGTCATCACTGTGGATCACTGGTGCACTAGAATATTTGCACTTCGTTTAATGCTTGGGGAGGTCCAGATTGATCACATCCATAGGAAATTTAATACATCGGTGGACATGCTTTCTAAAGATGCATTATCCTGTGAAGAACGTTGTCTGTATTTTGAGGAATTCATTGAGGGAAGCCTCTCTTGTGGTGGGAGATCAATTTTTTTTGCTAATTTGTTTCAGGAGGGCTGTCAGACTCTTTGTTTTTGTCAATATGATGGAGTCACATTTGCTTGTGCAAGCCTTATAGTCCTCAACATTTTTGCTTTTTGTAGTTGTTTTGAAGGAGATTTAATCCAAATAGTTGTCAAGTTTAGATGACATACTCACTTAGTGTGGCTTTAATAAGCTATCTTGATGAGATTTCACACATAACACAGTCTTCATCTCTGCCTCAAAGACGTCCTGTAATGTAAAGTCCTATTTTTCTTTGATTCTTATATGAATATCAAGAGAATCTCTCTTTTCCTAGTGAAAAAAATGAAAACAAAATTGCCCCCTTGCCTTGATATGAGGCCAAAGTTTTTCATTAGATGACGTGTCGATCTTATGTTTATATTTGCAAAAACAAAAAAATGTACACTATAAAATCAACTTAAACTTACACTAATGTGAAATAAGTCACTTTGACTTATATGCCATCTTATTGAAAAACAACAAGTTGTTTCATAGAGGCCCTGCCAACATGAAAGCAAGGACTAATAAGACAATCATAAAGCAAGATAGACTAGTAACATGGCATTTTCAATGAAGGTGTTACAAAAAGAATCATAGTGAGTTACCAATATCAATGATAATTTCTAAGCAATCATATTGAAATCTAAGATAATTTATTTTTAAATGCATTTTATTATTATACCTAATAAGAAGGTTGTTCATCATTTTTAAATATAAATAATGGGATGCATTGTGATTTATATTGAAAATTCTGAAATTCACTGTCATTTGTATAAAAAAAAATATAAATTGCAATTGCAACCATCCCAACATATTTAACGATCTAATGATACATACACCCATCTCAAAGATAAATAAAATGATTTATTTTGAGATATATCAATTTTTTTATATAATTGGTTAGTTTCATGGTGAATTCGGTCAAGATTTTTAAACCATAAAGATATGTCCCAAATCAAACGATACAATTCAGAAATAAAAAGAATATTAAAATAACGAAAAGAGAACAAGAGCTTTGTCAGTTGCATTCATTATTAAAGGACTTTTGTTTCTTAAATTTTTGCAGGACTTTTGTTTCTTGATCAAAATCGGGTTTGACCCAGCCAGAAGGGGAGTGTAATATAATACAGGAAGTGAATGGGAAATAAAAAGAAACTTCTTTTTCGATCTTTTCTATTTCCATAGTGATCTCAGAAAATAGATTATCAGCAGTTGGCAAAAAGTTTTTTCATCATACTTTGCTGTAAAGGGTTTGAAGTTTTTTTCTTTTTATCCCTGGGGCGGATTATAATTGGAATCAATGAGCAAACATAGTTTTGCTTTGTGGACTAAATGAGTCCCAGCTGGCAGAGTCTCTATCCGGTTTGATGATAAATCTGTTTGGAAGAAGTGAGACGTGGGTTCGAACTTTTATCTCGGATCCTATTATAGATTTCAGCTGTGAAGTTTCAGTTTCTGTTTTACCCCTGGAGTGGATTTTGTAATATACAAATTAAGTTTTTATCATTTTTGGTATATATATTGACAAATTAGAGAGCTATTTGAAAGAAGTATTTGGAAGAAGCAGGTTGTGCTGGCACAACTTTGGCTGGAATAGTCATCCTCCTCTTTTTCTATGCTTATGATATCGTTTCTATGGCAAGATGTCCCTCTGATTTCAACAAACAATTAAGAATTCTCAAAGATTTATGTTCAAGTACATGTATGACTATTAACACTAACAAAACAAAGGTTATGATAATCAAATCCAAAAGGATCACTTACAATAAGTTTGTGTATGACAACAATAGCTTGCAGGAAGTAACTTCATACAAATATCTTGGGAGTCCAAATTGATTTTCATCACAAGCTTAACTGGAACTATAGCATTGAGAAAATAATAAATGATGGGTGTAAAGCTTATTTGGCCTTGAAGACAATTGCAATTCAATAGACCTTCAGCTATGGAATAAAAAGAAAATTCTCTTTATGACTCTTGTTAATCATGTTATCTGATATGGTTGTGAAGTTTGGGGTTGTAGTATCTTTAGAGAATCTTGGAGAAGGATTGAGAAATCCATATATGTTTTATAACCTATAATCTTAAAATTAAAAGTAATACACCCTATCATGTCCTCCTCATAGAAGCAGATATATCCCCCATTGAGAGCATGGTTATGACTAGGTACCTAATGTATAGGCACAAGGTAATTAACATGGATGACAAGAGGATCCTAAGATTGTTCTAAATTCTAGCCCAAACCATATGCAGCTCAAGCAAAGTTGGCACAAAGATGTCGACTCTTAGCTAAATCATTGGGGTATCAAGGAAGAGGTCACTTCATAGAATATGGATAACATAAAAAAATTATCACCACAAAGTTTAAGAAGAAACTGCAGTGCAATAAAGAATTAAAGGATAAAAATAAATTAAGATACTATAACTTATAAGGAGGTGAATAACCCCAAACTTGAAGACCAACAATATTTCTCCATTTTAACTAGCGTAAAGATGAAAATTGACATTGCTAAAACAAAAACAAACTCTCATGAACTCCATAATAAAGCTGGGTGTTAAGGACAATTCTTAAAACATCTTAAATGAACGAATTATATTATTTTCAAACAATAATAAATATATTTTTGTATTCAATAACACTGTGAATATATCAAATATGTATAAAAAAAGTATAGTCTACGGTCTATGATGGTATAGAAAATCCATCAATAAAAATAGACATCATATTTCAAAACATTTTATTAAAACATATACTAGTCCATACTATTAGTTCATGGCAAGTTTATTGGCTTACAAATCGCAATAATTACAAAATAACCATACAATACATATACATATTAGAAAATTAATATATGAAACTAAACTTTCAACCCACGAGGGCCTCAACAGATCTTCAAACTTGGAAGTCCAATGCTTCATCTTTTTCCTCACAAGTCGACTTCCACTTATAACTCCAATATACCACCATCTGTTTGGACCTTTCCAATTTAAGGACTTCCTCACCATATAACATCCATGCTCTTTGTGCAAGCTCAAAGGCGCAAATCCGTAATAACAACTATGGATAAAGGAGGACAAGATAACAAGATATCGCGTGGCAAACTAAAATGAGTCACTATCCAAGATACCATAGATTTCATGTGACTAGGTTAGGGTTCCAACTGAAGATATTTCCCAGGGGATATTATCATAAAAGTGGTGAATTTTTGCTGATATTCCTTTAGGGCCAACAACTGCAAGGCTATCTCCCAAGCATAGTCATCCGAAACTATTTTTTCGGCAGTTTACTCATTTCCCTATTATTTTGCACTCCAGACCGTTTGAAGTTGGAATTGGAATTGATACATTGCACTCCCACCACGTCTTTCTCACACCTCTGCAAGAGATTCCTTCATTTACCCCTTTGAGATTCCTTCATTTCACATAAAAAAACAACACTTACTTCTACAGTGGCAATACCCATTGCAATTCCCAGTTATGGCTCTTGAACACCAAAGAAGAAGCTTGCCAATTAACATAACAAGACCATTCCAGAAAACATAGAAACAAACCCTTGCAAATAGAGGCAAACCAACAGTTGAGATACCCTAGGAGAGAACCGAAAAATACAACAAAATGCCAAAACCAGCAGGCACATCACAGAAATAAACCCAAGAGAACCCATGGGTGTGTCTTGGTTAAATTGTTTTTATTGTTAAGGTAGTCTTTGGTGCACTTATCTTCAATTTTATTTACCAAGACACACATTTACTTCACTTGTAGCCATTAAATTTGTTGTTACAACCAATGTTTTAAATCTCGTACTCGAACTCGGAATTAGTTGAGGGTCAACTCCAATTCAGATTTGAAATCAGTAATGACTCGACCTATTTGAATTTAATGACTCTGTTTACTAAAAATATATATAAAATATATAAATTTTAAAAAAAATTAACATTTTAGAGATTCTAATCCATAATTCCAAATTTCCAAAACATTAGAAACAAAATACCCAAAGTTTGCTCATATATTACTAATTTACTATATAGTTCTAAGTTCTTAGTCTTAACTCTTAAATATAAATTAGTGATACTGTAATATTGAATACACAACCACTGATCTTGACTCTTGAGTAATCGTTGATTCACTTTCACAGACCATAGTCTATAGTCTTCAAGTTCAAACTTCAATCTTTGACTCTTCAGTGGTAGTGCTTCACAGATCCAGGGTTTCACTCTTCAGTCTTCGTTGTTTAATGCTTCACGAATGATCAAATCACAGTTCAACAATCAACATCACACTTCAAATTGTCATAGCCTATAGGCGAGTATCCGTCAATCCAACTTATGATAATGGAAAACAGAGAGGGGGCCGTCTTATAGGGTTAGGACTCTAGGGTTAGGGTTAGGAATTATTTAACTTATGATAATGGAAAACAGAGAGGGGGCCGTCTTATAGGGTTAGGACTCTAGGGTTAGGGTTAGGAATTATTTAAAAAAAAACAATTTTTGGTGTATTTTTCACTCAGCAGACCCACATATGCCAGAAAGACCAACTCAGTCGATTTAGGTCATAACTCGGGCGAGTTGACCAGTTCGTATCAAATTGATCACTCGATCCAATTTACAGGTTAAATCAACGTGGCTTGAAGTCAACTCGGTCAACTTGGTCCACTCAGACTCGGACTTGACCGAGTTTTAAAACACTAGTTACAACCATCATGCATTCATTTCACTTGTTTCCATTAAATTCGTTATTAAAACTTGATTGTTTACAAGTAGCTCAAGAGCGAGTCTTTGTGTGGTGATCATCTTGGAGACCTGTGCAGATTTATTTGTTTGACGTTAGCATGTAATCCCTAGGGACGCCCCCACTAAGACTAGAAATGCACCAATCCAAATGGATAGGCATATAGTAGCAACAAGTTTAGATGACCTATATTTATTACAAATGTATGTTGGTGTAGAATTGTGTGATAACAGATTAGCGTTACGGTTGAGGATATCGTAAATCCTCTGTTATTTGATATATATAACGACATCGACCACTTTTTTTTATTTGTTTTATAATTTTTATCTCACTTGGCAACTCCACCATTGTGAGATTTTATCACACTATACAACCAATGAAGATCTCCATGATTTAAACCTACAAGGTATAAGTTTGAACCTTAATGAACCCAGACATCTATTCTAAAACACAATGGTAGATCATTACCTAAGTCTTCCCTTGGGACTCCATTGCGGAGGGATAAAGGATTGATCATGGAAGCTGAATCAATATAGTGGGTGCAGAATAATCTTTCCTTGGTTAAGGAGTTGTTTCACATTAAGAAGAGAGAAGATGAAATTGTTTCCATGTTTTAGGTTAGATTTGTCACAACATTGCATAAGAATATCCATCATTCCGACCAAGGAGTGTTTTCTTGGATTAGGATGCTGGAGGTGTTTCAAGAGGCAGCTATGAAAGTGTTTTGGCTATTCTACTTTCTTCTTGATCACTGGTGAGGGCCCATGTTCCAAGTTTCAGCGAGCAGACCTACTTGGTTGCTTGACCAGCAAGCACATGAATGCATCTTTCTGTCGTAGGAGATGTCATCACTGCCTGCACTGGAGAGTTGACTGTGTTGCTCTTTCTTTCATGATTGATCACCTGGCTGCATGGTTATATTGGTTATTCAAGTATATTGATTGATCATGGCAATTGTGAAAAAAACACAAAATAAGAGCTTTTAGGCTCCGGTAAACAAGTTTTTTTGCCAATTCATTTGGTGTCCTACATTCCAGCCTGATGTTCTTTATTTCAGATTGTTGTCTCGTCATTTCTTTCTGCTTTTATTCAGCCATGCTGTTCTTTATTTCATATTGTTGTCTCGTCATTTCTTTATGCTTTTATTCAGCCATAGCTTAATTCTTTGGAGCTTGGAACATAATAAGTGTTTTACACATGCACATGCATGAACATCGACAGGTAATATTTTCGCCTAGAAAAATCGCTCGGAACATCGGAGTAACCAACGGTCACATATAATCCCTTGCATTACTGGAAGGAATACTTGCTTCTATTAAAACTTAAAAGGAAACACTGACTCCCAAGTAATAGTAGCTCAACTACTAGAAATCTCAAGCTCTTCCAATGTCCAAATTGAGAGAAAGATAAACAGATCTAAAAAGATTCTAAGAAGGCTCTGCAGCTGTGAGGGACGGCACATTCTCCAGGAATACAATTCTAAAACAGACAACGTGGCAGACTTATCCACCCAAATCCAATATAAACACACCTAATTTTTCATGAAAATAGCACAAAAGCATAAAAACAATGGAGGAAATCTCAACGTCATGAAGCATAAGATCTCAGAATGAAAGCAAGGAGCTGTAGTATCTTAGCTTCAAGAGTCATTAAACATCTACTAGCAGGCTATGTATTGGGAGCGCTTTCCTGGTTTAGTGTGGTGGGCTTCTCCTCCTCCTGTCCAGGATTCCTCTGTTCTCAAATCTCCGTGAAGGGTCGGCATCTTCCAGCAATAATTCTTGGCAAATGAGATCAATAATTACTGAATCTCCTGTCTCCCTGCAAAGCAAACTAGGCCTCTAAAAACCTAAATTATATTACAAAGATCCTACTTTTTAGTTGTAATTTTTTTAGGTACACTAAGAAATAACTTCTTCTTAAATATGAAGATGAAGCATATTTTGGAAATCCAAACCACCTCACACACAGAAGAGATTATGCCATATGATTAAGGAACCATTGCCAATTGGAGTGCGGTGCAGAGTAGATCGGTAGGAGTTTACTAGCCCTGGCCCAGATTCATTCTATGTGAGAAACCCTAAAATGATATGTCGCAGAACCCACGCCTTAAAAAAAACTGTGGGGGATTTCTGTTAAAAAGAAAAACAACAATAAATTGGAAATGCTTGTAACACATAATAAGTGAGATCATACCTGGAGAGGTTTGTGAATTGGGTGTACAGAAATAAGAAATAAGATAAGCAGATTCCCATGGATTAAACAAGAGCGCTTCTGGAATACCTAACGAATTCGAGCATCTGAAATCACTTCGGCAGTATAAGGAACATACCCAAGTCTTTTATGGTACAGAAAACTTTCGAGCGCTGTTCCATAATTTTTTAATTGCCGTATAGATTGCCATTGAAGAAATTGATGTAGACAAATTAGTACAAATGTGGATAGCAGAAGGGCTGGTAAGGAGCAAACGGGCAACCCGTTTAAAGAGCATGGCCATTAAAATACAGATGTTGGTAGACAGTTACTTGATCTCAAACAACCAACAATCTACAATAAGATGCCCCTCCTATACAATCTGTATTAAATGGGTTTTGTATTTTCTATTACCTAGCCCATCAATATCCACACCTGTACAATCTGAACACATCAATTTCTTCATATTGCAACAGCCAGCGCTCGAACCCTGCAAAACTGTTGACTGGTGCAAGTTGAATGTCCGCCGAAACAATGTTGAGGAAGGCCATCTGGAGCACACGATCAGCTGTTTTGACCCTGATGAGGAGGATAAGCATAAAAAGTGATGGGAGGAGAAGCAGGAGTGATAGAGACGAGCTGTTGAATACAGCCCTCTCAAATGAGAATAAGCAAACAGACAGTGATGAAGAGAGATATTGAATACAGACATATCAGCGGAGAGAAGAGAGTGCGTGTGAATGGAGATGAGATAATGAGACCTGTAAAACGAAATAGTATCTATAAATCGACAATTCATTTATTCACATGGGATGGACAGGCTTTCAAAGCACGGGATTCCGCATAGATAAAGCATAGGATTCTTTTTTATTACATCTTTTATTTTCTAAGAGATGCCTTTTCATACATTGATAAAACTTAAAAAAATGCCTTTTTTTTCACACAAGAAGACATTTATATTTTATATTTATTTTTTTCCAGAAATCTACTTTTTATATATATATTACAAGATGTGGAGAAGCAACCATCATGTAAGGAGCAACAACATAATCACAAAAGACAGCGACGAGAGAAGGCCCGCATCACCATTGAATGCACAATAAATATGGATCAGAGACGCCTCTGGAAACATCGCGAGCAATAAACATGTGTCCTCGAGCCAAGTCCAAGGTCCAAAGCATTAATAGAATGACCGGAAGTGGCCCAGTGAATAATAAGACTTGAATCGCCAACACTTTCCACCGGTGACCTTTAATCATATTTTCCGGGAGCATAATAGTTATTCAACACTTTCCACCTGTGACCTTTAATCATATTTTCCGGGAGCATAATAGTTTGGCTGATGATCTATCAAAAAAGGCACTTAATTTGGATATTGGCACTGCTTATTACACGGAAACCTTTGATGGGGAGATCATTGGTGATGGCTTTTATACTCTTTTTTGATTGGCTGTTCATGTCTAGTTTGACAGCACTTGATTATCATGATTTGTATTTACTTTTCACTCCCTGTTTTTGATGGACACTCAGCTAGCTGCTTCTGCTTCCCTGGAATGTATGTTTGCAGGACACTTGAGATTTGAAATTTCTGACTTGAGTATTCATGAATGATGAGAAAGTCTGCATATGATCAGGGTTTGTTATTATTTGTTGTTCTCCATAGGCTGGCATGCTGTTAGGTTCTATTTGTGCTGATTGGTAGGGGGATGCACTGTTACATTGTCATTATCATGTATATTGTTTAAGATGTCTTTTTGTTTCAAATGAATATCAAAGACTGGTATTTTTTCTTCTGAAAAAAAAGACCTGAATCGCCAACTATCTGATCAATACCAATGTTCTTGGCCTTAACAAAATAGAGAATCATCCAAAGGCCCAATAACTCCGCCTTGGAATTATTTTCCGAGCCACTATTAAGCCACAATTTATAACAATGGTGGCTATCCAAGAAAATGATAGCTCTTACAACACATAGTGTCCCATCCAAGCAAGCAACAACATCAAAATTCACCCTAGTGCCAGCCCGAAATGTGGGAGGAAACTGGATTGTCCGGGATAGTCAACCTAATGAATGATCTGAAGACTGAAAATCATTGAATGACGATAAAATGTGACAAACCACCCCGAAAATAAGAAGATTTTTATCTTCGAAGATGATAACGTTCCGCAACTTCTAGGTCTCCCAAATAAAGAAGCATATTAATTCGCCAGAATCCACCGCGATCCAAACCATTGTTCAATGCTTTCGAAGAAGGGACATCCATCCACTATAAATGAATGT
Organism: Pseudotsuga menziesii; assembly: GCA_001517045.1. NCBI lineage: Eukaryota > Viridiplantae > Streptophyta > Pinopsida > Pinales > Pinaceae > Pseudotsuga > Pseudotsuga menziesii. The sequence continues at coordinate 293,514 of LPNX010705701.1, read as the reverse complement.
GCTTAAGGAACAAACCGAAAGAGTAAACTTTCTACCCGACCATTTACATCGATTGGATTACCAGCAATGCGTGATGTGAAAGCTCAAGCAAACCAAGTCATCCCATGGGTGCAAATAGTTGGATAGGAAAAAAATAAATAAAAAATAAATTCGACATTGTGACGACCTAGAGAATAAAGATTTGGACCGAAAAAAACTACGTTTCTACAAATTGTCCCAAGTCAGTATCTTACCTTCCAACGCAAGCCAAGCCAAGTGAAAACCTTGACTTCCAAAGGAACTTTCCATTTCCATCAACTGCCATACCACCAACTAGAAGACACCTGATAATCATAAAAGAAAGCGTTATATGCCAATTTTGCCGAGATGACCGTCGAGGCAGTGTTCTAGGACCATCGAAGAGAGTCTTCTGATTCGGTGATCTTTATGTTTCCCTTGCACAGTCCCAAAATATAAGACCACCATTCCCGAGCCAAAGAACCAGAGAGACCGAGTTGATGAGCGGTGATCCGTTTGGAAGAAGCCATAGGTCCCTGGATTCTTACACATATATGGTGAAGAAAACAATAGCCTTTCGAGCGTAATAGAAAGAGTAGAGGGTGAGAATTTCTAATCACGAGGTCCGCCAATGATAGGATCCTCACCCATTAAGATGGATCTGCCATTGCCTGGAACCCAGGCAATGCACTGCTCAACAACTGAAAGGGAGGATAACATGCCGACCCATATGTTGGAGACACCTTTGGTGATCTTCTTGGGGGAGCGAAACCAGTGCTCTATAGGCTGATTTTTGATGTATTTGTCTCTCATCACCGAGCTCCATAAGTTATCTGCATTCAAAGCCCCGAGAGCTCCATAAGTTATCTGCATTCAAAGCCCTCCATAAGCTCTTAGCTTTTAGAGCTTTGGCAAATAAAAAAATATGTTTAAGAGACCATCTTCCATACTTCTTGGGATGTGCTAGAGATTCCCATTAGATAGAAACATCGCCAGCCCAGATGAAATCAAATATTTTACAACGAATCGCGTTCAAGATTGCCTTGGGAACGTTGCACAATGATAACGAGTATACTGAAATGTTATCTAAAATAGAACACGCCAAAGTTATCCTGCCACCCATTGATAACCACTACCAGCACCCGTGCGAAATTCTCGGTTCAAGGTGATCCAAGGGCCAACTCCAGTCAGAGGATTGATAACCGTTTGGTTTTAAGAAGAAACCGAGGTATTTCATACCTTCAGAAAGGGACCTGGAGCGGAAAGGAAGAAAGGATTTGATTTCATCGAGATCGCCGACTCATATTGATTGCCAGGTGAATGGATTTCTCCCCATTGATTAACATTTCCTGTTGGGTTGGTGAACGACGTCAGGGATGAGTGAATAACCTTCCATTCTGCCGGATGTCCAACCCCGCATAGTAGAGCATCATCAACAAATAAGAGATGTGATGTTGAGTGATTAGGTGAGATATTTAAACCTTTGATATTCTTCTCTGATTTATCTTCGAGGATTAACCTACTTAAGCCTTCCATAATAATTAGAAATAAATAAGGAGACGGGACAACCTTGTCTTAACCCTCTGCATTCTGGGAAGAAATGATCGGGCAACCATTGATAAGAATCATATAATTTACCGAAGTGACGCATGCCATGGTCCACTTTATGGCCCACCAGGGGTGACCAATTTGGAGAAGGATCATTAACAGGAAACCTAGTGAACCCTTTCATAAGCCTTTGAAAGATCCAACTAGAGGAATAAAGCATTCTTGTTCCTGGTTTTAACACTGTGGAAGGTTTCTTAAGCAATATTGATCGCATCTAAGATTTGTCTATGATCCAAAAAACCAAACTACTCCATGGACATACGTTGTGATAAATAGGGCTTGATCATGCATGCGATTATCTTTGCAATGAGCTTATACACTGTATTACATAACGAGATCAAGCGAAAGTCCTCTAATGAGATGGCCTTATGTTTTTTGGGAATTAAAGCAATGAAGGTAGAGTTTAATGCTTTTGAGATTGAACTAGTGAGCCAAGATTCTTTCGTCACGGGTACTAATTCATCACCCACGATATCGAAAATTTCCAAGAAGAGCTCGACAGACCATCCGTTGGGACCAAGACTTTTTCATTTTGCAAGTGATTTAAGAGCCAACAAAACCTCGTCCTTAGATACAGGAGCCAACACACCATCCCCCTCAACATCTGAAAAGAAGCAAAGGTACTCCTTTAAGACCTTAATTTGCTCAATAAGTGAAAAGATACCCTCGGACTAATAGAAGGATTTGAAATGAATATAGGCTTCCTGTTTGATAGAATCATTATCACTCAACATCTTCCCCGCTGATATTTCAAGGCCCCAGATGGAATTTTGAACCCACCTATGCTTTGCAAATTTATGGAAAAATTTTGTGTTCTGATCACCCAAGGCCACCCAAATGGCCCTACTCTTAAGTCGTCAGGACTCCTCTTGAATCCTTAAAATATTTAACCTAGAAGATTCAAGATTCAGTAATGAATATTTATCCTGCATAGAGAAAAGATTGATGTTGGAAGAGGAGGAAAGGGCTTCAATTTGTGCCTCAATACACCGAAGGTCCGTTGCGTGAGGTTTCTTTTGGACCTTTTCCCAAAATTTTACCACATTCTTCAACAATTTTAACTTCCTTACCATGCAATCCGACGTCGAGTAGGACCTAACCTGACTAAAATTGGACGATTCCTGCCAGATGATATCCTTAAAGTCATCTTTCATAAGCCATGAGCGATTAAATTTGAATGGAAAGCTTGTCTTCTGAAATTCAAAATCCAGAGCCAAGAAGATAGGGAAATGGTCCGATATAGAGTCAGAACCAATCCAATATTTATACCGGAACAACAATTCCATCAATTTATCGGCTAGGAAGAAACGATCTAGTGTTTTGGCCACCCTGAAGGGACCAACCCTACCATTTTTCCGTGTGGGAACAATCTTTATGGGTTGGATATCATTCAAATCCGTAGATGAGAAAATCTCCAAAAGAAGTTGCAGAGTGGATCATGATTTGTGTTTTGACCCCAGATTTATGCAGAAGAGATAGTGAAATTAAAATCCTCGGCTAATATCAAATTTGGGCTAAGTAGTATGCCTTCATTGACAACAGAGCTCCAAAATGTTCTTCTATTATTGTATGGGGAGTAGCAGTTAATCAAATTAATTCGATCAACAAGACTGAAAAGATTCCCACTCGGGAGAATGCTGAGAGGTTTTCTTTGCAGGGATTCCATGCAGCTAACAATACACTAGATTGTCCATCTGCATATGTGGAAACCACCATCTAGTCCATTTTTATTTTGGAGAAAAAATCACGAGATTTATCAGTCGAAGTCATAGTTTCTTGAAGCATAACAATGTCTGTATTATCCCTATGTAAAAGTCTCTTAAGGGCGAGGAATTTTGGGAGCCCCCCCACTCCCCTGATGTTTAGGGACATAGAAATCATTTTTTCACCCTTACATGGGATTTGAAGTCTCTAAGAGCCTACGGGTTTGGTTTGAGGAAGAATCCAAGAAGAGGTTAGTGGGGGAGGAGGGACGAACGACTAAGGGGGGGGTCTTATGGTCGCTCCGAGTATTAATAGGAGAGAATTCATGTCAGAGACCCCACGACGTGGTCCCTTATGTCTCTGAGACAAAGGAGAATTTGAAACCTTTGCCTCATCCAAATTGTCATCCAGTGGCGGTGAAAGAGGAACATTCCCTAAAAAGCGCTGAAGAGGGACCTTCTTAACACTGTCACAATATGTGATGGTAGGGAAACTGAAATTCAGTTGGGGAGAAAAGGGCATAGAAGTTTGAGTGACATTCCCCCCCTAACAAGGTGTTTTCTTCTTGGAGCACTTTGAAGTATATTGGATGGCCCAAGTGGAGGGGATGAGTGTTTTTTAGGCAAAGTGGATTCCCCTACAATCATGTTGGGTTGAGGCAATATAGAAGGAGTAATTTCGATGGGATCCCTAGGATTTGTGTTACCATACTACTCAGGTTCCCTAGAAACGACTGGATCATACCTGGAACTGTTAAGATCAACCCCCCTATAGAAGAATGCCGACCCCAACGATTATCTCCACCCCCACCAAGTCCCATTTGACATTCAAGGAAGATATATAATCCATATATTTTGATGATAAGGATTATACAAAATAGGGATTAAGTGACTTGAGCTTACCTATTAGAGAATAACTTTGTTCAGTGCCAACATTATCCAGTCCTAAAGCAGGAGCAAGTTCATGCTGGGATGTGACAACATCCAAATCCGGGTCACTCCTGGAGTCCGAAGGCCATGAAAATATTTCCTCGGATGAATTGTCACCATTTGAACTTGAGCTTGCATACAAGCATTCTCTCCAAAGGTGTCCCACAACTTTTCACTTTGAGCATCTAAAGGGGATGCTCCAGTAATCGAGCAACTGAGAATAAGTTCAACCCCACCATTCAATCTCAACTTTCTCCATTAAGCCTTATCACATGTCTATTTCAACTAGCATTTTCCCCACACGTTTTTCCATGCCTTTCAAACCATCTTCACTTATGTGGAGAAAGCGTCCCAAGAAATTCCCTACCTCTTCAAAGGTTGGTTGATTCCACATTGATAGGGGAAAACCAGGAAGAAGTACCCACAGGTGGCGATCTCTGATTTTTTCGGTTTTGGGGTCAAAAGCGGAGTACCAACTCTTTAGCATAAAGCTCACATTTCCTTTTATCCAAGTATTATGTAAAACAAAGGTGGAGTGCTCCTCTTTCCTTAACACGAAACCAAACTAATGCTTAGGGAAAATGTAGATTAAAGGGCTATAACCAATTTTTGGAGCCCAAGCTCTAGCAACCCAGTCTTCTATATCCTTAGGGTTCATTGCATGATAACCGAACTTCCCAACTAATGCCTTCAAATACCACCTCACAATACCTTTGAGACCCGCATCCCTATTAAGAACCATTTTGCAGTCACCACCCCTTAGTTTCCACTTCTTACAATTTTTTATGATGTTGAAAGTTGTTTCCACCTTATAGATTTACATGTATTGATTTCACCTTTCTGTCTATCCTATCCATTTATTTTTTTGATAGACGACCATCCATATGATGTCCACCATCCATTCCTAGATATTTCCATTTCGAAGTCTCAATTTTATTGCGTAGCCTAAACATTGGATGATTTTTCCTTTTCTTGATAGTATTTTTCAACACATTTTCGACAAAATTCAGTAAAAGTTTTGAAGAAAATTTTAAGATCTCATAGAACAATGTTTAAAATTGCATAATCTGGGGCCCTTGGAGTATTTGAGAGAACTAAATCCATTTATGAATTCAAAAACATGATTTGAACAACACAAAATTGAGATTAAAAAAAACACCAGATTCTAATAAAAAACTCATTAGATGGGAAAAAACATTGAATTTATAGACTTATCTTGATTTTATTGGCAAGCAAGAAGGATTCTTGATCGAGGAGTAGAAATGCATCAAGCAATGGAAAATGTATCATAGTGGTCGAATTTAGGTTGGCTTGTTGAATATCTTGCCCCATAAAGGAAACGATGGCGTTGAGAGATACATGCTTGTCAACAATGTGTAGGGATGCGTCTATATCTACTCTATCACATTGAGGTCCTGGTCGATTCTTGACATCATCGATGGTGTAAGTGATGACCATGATGTCATATCTACATGTTAAGAAGAGCAAGTCAGTGCTCGCGACGGACCACACTAACAACACCATGATCCTTCATAGGGTATGGGAGACCATGCAACATGCGACGATTGGCATGCCCTGGCTATGGAAGATGTGCATGTGATGTCCAAGACTTGATAGGACAGTGAACCATGGGGTGGGGGGTCAAAGTGGAGGTGCACCACATTGACATAATGCACTACATTATTGTCATTAACGATCGAGGGAGAATTCACGTCTTTCATAAGAACGAGACAATGTATGGAGTTGCAGAGTCATCAAGCAACAATAGGTTGTTGGCATTTCTAAGGAAAAGGATTATGTTCTTAATTGAAATGGGCACACAATCACTGGATTTGATGAGCATGACAGTTTAGATGGGGGAATGTGAGGGTTCTATCTTATTCTTTCGATGTTGTGGAGCAATTAGGAGAGTATGCTTTTACTTTTGAAGGTGATTTGATTCATGTAGTGATTATGGGAGATGTTTTGAATTTTGAATGTAGGGTTAAGTGTAAAAGGAGGTCTGAGTTTGAGAGGGGAGGTGTCATGGCACTAGGGAGTCAGAACCGGAAGCCAAGGGTTCTCTCTCTTCTCCCTACTATGCGACATTGCCCAAGAACTACTAACAATAGCGAGACCAACTAGGGATGGAACTTGGAAGACAATGCCTCACGTCTTACACTTTTTTTTTTCTTAGTTCAACCATATCAAAGTTAACCTATAAACAAGTAAGCAATATGACAATCACAAAGAAGATACAAGTTTTTTGGTGACACCTCAATGGAGGGAACCCAAATATCATATAGTACAATGCGACTTGTTATAACATTAAGACGATGTCACATCCCGACAACTCATCCGAGAGTGTGCCCTCAACAACAACAACTCAAGTTACAATCCAAGACAATATCTTGACCAAACTTCTTTGCATTTGTAGGTATGCCTCAACGTAACACCCGTGCTAAGTCTCCCGACAAGGAGCTCTCCACTACAGCCTTGTTGAATCTCCCTGTTCCTAACTCCCTTAGAAATTGCACCCAATCGATCTTTTTCCAATATGTCTACCTACTTGTAGACTCCAAACTCCGCGTGCCTAGTTTTAGTGTATTATGCACACTAGACCTTCCCCAAGGCATCTTCACCAAGGCTCATTTCTCTTCTTTAAGAGTCTTTCCTCCCCATGGCAAGTGCGTCCATCTAAGATCAAACCTGCGCCTCTCTAAGACCCAAAAACATTCTCTCCAAGAAGTTCGCCTAAAATTTCCACAAAATTATGCCTCACTATGCCAAGACAAGTGTGCCTATCCTTCTAGGCATTTGTTGCCCCACAACAAACCCCTTCTTTAAATTTTTACAAATAAAGGGTACCTCATGTAAATTTTGTATAAACGTTTTTTTTTTAATTTATTTGATGTTTTCTTTCTTAGATCTTTGACTTTTTGTGCTTCTTCTTCTTTGGCTTGATGTTTATGAGATTAGGAGTTGGTGATATGATTCATTTTGGTTGCATGAGTCTTTTTCTCCTTGATCGTTTCATCAAACTTGCATACTTATATTTGAGCTTATCTGAGCTAATCACATCCTTTGCTTTGGCTTATTTGAATGATATGATGCTTAGACAATTTTGCGAAGTTCCAATTTTCATTGCTTTAAAAATTAAATGAACATTTAAACAAATTAAAATAAATTATTAAAATACTCAATTTAAATCAAAACAAAATTTTAATTCTAACTTTGAATGATTTAATAAATTTTATAAGCTTCTAACTTTGAATGATTTAATAAATTTTATAAGGAGATCTTCCCTTCCTTCAACCATCAAGCCACCAATGTAGGGGTTCATTAACTGTTTGAGATCACGATCTACCATCATCCTTTCTTTGGACACAATATATCCAAGCAATCCGCACCTTTCCTTTTAAGCAAATTGCCCATAGTGTTTATAGGTCACATTAATACTCTTTATCATCTTTACACACCACCTTTCGTTATATTGAAATTACCATCTAAATATAACTGCATGAGCACTTCTCTATCATCTCGTAATGCTACCTTTATTCTACTATACAAGGACCCGGAGGTCCTTAGGAAGGAGGTCTCGACTAAAAGGAGAGGGACTTTCCCGAGGCACGAGGGGAAGGGATTTTAGATCATGGAGAACTTGGGATAATCCACACACCACTACAATCTCCACGTATAATAAGCGAATTACTAATCTTTGCTCTCTCTTAATCCGTAGGTGAGAACATGATGGCTCAGAAGGTGATAACATCAATAAATGAACTAGGAAAACATTAGGCCATCACCTCCACGATCCTTAACGCGGAGAAGCAACATTCTAGTCCTTATAATTTTCTTCCCATAATAGCCCATCCAAAGTCTCCTTAGTAGTATGAGCAAGCCAAAGAATCCATGTCCTTCATAAGACATGTCCACACCACTACTTGTATACAAATGCAGCGAATCAATAAATGTTGTCGAAAGTCTTAGCCACAACCTAAGTCCCATACCAAAGGTAGGTGAGCATCTCCAAAGTTGACCAATTTAGGCATGCTCCAAGTTCCCATACATTTGGATAAGATCCACACATCAACCAATTCTTCTTTCCACTTTTTACCTTCCATGGTGTGATGCACCCATATTCATGGCCAAATATTTGTTGCATCCATCGCGTCACTAGGAAACAAACTACCTTTCTCTACCCAAGAAAGTGTTCCCTGCTTGAGATCCACTATTGTTGTTTTCCCAAGGAGAGGGTCTCACCTTCTTCCTTAAGCATCCTAAGCCACCACCTGTGATTCAACACATCCACTATGTTGGACACCTTCACTAGCGCCCAAGGCTCCAGTGCCTACGCCTAGGAAGTGATTAAACCTTAGCTCTTAACAACGAAAAAGGAATGGAGGCCATCTCCATCAAACACTACAATGCCTCCACCAAGGTCTACCTCAATACTCATCATCACAAGTGACATGTCCAACCGTTTCCATGTCCATTTCGCATCTTCTGCATCTCTTCCATGAGATTTTGTTCACAACACTAAAATATTCACTTGGTAGGGTGGTCAATCTCGATCCCAAGGTATAGTCCACACACCATCTTGCTATGGATGCATTGCATGGTGTGGGCACTCTTATTGTGTCTGTCCCATGACATAGACCTTCATCTTGGGGTGTGGTGACTATGCCCCAGTGCCTTCCATAGTTGGTTCCAGTTGCAATGATGTATCTCTCTTGACGTCACTTACTTCTCTAAGCGACCCTTCCAATAGCTCCTAAGAGTCTTTTCTATCGACATCTCCCAAGTCTATTTCACTAGATTTCAGGCACACTATATCCTGAACACACTTCTACCGAAGCGCGCATTGTGCTAGGCGTACCTCTGTTGTGTCCTCGGGAATACTTCTTGTTCCATGTCTTAGGTATCTATGTTCCTCCTAAAAATTCTTCATGTCTTTATTTCACCAAGTAAGTCAGATTGCCCTTGCTTCCTTCCGCACCAAGTCACATCACTATTTGACTCTCTTGCACAGTTCATATGTTTCAGCCATTGCAAAATATTCCACTTCGTATGTCTATGCCAAGAAGCACCCATGTTTGTCGATCCGATAGCCTATCTATGAACTACCATCTTGCAATGTGTGCATCCAAGCTTGCTCAACTGGAACACTATTCCAATATCTCCCGACAGTCTGTTGATTCTGCTCTACATCGGTGCACCTTTTCCAAGTGTGCATTGTCGATTTCTCTTCCTGTCGAAGTGTGTTGTGTGTCAAATTACTTCTTTTTGGTGCACCTCACCCAATTCTTTATTCTAAGTTCTCTCCTTCCTGAGCACACAATTCTTTAGTGTAAGCACTCCCAATAGTTTGTTCAAAACTTTCCCAATGTGTTATTGATTTTGCTTCTAGTATCCCCGCTACAGGTTAGGTGCACTTCACCAAAGAGTGTTTAGCATCGGGTAAACCATCTCTGGGAATCCTTCTCTCGAGTCCTGGAAGCACCTGTTTACAATGCCTTAGGCACTTCCTTCCCAAATTCTAGATTGGATGCTCTTTGCTCAAACTCTCTCGGACTCCTACTTATTCTTGGTATGAACTCACACCAAGTTCTAGTCCAAAATAATTCTCTTTCAACTGTCAGCATACATCAGGCACACTCCTCTCGAATGTGCCATGCATTGGGTGCACGTGCATTGCAGACACGTCCAAGTATTCTCTTCATGGAGAGCACACCTGTACAATGTGTTGCTTCCCATTTCTTGAGACCTTCTAGTACCAACTGTCTCGGATGAACCCAGGTCTTTCTTTCTCTCAAAATTTCACTTCATGTTGAGCTCACTTTTTCCAAGTGCACTATGTCCAGGAACACCCTTCCTAGGTGCACTTCTACCAGTGCATTACGTTCCAATAACACCTTCTTGATACAATGACCTTGCATACCACTTCCAAGTGCAACTCTTCTGATGTGCTTCTCTTCTCAGTGCTCTTTTGAAACTTGTCTTCTAGCACTTCGTGAGCTCTTCACCACTTTCTTTATCTAAAACCACCTACCAAGAAACTGGGGAGTATGTCCCAAAAACTGAGGGTTTCCACGGTTCTTCCTACTGTGCGAGATTTACCATGAACCACTCTTGGTGGTGAGACCAACCTGGTATGAAACTTGGAAGACTACACCTCCCATATTACACTTAATTTTTTCTTAGTTCAACCATATCATAGCTAACCTATAAACAAGTAAACAAAATAACAACTGCAAAGAAGACACAAGTATGCCAACAACAATTCAATGGAGAGAACCCAAATATCATATAGTATAATGAGACTTGTTATAAAATGCTAAGGATGCCATAACCCAACAACTCATCTGAGAGTGCATCCTCAACAACAACAATTCTAGTTACAATCCAATATAATATCCTAATTGAACTTTGTTGCATCCGCGTCTACCTCAACACATCACTTGTACCATGTATCTCGGTGAGGAGCGCTCCACCATGACCTTGCTGAATCTTCATGTTCCTAACTCCTTTAAAAATTACACCCAAGAGAGTGTGTGCCCAAGAGACATCTGTCCAACATGTTTCCCTACTCGTAGCCTCCAAACTCTATGTGCCTAATCTTAGTGTATCATGCAACACTAGACCTTCCCCAAGGCATCTCCACCAAAGCTCAACGCTCTTCTCTAAGAGTTTTTCCTCCCCATGGAAAGTGCGTCCATCCAAGATCAAAGATGTTGGGACCTAATTGCACAATGTAATGGTAATTTGGTGTTTATGGCCATTTGTTATGGCTTGTTGAATGAAAAGGGGGATTAATTTATTATTTTAATGTAAAAGCGGGTAAATGTAATTAGTAACCCCTTCATGGGCATCGTATAAATAAGAGTCTCCGGGAGGTCATTAACATCATATTCATTCATTGCGGAATATTTCCTATATTTCAATTGTAAAGGTTTCGAGTATTAAGAGAAGGAAAATCTTGGGGTTTTCATAGCTCCCAAGCAAGGGAGGCAATTGATGTAATCAAGTTTTGAGCTACTTAATGAAGCAATTATGGGTTTTGTTGTGTCTCTCATGTGCTATATTGTTGTTCTTTTGTGTTTCTTGTTATGAAATAAATGCTTTGAGGAGATGTTTTTGGTATGAAGCATATTTTTGTTACAGGTTTTATTAATAATGTTGGCCATCGAAGGAAATGGATAACATGCTCAAGTAGCAATGTTTAATTAATGGATTTGTAATCACTATAAATGGGCATGTGGTTGTAAGACCAATAAACGCAAGTGTACCCCTAGTAACCCACTGATAAAGTCGAGTTGTAGACTTAGGTGATAGGGGGATGCTAGATTCTTGATGGATAGAACTTGAGGGGCGGGGGAAGGCAGGGCGATTATTCCCAAGTCAAGTTTAAAGGAGGGGANCGAGTTGTAGACTTAGGTGATAGGGGGATGCTAGATTCTTGATGGATAGAACTTGAGGGGCGGGGGAAGGCAGGGCGATTATTCCCAAGTCAAGTTTAAAGGAGGTGATGTTAGGTTTATCTTGACTCGGTCATGATGCAATTTAATCGACTTTGATCATTGTTGTAATGAACCCATGGTATTGGGAGGTTTTCTCATGGTGTTCATGTGATGTAAGCCTATAAAGAGGTTGGTCATACTCCATTGTAAAGTGTGCATGAGTGTGGGGAATTGAATGTTGGACCTGAATGCCACTTTGGGAGCATATGTGCAGCAACTCATTACTGACATATTCCCCGCCATTATCAGATCTCAAGATCTTAAGCCTAGAGGCATTTTTGATTAAGGCCTTCAATTCAGAAATGTTTTCACATACTTCAGACTTCTTTTTGAGAAAGAAGACCCATGTGTACCTTGAAAAATCATCAATAAAAGTCAGAAGATACATTGATCCATTCATGGATGTGACAGGCATCGGACCGCTGATATCAAAATGTATCAGCCCCAATATGCATGTAGCTCGGTTTTCCTTCCACCGATCGAACTTGTGCTCAGGGTGCTTTCCAACCACACAGCCCTTGCAAATTCTAGTGGTTGCCTTGATGGCCAGGAGGCCTTCAACCATGGAGTTTTTCTGTAATTGCTGCAAATATTTGAAATTTAGATGGCCAAACCTTTCATGCCACAGCCTACTAACTTCATTTCCATGAGTTAGCAGAGCGGTGGACTTTGCATCCGCCACAAAGTGGGAGAACTCATAAGCTTTTGCATGATGGTTTGCAAGGCCTTTAGCAATGAGTTTCCCGGATGCAAGTTCCGTTATCTCAACATCATTTGGGCTGAAAGATACTCTCTTAGGCACTCCTGTATGTGTCATTTGATAGACATTAAGGAGATTTGATGCCAGAGACGGTACATACAAAACATTTGAAAAATAGCCATTCTCAAGATCAACCGTACCTTGTCCTTCTGAAATGATGGAGTCATCTCCCATGTGGATGGGGATGGATTTGCCGGTCTCCAAGGATGAAAATGAGTCTCTTTCAGCCATCATGTGGTTCAAAGCTCCAGAATCAATCAAGAGTGCTTTGGACTTCGAAGTGCTTGCCATGAGGGCATGACACTTTTCATGTTGTGGTTTCTGATCTTGCTGATCTCTCCTCTGAAAGCTTTCCGGAAGATTGATGTGATTTCTCTCAAGGAGAGAGGTAGCTTCATCAAGCTTCTTCTTCATGCAGGTATGTTTAGGGTGGAAGCCCTTCCTGCAGTATGAACACTTGACTTGAATTTTTCCTTTCCATGATGCCCTTTCCCTTTGTTCTTCCTTGAGCCGGAAGACTCATCATGCTGTTGGTTTTCAACTTTAGGCTTAGGAGCTTCGAATTTAGTTTTTGGGTTCTTCTGCTGCTTTCATTTACCCTTCAGATCTTTGGGCCCCGAGACATGGAGGGTTTGATCACGGGAGGATCTGATGATCCCCATCTGGACAAGCTTATCATGTTCACTTGTGAGGGACTCAATGAAGGCATTGAGTGTAGGCATCTTCCATCCAGGGGTTGTGAGCTTCCCCGCACAGAATGTAGAGACAAAAACTGAATAATCAGCTCCAAGTTTGGAGAGTATGGCAAGGATGAGTTGATCATCCGCCTTCTCCACTTTGCATTGCTTCAAGATTAAGACAATGTGCTTGAACTTTGTGAAAAAGTCATTCAAGGTCTCGAAATTAGAAGGCTGGAGAGACATTAATTCATTTTCGACCTAGTAAACTCTCAAATCATCCTGTTTTCCATATAGGGTTTCCAATTTGTCCCAAATTTCATTTGGAGTTTTCAATCCCGCAAGATGGAAAAGGAGACCCCGGGAAATAGAGAGGCACAAGAATCCAAATGCTTCATCCTTGTTCAAGAATCTTGATTTTTCTATTGCAGAACCAGGCTCATCTTCAGTGTCCATGGTGACTCTATAGAGTCCTTTGGAGCGCAGCTGAATCTCCATGTCTCCTTTCCATGAGTGGAAATTGAATGGAGTCAAAAGATCTACTGAGGAGGCCATCTGGATCTGCTGGAGCAAATGCCTCACCTGTAGAAAACCTGAAAATCACAACAGAAAGGGCAATGTAAGGTCGGACAGCCTGCACATTTTAGGATTTCATCACATCCAACATAATCAATCAAGCAAGCTTGATCAACAAGTTCTTTACTTGGGGTATTAAGTGGTAAGCTTTGGCTTCTAGTGCAGTGCTGGATTCTTGAGCTATTGCTCAATTTTCATGCAAAAATCTGTCAAAAAGCTTGTTTTTGAGAGATTGAGCTTCATCCTGCCGTGAGCTCTGATACCATATTAATCTGTCACAGTAATCTAGGGACTAAACACAAGTCTCATCAAAGATTAATAACAATAAGTCATGAAAATGGTGTAATTGGGCTACGGAATGAGTAGTCGCTCTCTATATTCACACAAAGAATGAGTAATTAATTACAATGATCATGCTGCAAGCATGAATGACTAGCAATTCGAATCCTCAAGGAGGTCATTCTAATTGAATGAGTGGGTCTAGCTTAACTGAATGTAAGCCACAGTCAACACTCAAGTTAACCACTGATCAAAACCCTAATTGACTCAATTGAGCCCTAACTGAAGTCGGAGTGCAATAAATGACTGAGTCTAACTAAAAGGGGTCAAACACATGTTACAGCAAGCCAACCATCAAGTGGTAGTGCTTCAATGACTCCAATGAACCCCAATGAGGTTAACTTAAGTGTAACTGAACATCAGAAGTGGTTGGAGGCGCCCCTGTTGACTCCAGTTCATTAAATAATCAATTTAATGAGGAGAGGCGCCTTCACTACTCTGTTTAATTGGTTGTGACCATCAGTTAGCAATTTGGGGCATTAATGACACTCAGATCACCCTCGGAGTGCTCCAGTTAGCCTCCCCGAATGTAGGAGAAGGCTAAGTTAGCCTCCTTGACTGAAGGTAGGCGTGGGTGTGATCTAGCTGATGTCATTTAATGCTCCACTGATGTCAATTAAGTCAATAATACTTAGGATAGTGGTTTAACTAGGCCAAATTAACCAAAATGAGTGTGTATGGTGGTAAATGTCTCCAACACCTTAAACCCCTCATCCCCCCAATTCCTGCAATATATTGATTCAATTTTTGATAATTTTAAAACCCACAATATGAACTAACGTGATAGGATATTGGGCAACAAGTGAAGCCCCCGTGAGAACGACTGCCCTCGTGAGGGGGAACACACAACAACCGAAAATGGGAGTAATCTCCACCACGGAGTGCATCCGGCAATTGTCTGTCGGTGTGTGAGCAGATAAGGAATTTCTCCTGCTTGAGTAGTGAGATGCGACTACCTTTGGCCAACTCCCCTGCGTGAATGTGGAATGGGTTTTCTGCCCACGTGAGGGACTAAAATGTGACCCCCTCCCTTCTTTGGGCATGTGTGAGGTCAAGGACTGGCAGCTCTGTCGGAACTGACGGCTGTCCATGCATATGTTTCTCCAAGGCAATAACTGCCCAACTAACCCATGGGAATTAAATTGGTTGGTGAATAAGACAAG
Source organism: Pseudotsuga menziesii (assembly GCA_001517045.1). Lineage (NCBI taxonomy): Eukaryota > Viridiplantae > Streptophyta > Pinopsida > Pinales > Pinaceae > Pseudotsuga > Pseudotsuga menziesii. The sequence continues at coordinate 278,262 of LPNX010705701.1, read as the reverse complement.
GAAAGTAGTTGCCCACTCTCTTGGGTTCTTTTGTTGACATTTGGCTTTTCCCCATTGACCCCAAAGGTTGAATATTCCCCCCCACTTATCCTTAGGAATCATGCCCTCATCTCATTATTGTTGCATTGACATAGCCAGTTGTGGGTATTTTAATTAAATTGCATATGTACATGATGATTTAAAAATCATAACGTGCCTGGCTTGCACAAAATACCATTAGCACCGATTTAATCATCGAAACATAAAACGATAATCCATGGTGGGGCTTTTGCCTTTAGCTCCACACCACAATTAATTACAATAAATACATCATATACATTTAATGCAAACGGGGTCATAACCGGGGTGTTACATCCCCCATACTAGGTTGTAGAGCGCCTCTCGATGCAACAAAAAGAATCATAGTGAGTTACCAATATCAATGATAATTTCTAAGCATTCATATTTTTGTTGATCCTTTTCAGATTTGGTTGAAATCTAAACAAAAGATAACTTATTTTCTAAATATATATTTATTATACCTATGAGGAGGTTGTTCATCATTTTTAAATATAAATATTAATGGGATGCATTGTGATTTATATTGAAAATTCACAATATCACCATGTTGTCACATTCATTTAACTTTATATATTCATATATTTTCACTGTCATTTGTATGAGAGAAAAATATAAATTGCAATTGCAACCATCCCAATATATTTAACGATCTAATGATGCATACACCCATCTCAATACTTAGACTTTTATTCAGTTATAAGAGATAAAGTTAAATGATTTATTTTGAAATATATCAATTTTTTTATATAATTGTTTAGTTTCATGGTGAAGATTTTTAAACCATAAAGATATGTCCAAAATCAAACGATACTATTCAGAAATAAAAAGAATATTAATAGTAACGAAAAGAAAACAAGAGCTCTGTCAGTTGCATTCATTATTAAAGGACTTTTATTTCTTAAATTTTTGCAGGACTTTTGTTTCTTGATCAAAATCGGGTTTGACCCAGCCAGAAGGGGAGTGTAATGTAATACAGGAAGTGAATGGAAAAAAAAACTTCTTTTTCGATCTTTTTTATTTCAATAATGATCTCAGACAATAGATTATCAGCACTTCGCAAAAAGTATTTTCATCATACTTTGCTGTAAAGGGTTTAAGGTTTTTTTCTTTTTATCCCTGCAGCGGTTTATAGTTGGAATCAATGAGCAAACATAGTTTTGCTTTGTGCTGTTTTGAGACTAAATGAGTCCCAGCTGGTAGAATCTCTATCCGGTTTGATGATAAATCTGTTTGGAAGAAGTGAGACGTGGGTTCGAACTTTTAACTCCGATCCTATTATAGATTTCAGCTGTGAAGTTTCAGTTTCTGTTTTACCCCTGGAGTGGATTTTGTAATATACAAATTAAGCAAGGTTATCCCTTGTTTTTTTATCATTTTTGGTATATATATTGACAAATTAGAGAGCTATTTGAAAGAAGTATTTGGAAGAAGCAGGTTGTGCTGGCACAACTTTAGCTGGAATAGTCATCCTCCTCCTTCTCTATGTTTATGATATCGTTCCTATAGCAAGATGTCCCTCTGATTTCAACAAACAATTAAGAATTCTCAAAGATTTATGTTCAAGTACATGTATGACTATTAACACTAACAAAACAAAGGTTATGATAATCAAATTCAAAAGGATCACTTACAATAAGTTTGTGTATGACATCAATAGCTTGCAGGAAGTAACTTCATACAAATATCTCGGAATTGATTTTCATCACAAGCTGAACTGGAACTATAGCATTGAGAAAGTGATAAATGATGGGTGTAAAGCTTATTTGGCCTTGAAGACAATTGCAAATCAATAGACCTTCAGCTATGGAATGAAAAGAAATTTCTCTTTATGACTCTTGTTAATCATGTTATCTGATATGGTTGTGAAGTTTGGGGTTGTAGCATCTTTAGAGAATCTTGGAGAAGGATTGAGAAATCCATAAATGTTTTATAACCTATAATCTTAAAATTAAAAGTAATACACCCTATCATGTCTTCATAGAAGCAGATAGATCCCCCATTGAGAGCATGGCTATGACTAGGTACCTAATGTATAGGCACAAGGTAATTAACATGGATGACAAGAGGATCCTAAGATTGTTCTAAATTCTAGTCCAAACCATATGCGGCTCAAGCAAAGTTGGCACAAAGATGTCGACTCTTAGCTAAATCATTGGGGTATCAAGGAAGAGGTCACTTCATAGAATATCAATAACATAAAAAAATTATCACGATGAAGTTTAAGAAGAAACTGCAGTGCAATAAAGAATTAAAGGATAAAAGAAAATTAAGATACTATAAGGAGGTGAATAACCCCAAACTTGAAGACCAACAATATCTCTCTATTTTAACTAGCGTAAAGATGAAAATTGACATTGCTAAAACAAGAACAAACTCTTATGAACTCCATAATAAAACTGGGTGTTAAGGACAATTCTTAAAACATCTTAAATGAACCAATTATGTTTTTTAACAATAATAAATATATTTTTGTATTCACTAACACTGTGACTATATCAGATATACATACAAAAAATATAGTCTATGGTCTATGATAGTAATCCATCGATAAAAATAGACATCATATTTCAAAACATTTTATTAAAACCTATACTAGTCCATAGTATTAGTTCATGGCAAGTTTATTGGCTTACAAATCGCAATAATTACAAAATAACCATACAATACATATACATATTAGAAAATTAATATATGAAACTAAACTCTCAACACACGAGGCCTCAACAGATCTTCAAACTTGGATGTCCAATGCTTCATCTTTTTTCTCATAAGTCGACTTCCACTTATAACTCCAATATACCACCATCTGTTTGGACCTTTCCAATTTAAGGACTTCCTCGCCACATAACATCCATGCTCTTTGTGCAAGCTCAAAGGCACAAACCCCTTATAACAACTATGGATAAAGGAGGACAAGATAACAAAATATCGCGTGGCAAACTAAAATGAATCACTATCCAAGAGACCATAGATTTCATGTGACTAGGTTAGGGTTCCAACTGAAGATATTTCCCACGGGATATAATCATAAAATTGGTGAATTTTTGCTCATATTCCTTTAGGGCCAACAACTGCAAGGCTGTTTCCAAAGCATAGTCATCCCAAACCATTTTTTCGGCAGTTTACTCATTTCCCCATTATTTTGCAGTCCAGGACTCCAGACCATTTGAAGGTGGAATTGGAATTGCTACATTGCACTCCCACCACATCTTTCTCACACCTATGCAAACCCCTTTGAGATTCCTTCATTTCACATAAAACACAACACTTACTTCTACAGTGGCAATAACCATTGCAATTCCCAGTTGTGGCTCTTGAACACCAAAGAAGAAGCTTGCCAATTAACATAACAAGACCATTCCAGAAAACATAAAAACAAACCCTTGCAAGTAGAGGCAAACCAATAATTGAGATACCCTAGGAGAGAACCCGAAAAATACAACAAAATGCCAAAACCAGCAGGCACATCACAGAAATAGACCCAAGAGAACCCATGGGTTTGTCTTGGTTAAATTGTTTTTATTGTTATGTTAGTTTATGGTGCACTTATTTTCAATTTTATTTACCAAGACACACATTTACTTCACTTGTTGCCATTAAATTCGTTGTTACAATCAATTAAATTCGTTGTTACAATCAATGTTTTAAATCTCGTATTCGGACTTGGAATTAGTTGAGGGTCAAATCCAACTCAGATTTGGAATCAGTAATGACTTGACCGATTTGAATTTAATGACTCTGTTTACTATATATAAAATATATAAATTTAAAAAAAAATGACATTTTAAAAATTAAATTCCAAAACATTAGAAACAAAATATCCAAAATTTGCTCATGTATTACTAATTTACTATATAGTTCTAAGTTCTTAGGTAAATTAGTGATACTGTAATAGTAATATTGAATACACAACCACTGATCTTGACTCTTGAGTAATCGTTGATTCACTTTCACAGACTATAGTCTGTAGTCTTCAAGTTCAAACTTCAATCTTTGACTCTTCAGTGGTAGTGCTTCACAGATCCAGGGTTTCACTCTTCAGTCTTCATTGTTTAATGCTTCACGAATGATCAAATCACAGTTCAACAATCAACATCACACTTCACATTGTCATAGCCTATAGGCGAGTATCCGTCAATCCAACTCATGATAATGGAAAACAGAGAGGGGCCGTCTTATAAGTTTAGGACTCTATGGCAAATCTGCACTCATGGATGGAGGTATACGTGGATTCAGAGTTTTCAATTTTTAGATGTTTTAGGGAACATCCTCCTCTACCTTCCCTCTAAATTGAATCGAAAAATAGGGAGTTTAAGGTGCGCGCCCAAGCCAAACACAGAGCGCGACAGAAACAACCCAGAATTTTCCCACGTGCTTATTTTGACAAAATTGACTTTGAATATTGAAACTCTTAATTTGGGGTTGTATTTGGAAGTGAAAGAGGCAATATTTATCCATTTATTAATTGTGTAAATGTTTGGGTTTCCTAAAAGAAATGAGAAGGGTTAGGGTAAGGGTAGGGTAAGAATTATTTAAAAAAAACAAATTTTGGTGTATTTTTCACTCAGCAAACCCACATACATGCCAGAAAGACCAACTGAGTCGATTTAGGTCATAACTCGGGCGAGTTGACCAGTTCGATATCAAATTGATCACTCGATCCAATTTACAGGTTGAATCGACTTGGCTTGAAGTCAACTCTGTCGACTCAGACTCGGACTTGACCGAGTTTTAAAACACTAGTTACAACTATCATGCATTCATTTCACTTGTTTCCATTAAATTCGTTGTTACAACGCATCTAATCCCGGCCACTTCAAATTATTATTAAAACTTGATTGTTTACAAGTAGCTCAAGAGCGAGTCTTCGTGCGGTGATCATCTTGGAGACCTGTGCAGATTTATTTGTTTGACGATAGCATGTAATCCCTAGGGACACCCCCACTAAGACCAGAAATGCACCAATTTAAATGGATAGGCATATAGTGGCAACAAGTTTAGATGACCTATATTTATTACACATGTATGTTGGTGTAGATTTGTGTGATAACAAATTGGTGTTCCAAATAGATAGGCATATAGTGGCAACAAGTTTAGATGACCTATATTTATTACACATGTATGTTGGTGTAGATTGGTGTGATAACAAATTGGCGTTGTGGTTGAGGATATCGTAAATCCTCTGTTATAAGATATATATAACGACATCGACCATTTCTTTTTATTTGTTTTTTAGTTTTTTCTCTCACTTGGCAACTCCACCATTGTGAGATTTTATCAAACTATACAACCAATGAAGATCTCCATGACTTAAACCTACAAGGTATAAGTTTGAGCCTTAATGAACCCAGACATCTATTCTAAAAAACAATGGTAGATCATTACCTAAGTCTTCCCTTGGGACTCCATTGCAGAGGGATAAATGATTGATCATGGAAGTTGAATCAATATAGTGGGTGCAGAATAATCTTTCCTTGGTTAAGGAGTTGTTTCAAATTCAGAAGAGAGAAGATGAAATTGTTTCCATGTTTCAGGTTAGATTTGTCACAACATTGCATAAGAATATCCATCATTCCGACCAAGGAGTGTTTTCTTGGATTATGTTTTCACTTTTGTTTTCTTGGATTAGGATGCTGGAGGTGTTTCAAGAGGCAGATATGAAAATGTTTTGGCTCTTCTACCTTCTTCTTGATCACTGGTGAGGGCCCATGTTCCAACTTTCAGCGAGATGACCTACTTGGTTGCTTGACCAGCAAGCACATGAATGCATCTTTCTGTCGTAGGAGATGTCATCACTGTGCCTGCAATGGAGAGTTGACTGTGTTGCTCTTTCTTTCATGATTGATCACTGTGTTGCTCTTTCTTTAATGATTGATCACCTGGCTGCATGGTTATATTGGTTATTCAAGTATATTGATTGATCATGGCAGTTGTGAAAAAAACACAAAATAAGAGCTTTTAGGCTCCGGTAAACAAGTTTTGGGTTCAGTTGAGAAGTTGGCGTCTTTTTTTTGCCAATTCATTTGCTGTCCTAAATTCCAGCCTGGTGTTATCTATTTCAGATTGTTGTCTCATCATTTCTTTCTGCTTTTATTCAGCCATGCTGTTCTTTATTTCATATTGTTGTCTCGTCATTTCTTTATGCTTTTATTCATCCCTAGCAATTCTTTCGAGCTAGGAACATAATCAGTGTTTTACACATGCACATGCATGAACAGTGACAGGTCATTTTTTGGTCTAGAAAAATCGCTCGGAACATCGGAGTAACCAACGACCACATATAATCCCTTGCATTACTGGAAGGAATACTTGCTTCTATTAAAACTTAAAAGGGAAGACTGACTCCCAAGTAATAGTAGCTCAACTACTAGAAATCTCAAGCTCCTCCAATGTCCAAATTGAGAGAAAAATAAACAGATCTACAAAGATTCTAAGAAGGTTCTGCAGCTGTGAGGGAAGGCACATTCTCCAGGAATACAATTCTAAAACAGACAACATGGCAGACTTATCCACCCAAATCCAATACAAACATACCTAAATTTTCATGAAAATAGCACAGAAACAATGGAGGAAATCTCAACGCCATGAAGCATCAGATCTCAGTATGAAAGCAAGGAGCTGTAGTATCTTAGCTTCAAGAGTCATTAAACATCTGCTAGCAGGCTATGTATTGGGAGCGCTTTCCTGGTTTGGTGTGGTGGGCTTCTCCTCCTCCTGTCCAGGATTCCTCTGTTCTCAAATCTCCGTGAAGGATCGGCATCTTCCAGCAATAATTCTTGGCAGGTGAGATCAATAATTACTGAATCTCCTGTCTCCCTGCAAAGCAAACTTTGAGAGACCAAATCCCAGCTTCAAGAGGCCTATACAGAGCTGAGACAACAGATAAGTTCCATGGAATACCCCAATAGGCTGAAGTCTATGTTAAGCTTTCAGAGGTGGTACCTCCCAACAGAGGGGAGCAAAGGCTTTGCTTCAAACACTTCAGACTCTGCTCCAAAAGACACTCCTCTCGAAGATACCCTATTGGAGGTTCCTGTAAATGAAGAGGTAGATCAGTAGGCCCAAAATTTGATCAGCACAGTAACAAGTGACGATGAATAGTTTTGACAATCATGCCAAAACAGTATTGACGAATTAGAAATCATATGGATGTCTGTCTTAGTATGTAAGTTTCTATATATATGTTTATGTAGCTAAGCGGTGTTGTCCGCCGATTGCACACCAACAGCATAAATCTTTCGAAAGCTGTCTCCTCACTTAGGAAAGTGGGAGAGGTGTGACCTTGGGGGCAAGCACAGAGCTAGGTACTGTCACCTACTCCTAGCTCCTCCGTTTAGGCTAACTCCTAACGAAGCCAAGGGGGGTAGTCCCTACAAAAGAGTTGC
>LPNX010705701.1:242723-268783 GCA_001517045.1 Pseudotsuga menziesii | reverse complement strand
ACGGATCAACTGATACACTGGAATCAGACTTTGAACAAGTCTGTCAACTGGTGGCTCCTTAGGTAACCCAACTTATGGTACAAAAAGTTGGATAACAAGCGGCACTCTAAGTATGTATCTAAGTGTTTTCCATTATGTTCAGGTCTGATACGCATACTGTTGTTTTGAAAAAAAATACCCACCATGGTCAGAGGGCTATTATGTCTACACTCTTTCACAAACTGAAATACTAGATGTATCACAGCGAGACAGGTAATACAGTTTTGTCTGTATAGCCAGACTGCACAATATGTAAACTAGCTGTAGCAATATAATATAAGGATGGAGTAGTGTTCCCTTTTATATCCCAAACCACTATTGATGTTAGATCCGGATTTGCTAGAATGATTTTGGCTGTCCATTTCATATTTTTTACAAATATGAAGCAGTTCACGTATGGGGTTTGATCAAACTCAACCTGAAACCTTAATAGTATCAAACCCCAATAAGTTACAGATCATGCTGCATCAAGATTGAGAGAAAGGGACTACTGTGATAGTAAGTAGTAAACAAGGAGGCTGTCCCAAATTTATTTTCCATGCTTTTATTGTAGTTCTGTCCAGTATAGTTGATGAATTTGAGCAACAATGTAATGGAAAATAATGAAATTAGATCCAAATGCTTGAAAGACAGAAAGGATTGAAGCATGAACAAGTGAAGAATCCACCAATAAAGGGGTCACAAGAAAGAAAAACGATTAGAGTTTCTTGGTACTAATAACCTATGTGCTGCCCAGTGCCAACTAATCTTCCACATGGATTTTCCTTACTAATTTTATGAAAATTGGTATTTATTATGTTAATTACTTTCTTTATCCATGTATATTAATTATATTTTTATCCATGTTAAAAATGAGTATTGATAAATAATGTACAACTTTATTATACTTAGTATAGATCCATTTTAAACTTAAAATTAAAAAAAAAATCCTACTTTTTGGCTGTAAATTTTCTTAGGTACACTAAGGAATAACTTATTAAAAGATGAAGCAGATTCTGGAAATCCAAACCACTTGCCGTATGATTAAGGAACCAATGCCAATTGGATGCGGTGCAGAGTAAATCGGTAGGAGTTTACTAGCCCTGGCCCAGATTCATTCTATGTGAGAAAACCTAAAATTATATGTCGCAGAACCCACGCCTTAAAAAAAACTGTGGGAGGATTTTCTGTTAAAAAGAAAAACAACAATAAATTGAAAATGCTTGTAACACATAATAAAAGTGAGTTCCTACCTGGAGAGGTTTGTGAATTGGGTGTACAGAAATAAGATCAGCAGATTCCCGTGGATTAAACAAGAACGCTTCTAGAATACCTAACGAATTCGAGCATCTGAAATTACTTCGGCAGTATAAGTAACATACCCAAGTCTTTTATGGGACAGGAAACTTTTGAGCGTTGTTCCATATTTTTTTATATTGCCGTATAGATTGCCATTGAAGAAATTGATGTGGACAAATTAGTACAAATGTGGATAGCAGAAGGGTTGGTAAGGAGCAAACATGCAACCCGTTTAAAGAGCATGGCCATTAAAATACAGATGTTGGTACACAGTTACTTGACCTCAAACAACCAACAATCTACAATAAGATGCCCCTCTTATGGAATCTGTCTTAAATGGGTTTTGTATTTTCTATTACCTAGCCCTTCAATATCCACACCTGTACAATCTGAACAAATCAATTTCTTCATATTGCAAGAGCCAGCGCTTGAACCTGCAAAACTGTTGACTGGCGCAAGTTGAATGTCCGCTGAAACAATGTTAAGCAAGGCCATCAGGAAGGACCATCTGGAACATACGATCCTCTGGATTGCCCCTGATGAAGAAGGTAAGCAGAAAGAGTGATGGAGAGGAGAAGCAGGAGTGATAGAGACGAGCTCTTGAATACAGCCCTGTCAAATGAGGATAAGCAAAGAGAGAGTGATGGAGAGAGATATTGAATACAGACACATAAGTGGAGAGAAGTGAGTGATGGAGAGAGATATTGAATACAGACACATAAGTGGAGAGAAGAGAGTGCGTGTGAATGGAGATAACGAGACCTGTAAAACACCAATAGTATATATATATCGACAATTCATTTATTCAGATGGGATGGACAGGCTTTCAAAGCACGGGATTCCCTATAGAGAAAGCATAGGGTTCTTTTTTATTAGATCTTTTATTTTCTCTTTAGTAATTAAGAGATGCCTTTTCATACATTGATAAAACTTTAAATTAGCATTTGAACCATAAGGTGCAAAGGAATGTCGAAATGGTAAAAATATTGAATCTTTACCGCAACAAACTCTTTGCAATAGACTTTTCATCATGGCACTGTTTGTTTACAGATATCAAAACTGAATAGACCTTTTTTTTGCACTTTCGCACCTGTACTTACGCACTTACCACTTTTTTGTCCTTCTGCACTTTCGTGCTTAGGAATCAGCAAACTCAACTTCTAGCCTTAGTCCTTTCATGTTCTCCCGCTTTCCGCTTTCTGACTTCGGAAATCAGAAATCTATGATGTTTTCACTTAATAAAATTTCCTCGTTGGTCTTGTTTTTTTGGGGATTTTGATGATTTCGGAAGCACCTTTTATTTTTTAAGTATCATTTTTGGGGCGCTTCCGTCTTCCGCAGTGCGAAACGCAAAGATCCCTTTTTTTCAAGTCATCGGGGAAATCTATTCCCAACCTCCGCCTTTCGCCTATGCAGTTTGCGGAATTGTCATTTTGTGTTAATAAAACGGTTTTCTTTCCAACTTCCGCTTCCCACTGTGCGGAATGTGGAAATCGGAAGTTACAAGTTCACAATAAAACTTTCATTTCCTTCCGACTGTTGATTTCCGCTCTGCGGAATGCGGAAGACGAAAAAATCTTTGTTGCATTTTTTATTTTTCTTATTTCCCGACTTCCGCTTTCAGTATCCTCGTTGGTCTTGTTTTTTGGGGATTTTGATGATTTCTGAAGCACCTTTTATTTTTTAAGTATCATTTTTTGGGCGCTTCCACCTTTCGTAGTTCGCTTTCCGCAATGCGGAACGCGGAGATCATTTTTTCAAGTCATTGGGGAAATCTATTCCCGACTTCCGCCTTCTGCCTATGCGGATTGCGGAATTGTCATTTTGTGTTAATAAAACAAATGCTTTTCCGACTTCCGCTTTCCGCTATGCGGAATGCGGAAATCGGAAGTTACAAGTTCACAATAAAACTTTCATTTCCTTTCGACTATCGATTTCTGCTGTGTGGGATGTGGAAGATGGAAAAGTCTTTGTCGCATTTTTTTTCTTATTTCCCGACTTCCGCTTTCTGCGGTGTAGAATGTGGAAATCGGAATTTTGATGTTTCTTTTCACAATTTTTGTTGTCTTTCGCTTTCCGACTTGGGAAGAGCAGAATGCGGAATGCGGAACCTCGATATGTTTATAGTTAAAATAAGTTTATTTCCTACATCCGCAATGCGAAATGCGGAAGTCAAAAACGCTAAATCCAAACTTTCCCAAACTTTTTATTTCCGAAGTTTCAGTTGCACGCCTTCATCTCAGCCGTTTATTTTTTGCTAATCTACGGTTTATATTTGTTTTGCCCTTGAGGATTTCACTATATAGTCTATTCGAATCTCTGAGGTTTTTACCATTTTTTACCTACGATTTTTACTGTTCCTGGAGATTTTTACTGCACTTTCTTTTCGCTTGAGCTTACATTTTTCACTGGTTTTGAAAGCTTTCTATACTGGTAAGTTAACTCTTTACGATCGTTTATCCTGTTATTTTTTACATTGTAGTAAGTTTTGACCATGGTCGCCAAATTTTGAGCAGAAATCATCATCTCCTATGCCCAGAAACATAAGGTCAAAGATAACTCTGGAAGAGCATAAGTCCAAAGACCCAAATGTCGGAATCTTCATAGACACTAGTAGGCGCATTTCTGAAAACCTACATTTTTATTGGTCGAGAATCTATTCTATCTTCGATAATGACGGTTTCTTGGACATTCTTCATGAACAGTTGGCTTATATAAGAATTCAGAGCTCACAGCTCCATTTAATTGTCGCTGGACCAACATTTATGCCCTACACAGACACGATGAAGTAGGTACTCAACCACGCTAAACCTGAGAACCGCGTTTTCAATGACCACATTGGTACTTTTTTGGCCACGTTCAACCCTGAAATTTTTTCCAAGGCTTATGCACTCGAACCCCCAAAACAACTACTAAGTCGTAAGTTCTTGGATGAAGCAACCTCCCGCTTCGATTATGACAAAGTGGTGAAATCATGGATGGACAATCCCACCCTGTGTATCCCACAACCAGGTAATGTCTACCCTACTTCATGGTTCAAGGAACCATATTCGATGCTTGCAACTATGTTTTGCTGATTATATGGGTCGGCAAATTGCACATTATTCAAAGCAGAATGGGTTCCGGTAGCTCACCACATTCTTCTTACAGGTGAGTTTTTTAATTAGGCTCAAATTTTATCTAAAACTTGCAAGAGGAAATTGATAAATACCAGAAAACCGCAGTAAACAAAAAACCCCAATTTTACATGTCAGCCTATGTCATGGACATTTTTTGTGCAACTTCGACATTTCCCGACCTAGGTTCAAAATTGACAGAAGGATTCTTTGTCGGTCCATATTTACTGCTCTGACATGTGGGAGGATAATTTTGTTCCTCGCATATATGACATCTGCAACATTTTCTTAGGTTCCATGTATCATAAGATCTTCAAGGACGACGCTTCGACATTTTCACAAAGAGCTAAGGCTTTGATTACTTTACATGGAGATTGGTATGTCGAGGAATATTTCTCCTATTTCATAAATTGGGGTAGCAACACAGTCCATTTATTTCCCATAATTGTTCCACATTGCATGGTCTTACACAAATTTTCCTTCCATAAAGTCATCGATGGCGCCTATCCAAAATTGGCTAAGCACAAGAGGAAGTGTTGGCCCAAGTTCCCCTTGTCTTTAGATTCTTTGGTTATACAAAATTCTACCCATGCAACTCTGCTGGGTAAGAAACTTACAACAATGAACCTAGGAGAAGCTCCCAAAAGAATGCATGATCCTAAGGCTTACCTTAATATCTTTTTTTCTCAAGAAAGGGCTAAGTTTAATTATGCACATGAGGATCTGCCAAATAATTCCATGCATAGGAAAGCTGTAGATCTTCGGGAAGCACTGGAAAATATCACTGATCCATAGGTAAAGTCCCATATTTTAAAACATCAGAAATATATGAAGCAGTCTACCCTTCATTTTAGAAAATTGAGATTTGATGCAGAGGAAACGATTCATACAGAAAACACGGAGAGAGAAGCAAGACAACAAGTAGCAGCAGCTTCTGCTTCAGCATCACAGTCCAAAGATAAGGGAAAAGTTGTCATAGAAACCCCTGGGAATGCTCACTCTTCACAAGAGATGGAAGTCCTGCAAAGAGGGGAAGAATTTAAACAAGGTCTAGTGAAGCTCAGTGCTTAGCGGTAGACATAGGTACAAGAGGTTGAACCTCAGCCTGTTTCCCAACAACCACAATTACCTGAAGCATTAGTGGTTCAGACAGATCACATACCTCGGCAGGTACTTAGGGATGAACAACCATTACAGATAGCTCCACTTGTTATTCAAGAGCAAGCGCCTCTCCAAATCCCTCTGATCCAACAGGTTGAGCCCGAACCCCAGCGTGAAATTGAGATCCATGAAATTTGTAGTGATCTAGAAGAGGAGGTTGGAAACCCCACATGCCCTGTTAATATCCTTACCTCCATGACATCTTTTGTCCCTGATGTATAGTTTTCAGCAGATATTTTTGATGCTTTATTCCATCAGTTTTCTTTTTTCCATGTGAGTTTAAATCCTATTCTTGAGGACACTTCTAGAGACCCATTAGTATCGGCATAATTTCCTAGTCCTACCACCCCTATTCCCACCTCTTCCACTTCCCTTATATCTATTTTCCCTACTCCCCCCTTGGACATTAAACCCATCAATTTAGAAATTCCGCTCTCACAATCACATCCAAAGCCATCAAATACACCCGAAAAGGAAACCCTTTTAGGATCAGAAGAAATCGCAGATTTTGGAGAAGATGATGTTGTTTCCTTAGGGAAGTATTTTTGGAGCAAGAAAGATAAGGCCATATTGAAGAAAGGATCGAAGAGGACGAGAAGAGGAACACTGAAACATGTGCCTGCCCTGAATCAAGTTGTCTAGAGAACTGATGCCCCTAATGAAAAACAAGGAGCATTAGATACATCAGCTGCTATGGGAGCCTTTGCTGGGGCTAACTATGATTCAGTGTCACAACTGACTAAATATCTCCTCAGTAAGGAACATGAACTACATAAAACAAAAATGACCTAGAAGTAGCAGAGGTGCAACATCTTAAGGAGATTGAGCTCCTTAAACAAGAGCATGAAGATAAACAAAGACAATCGTAGAAGAAGATTGATCATCTCAAGTGCCAGCTTGAGAAATCAAAGCTCCTAAAGCAACAACAGACTAATCAGAATGCTTCCCTAGAGAAACAACTCAAATAATTACAGCTATCTTCAGCTGCCTCAACATTTTCAACATTAACAGCTGAAGAATTTAAACAACTAGATTGTAGGGTCAACAAGCAGTATCGTCAGTCCATGATCAGTCTGTACACAGGGTTTGATTAAATGAAGGAACTTTACAATTCATTTGAAGAATAGTTGAATGTCCTGCAAGATCACTATACTCGGAGAACTGCAACAATTAAGGCACTTGAGGATGTGATTGGCTGGAAAACACATATCAGAGACAGACCAAAGGATATTCCAATCATGGATAAACTTCGGACTAAGAAAACCAAAGTCACCAACGAAACTTGGGAAGGCCTCTGTGATGTAGTAGAGACCATCATCCAAGATGGACAAGCGACATGCAAGCGCAGGTGGACAACTTCAGGCATTCCGCTTGGTTCCTTAGGGTTGTCTACATTAGGACCGATCAAAGAGGCACCTTCCCCCAAGCTAAAATTGGAAGAAGTTGGGCGATTCTTTGATGCAGTTAAGGAGCAAACTCAGGGTGTCACCCAGCTCACCTTGCAGGAGATCACGAGCTAGATCGAGACACCTAATTCTGCAATGGTTAGGATACAAGTTTATCTTGGTGAAGGGAAAAAGGTGAAGAAGACGCAAATCACGTCCCAGATTTTGAGGGAAGAAATACAGCTTGACCAAACAAAATCTCAGGACATGGATTTCTTGATGGATTTAGATGCAAAGTGGCGTTCCATCGTTGGCCAAACCTAAACTATTTGATCTTATAATCCCACATCTTGGGAATTTTCCTTTTTTGTAAGACTTTGTAATATTATTTAAAGGGAGATGTTTCCCAAGTAGAGAGGAGGAATTTCTTGGAGACTAAGCCTAGAAACACATCGAAGGACAGAATGGCTTCTTTTCATTACATAGGCTTAGAGTCTTGAGTTAAGTTTCAGGCCCAGAGGCTCATGAGTCTTGTGTTAAGTATAAACCAAGTAGTTTGATGCAATTGATGCAATTTGGTTTGGGTGTTTTAATTTGGTTTGGAAAAAGTGGAAGGTCGTGGATGTTTAGACTTTCTTCCTTGGAATTTATAAGTTTTGCCGATGACTTGATTTCTCATTACATGATTAACATGTTCTATGTATGCCAAACGAATGTCTTTGCTTGATTTATGTGACCTATAATAATGTTGATCAGCTCAATGACTCCAAAACTAATAAATAAGTAGTTAACAGTTTCTTTTTTTTGTAAAAATTTGGAATATTATTGAAAGGGAAAGGTGTTTCCAAGTAGGGGGGGACATTTTGGAGAATAAGCTTAGGAGCTATATAGAAAAAAGCTTCTGATTTTTTCGCTTTATAATTATTGAAAAATAATAAAATTACAGTCGTTTTGTAGTCCTTCTATGTTTATGGGTTGCCAATTATTGGTTGTTATTTGTAAATGTGTTGGTTGATGTACTGATTTATGTTTACGAAATCGACATATGGAAGGTGCATTAAGTGAATGTTTTTGTTTAATTCACATGCAAATCATGATCAATAATGATTTTTTATTTTTGTTATTGATTAATCATGAATCATTAACGTGCAAACATGCAAATCAAGATCAATTTCTGCACCCAAGTTTACACTAACTTAAACAAATAAATTGTCAAAGCTTCATCAAGGAATTAGAGATATACAACAAGTCCAAGAGACAATATTAATTAACAATTCAATATTAGATAAAACATTGCAATTGTTATTGTTGAGTTTTATTTAAAGTTCATTTAAGGAAATAAGAGTTGATCTATATTTTTATACGTTGAGTAATTATTTCCTTGCTATCAATTATATACCATAAGTGTCCTACCTAAAAAATTTCAATGTTGTTTGCAGTACTGTAAGATCCTGTAAATACCAAAAAATGAATTATAGTTCTCAGCTCAATGACTCCAAAACCAATAAATAAGTAGTTAGCAGTTTCCTCTTTTTTGGTAAAAATTTGGAATATTATTGAAATGGAAAGGTGTTTCCAAGTAGAGGGGGACTTTTGGAGACTAAGCTTAGGAGCTATACAGAAAAAAGATTCTGATTTTTTTCACTTTGTAATTTTTGCAAAATAATAAAATTACAGTCATTTTGTGGTATGTTTCATGGTTGTCGATTAAATGTTTTGAATGGATTGTAGTCCTTCTTGTATTTGCACAGAGAGGTGCAAAAGAACATCGAGAGGGTAAAAATATCAAGTGTTGCCGCAACTGAACCTTTCTGACTTTAATAATACTTTTGTCACATGCAGGTCTTATGAAAATCATGTTTGATCTTTCAGCTTCATTCTTTTATAATGAATGAATTGAGTCTCTGTTGGTGTGGTGAGATTACTTTAATTTATTTTATAATCTCCTTGATTACTTTAATTTCTTCTATGATCTCCTTGCTGAGCAATTTGATAATAATTAGGATTTTGTTTTTAGTAAATTTATCTCTTCATCTGTTGGAAAAGGAACTGGTAGAAATAATTGGGGCACAAGCATCTACGGTTGTTACATCTACGATATGCAGCCCAAGTCTCATTTGTGATATCCGATATGCAGCTCAAGACCCATTAAATCACAAATAAACAGGAAAGATCCAGTCCACAGTAGATCGACAGTGCAAGAGAAGTGAAGTCTGGAAGTCGAAAAGTGGAGAGCGGCAACACAAGGAAAATCTAAAGAGAAAGTTAAGATTTCCGATATTCGAGATCCGGTGCGGAAGAGCATAGTGCAAAATCGAAAAAGTTAAGCAGTGTAGAGTTCGGACTTCCGAATTTTTTGATTTCCGTATTGCGACTCTTTGGCTTTCGATTTCTGACTTTGGAATTCCCAAATCCACGAAGCGACATGCTCACCTGTCACTTTTCTGATTTCTGAATTTCGACCTTACGACTTCTACCTTTTGGCCTCGGAATGCAGAAACACATGGAACGACCATTTGCTTCTTCGATTTTCTGATTTCCGACTTTTGACTTCCGCTTTCCGGCTTCCGGAATCGAAAATCCAACTTTCCTTAGAACTTTTAGCTATATTTTCACTTTCTAACTTCTGACCTCTCGACTTCCACTTTTCGTTTTTGGGAATCAGAAATTTAACTTTCCTTAGAACCTTCAACTATATTTTTTATTTTCGATTTCCAACCTTCGACTTCCGCAGTCCAAGGTCGGAAGGCGAAGTTGAAAGGTTGAAAGTCGGAAATTGGAAAAGTGACAGGTGAGCATGTCATTTCGTCAATTTCCACATTCCAAAGTCGGAAATCGGAAGCCGAAGACCCGGAAGACGAAAATCATAAAACTCAGAAGTCGGAATCCGGCGAAACAAAAAAAGAGAAGGCGAAAATTTGGTTTTCCGCAATACATCCCATAAACATAAACTAATGACAAAATTTTCAAGGAGTGAATTAATAATGACAAAAATTTCAAGGAGTGAATTAATTTTCCTAAGTTATTAAGCATCCTTGAATCTAAAATTCTTGTACAATTTGGAACAAAACTCACATTTTCTTATCTATGAGATGTATAATTCCATATTGAAGTTGTAATGGATTTTTAAAACATAATTTTTCTGTATCAAATCGTATAAAAAAATAGATACTCTTGAGAACTTTATTTAATTGGAAAATGAGTTTTCCCACTTTCATGGAGTTTGGTTTGTATTTTTACTACTATTATTGTTAGACATTTAGAAATAGTAGTCTCCCCACTCATTCGATTTGGAGTTTTCATAATGATGTCCATTTTTTATTTTTATTATTATGTATTTGATATGCTTCGAAGGAGATTATATCTTGCTGATTCTAAACACTCTTATTATATCCATAACCATATATAGTATAAAGAGTGGTGTCCTACACTCAATTAAACAAATTTAAACACGGTTCTTTAAAAACGTCTTAAACTTTTTTATGGAAATTGTGAAAGTGTTTAAAATGTTTAGGCCAAACATTTTTAAATGAAAAATTACAATTGCACTTAAGAAAATATTTAAAAAAATTACCGACTTGCCCGATTCTAATCCATTCATTCACGTCAATTGACATATTTCCTAGTGAAAAAGTATGTAATGTATTAGAGAAAGATGTTAATACAAAATTTTGGACCGAAACCTCTAATCTAGAGACTAGCTGCATTCTTCACCATCATAGACAGGCTCCAAACTGTCGATTGATGATATATGGACCTCATGATTTGTGATTTTACTTTTTAAACTCACATGGATATAAATGATGTAAGGATTTAGAGTTATCTAGATTTGAACGAATTGGAAGCAGTCGAACATGACAAAATCCAAATCCAATCGTCATCGTTTGCAAAGTCAATCAATAAATATAAGCCACAAAATATTATTATTCTTGCCAGAATAATTCAATAAAAATATGAATATTTTATTTTTATTTTTATAAATTAGTAGGTCCTTCTACTGCCATCGATAGCCAAAACACAAACATTTACAGAAAAAACCAAGCCCTCCCATTTCTGGGAAAACAGGCTTAGAGATCAGACTGGCAGTCTCCCTCAAAAGGAAACAAGACTAAACCAGAATGATTAGGAGTTCTTGATAAGTCTCAGAAAAGATTCTTCCATGAAAACATAAAAAGTAACCACTAACAATAGTAGTTTTTAAGACTAAAACAAATACTAAAAGAAGAACATGGTCAATCAAACAAGTGTTCATGAGGCTCGAGCTTCATGCCTAGTCTCTTGGCGAACTCAGCCTGATTGTCCAAAATCCTACGCAGGATAAGCATGATTTTTTCCTGTTGAAGAAGAATTTCACCATGCTGCTCATCTTTTTCCACTAAATTTTTTCCTAGGATAGACTTCGGTGACCATTGCATCTCCAGGGATTTGTGATATAGAGAGAGCCTGCCTCTAGAGGTGCTAGGATCGAGGACTAAATCCTTAAATTCATTTTAAATCTCCTCAGGTCCCAAGCAAATGCCTTCCAAGTCCACCTCTCTCTCGACATTATGGATGTTGGCTTGGACTGACTTAGGAATTTCCCGTTTATAACGTTTTCTTTGGCTTTGGCTTGCTAATCCCTGAAGGGGAAGAAACAAAGAGGGAGTGCTTACGGGGAGGCATGATAATAGGCGGGAAGGCTATCAGCAAGAGCCGAGAAAAAATAGCTTAATCAAGAAGTTGATCACTAATGCTGTAAAGAAATAACATAAACATAACATTTTCTTTATATTAACTTTGTAATATTATGATATCACATTGGATTATTTCATTTAAGAAGCTGACTACTAATGCAGTTAAAAATAAAATAAAATGATGAACTGTCATTATATATAAATTTATGAAGAACAACATTTATATATCCGACCATGCTGCTAGAAATCAAGGTTTATGATAAATGAAAATGGACGGCGTAGATCGCATCCCGGAATCGAAAGATTTGTTGCCTCGTGTGCGTGATAATGAGGAGTGCCATAATGATTAAGCAACAGAAGATGAGTATAGCCTTTACACGCAGTATGGTAAGGAAGCAAAGGTGCTGAAAACAAGGGCATATCGATACCATCATAAGAAGGGATTGATGAAGTGACACATGTCAAGTCCACACACCATGAGATAACTTGAGGCCAATGGCAAGTGAGGTTGAGGGTCACTTCCGCGATTAATATCATGACGTCATAGCAAAAAGGGGCGGCGTAGTTGGCATATCCACATAAGGAATCAGATCAAGAGGCCACGTGACCGTTTGTGTTGTCATCATGCCACTCGATGATGATGTGTGTGAGGATTTGATGGACTCATAGTTGAAACTCAACTGCCCGACACGTTATAATGCCACAGTCAGAGCCATTCGAAGATACAGAGTGAGTGAATGCTGGTGAAGAACAAGGACGACTTACTATTGTTCTGCTAAGGGTCCTCGGGGTCCTAATATGGAATTTGTAATGAATGTTCTGCTTGAGAAGTCTGTTGTTCGATGTGTTTTATTGACCGTTGGGCGCTTCTTGGAAATTTGACCAATTTTGGGCCTTCATGCAAAAGCAGCTCCAACCATCGGGGTAAATATATTCATTACATTAGCAAGACATTCTGATGCCTGCAAGAGCAATATTGTCCTAAAAAAGTGCAGCACCACTGTAGAATAAGTGTTAAGAGTTATCGGCCCTACAGATATCCCACTGAAGCCTCCAGACAAGGTTGTGGAGTTAATTACCGCAGTGCATAGTATCCATTGCTAGGAGCGTCCAGTTTAAACAAATGCTTGGAAAGAAGGAGAGGAGATCATAGGTCTATGTCATCACCATCCTTGCTACAAATTGCTAATTCTAATGAATGTGATGACGATTCCAAAGATGTGTTGCGTTGGCATGCCCTCGAGGAAGCTGGATCCAACCCAGGTAGAGGATGAATACAAGCATCCGTAAGCAGACAAGAATGACAATCCCATCAGGGATTTAGTGATGTTGACAAATGGGGTTGTATTCTTGAGGTCTGCAAGCCCAACAATGTTACCAAGAGATATAGAGAATATCGGGCAGAAATCCAAACACAGAAGGAACATAAACCTTCTCGTCAGTTGTGAACACAGACATAACACATTATCAAACACATAATGAACATAAAATTCAGAAGCGAAACATGCTGGAGCTGCCATCGCCTGAGTAGATAAAGGTTGTTGCATGCCCACGTTGCATGCCCCGATAGGAGGAGAAGTAAGGTGAATGGTTCGATGTATTACTTGATACTGAGTTTTTATTTCTTGGTTGATTGAAAATATCTGTTGTACTAAATAACCTTGGACCTCAGCGGAAATATAGCATACCATGGATGCCAATTCCGTGATATATATTCAATTTTTTATTTTTATTTTGAAACCATGTTCGCTTCGGATACATAAATGTTGTTCTTCATAAATTTGCATATAATGACAGTTAAATATTTTATTTTGTTTATAAGGAAATATAGCATATACCATGGATACTAATTCCCTGATGCATATTCTAAATCATTTTAATTTTGAAACCAGGTTTGCTTTTGGTATATAAATGTTGTTCTTCATAAATTTATATATAATGATAGTTTAGCAATTTATTTTATTTTTAACTACACTAGCAGAGAGCTTCTTGAATGAAATAATCCAATATGATATCATAATATTACAAAATTAATATTATGAAAATGTTATGTTTATGCTATTTCTTTACAGCATTAGCGATCAACTTCTTGATTAAGTAGTCATATAATACTTTACTGAATATTTGAAAAATTAATCACTATTGATATTAGAGTAATTTCATGTTTAAACGATATGATGTTGTATTATAATTTCATAGTTGTTACAATAACGAAACGGTTCTCAAATGACTCTAATTTCATGTCTGTTACAATAATTGATTAAAAACATTGGATGCGTGATTAGTGTGAAATTGATTAAGTGGGAAAAAAACAACGAGGAAATAAAACATATGTTACATGTACATTGGGTAACTTTGATTATAGTTCCTTCTTTTAGTTGCTCATTTTCTACAAGACTACTATATATAATTGGAAGCAATAGCTCATGCTTGTGAAGGTCGTCTGAGATAGAAATTCAGAATCGAATAGATGATGAGTTGAGTGAGTTCACTTGGTTTAATGAGGATACCTGCCACCAACGAGAAAAGGTTGACATCACCATGTAGCAAGAGTTAAATAGAATCTTCAGTTAACATAGTATCCATAACGTGATGGTTCTTTTTTCCTGTGGAATGAAACAGGGCATGAACAAAAAAAAATCTATTTGCAATGTAACATATCCATGTCACCTAACTAAAATGCATATATATAAAAAAATCTTCACATGAACATATGCCATGAGTCTGGTTATTGTTATTCATTATTTGTTATAAATATCATTTGTACTTAGAAAAGTGGAAAGCGGAAGAAAAAAGAATTGCGCAGAAAAGCATCAAAGTTCTGCTTTCCGCATTCCGCAGTGCGGAAAGCGGAAGTCAAAAAAATGAGAAAAAAAAAGACAAAGTTTTTTTCGGCTTTCGCTTTCTGCACGACGGAAAGTGGAAGTCCGAAAGCACAAAATGTTAATTGCAAATTTGTAACTTCCGATTTCCGCATTCTACACGGCGAAAAGCGGAAGTCGACAAGAAAGTTTTATTGACGAAAAATGAAAATTCCGAAATCCGCATAGACAGAAGGCAGAATTCGAGAATAGATTTCCCCAGTTAGTTGAAAAAAATGATCCCTGCATTCCGCACTGTGGAAAGCGAAAGGCAGAAGGCAAAAGCGGCCAAAGAGAAAATTTTAAAAATAAAAGCTGCTTCGGAAGGCGAAACTCGGAAAAGTCAGTTTAATTCAGAAACGACTGATCTGCTTACATATTGGATCTATAAGCTTTAGAATGACTGTTATAGTCATTTTTAAGCTTGAGAATGATTGTAAGAGGTTATCAATTTTCAATGGCCTTGCCTCTTTAGGCTTAGTTCCTTACCTAAAACAAGTGTATGCCTAAGAAATTGATAGTGGGTTTTACTAGTCAGTTTCCTAAGAAAAATACAGGTGACACACTTTCATTTACAGCTTCAACATTCATTTAAAGACTAACAATATTATACATGGACCTCACTAATATGGAACGATGAGAGGGTTAAAATATAACCAAATATAAGACTCACTGATTCAAAACATAGCATGAGTATTACACCATTATGAAGCCACATAACCAATACAAGTCACAGTCCTTCTGCAACAGAGCATGAGTCATAGTCAATTAAAATAGAGCAAGGGTGTTTAACCATCTCATAAGAAACACTTTCATTTATCCTAAAAACTGATACCTATCATTTTATTGAGAATTAAAACACCTCTTTAGACATATACATATATACCATGAGTTAAATAGATTTGTGGAAATTTAAAGACATTAATAGAACCTGTTTGTAAGGTCAAAGATGAAGCAACAGATAGAAGTCTAGTGAAAACATGCAAGCCACCTATCAGAAAAACACCCTAAACAACAAGTGGGAAGAAGGATCCGTAATTGGAAATCTGATACGCAAAAATTGTCCATAAGTCCATCAATCCATTCATGCACAGTAGTGACCGTAACACAGAGGACACTTATGCTTTGCGGAACAGAAGTTCCAGAATCGAGATTGCAAAATCGAGGACTCAACTGAAGTGCATTAGAAAAAAAAACTAAAATTGATCATCATACGTGCATGCAAAGAAACTAGAGGAGGAGATCGAGTCGATTGTCGGCAAACGTGTCCATGTAAAGTCGTTCAACATGTGAGACATGAGACACAACACCTGTTCATGCCCCATTCGTTAAACCGAAGAGACACGTGTCGAACTGTTAGTGGCCAGGGAGACAAGGAATCTTTTGAGATTGTGTCTATGATTTTGAAACACCTTCGGTGTAAAAATACATTATTTTT
The DNA here is from genome assembly GCA_001517045.1 of Pseudotsuga menziesii. NCBI lineage: Eukaryota > Viridiplantae > Streptophyta > Pinopsida > Pinales > Pinaceae > Pseudotsuga > Pseudotsuga menziesii. The sequence continues at coordinate 252,832 of LPNX010705701.1, read as the reverse complement.
TTTTTTTTTCACACCAGAAGAAATTTATATTTTATTTTTAGTTTTTTCACACAAAAAGAAATATATACTTTATTTATATAAGTATATATACATGATACAAGATGTCAAGAAGAAACCATAACGAAAGGAGCAACAACATAATCACAAAAGTGTGTCATAGAACCAAACATCGAAGAACCAGCCACCTAGGCCAAACAAAAGTCACAAAGAAGTCAGGGCCATTTTGACCCACCATAAACGTCTGCAAGAACAGGGATCCTATTGATCTACAAGAGGATCACCCAAAAGAACCCAAGTATAAGCCACAACAATGAGAGCAAAGACAACCAACCCCAAGGAGGGAGAACCAAACCGAAACCAAGAGAAGTCAAGCAAGGAGGAGGCCAATTCATTCAAAACTTCCCAAGCTACTCGATGAGAACAACGAGCCAAAACACCAAAATTTGAAGAAGAGAAGACCCTCAAGGGCTCCATACCTGCAACGAGAGAGAAGTCCCACATCGCCATTGAATGCGCAATAAATATGGATCAAAGACACCCGTGGAAACATCACGGACAATAAGCGCATGTCCTCGAGCCAAGTCCGAAGGTCCAAAGCATTAATGGAATGACTCGAAGTGGCTCAATCAATAATAATACATGAATCACCAACAATCTAATCAATACCAATGTTCATGGCATTAACAAAATAGAGAATCATCCAAAGGCCCAATAACTCCCCCTTAGAATTATTTCCTGAACCGCCATTAAGCCATAATTTATAGCAATGGTGGCTATCCAAGAAAATAATAGCTGTGACACCACATAGTGTCCCATCCAAGCGAGCATCACCATCAAAATTTTCTTTAGTGCCAATCCAATATGTGGGAGGAAACCAGATCATCACGGATAAGCAACTTGATGGATGATCTTGAGCCTGCAAATCATTGAATGACGATAAGATGCGACAGACCACCCTGAAAATAGGAATATTTTTATCTTCGAAGAGGATAGCTTTCCTCAACTTCTAGGTCTCCCAAATAAAGAAACATATTATTTCCCCAAAATCCACTGCAAATATAAACCATTGTTCAATGCATTCAGAGAAGGGAACATCCATCCACTATAAATGTATGTGCTTGGAGGAACAAACCGAATGCCAAATGCTCCCAGATATTGGACATGAAATAAATAAATGGAGGATAGATTCAACATTGTGACGACATAGAGAACAAAGATTTGGACCAGAAAACCCACATTTCTGCAAATTATCCCAAGTCAGTATCTTACTTTCCAACGCAAGCGAAGTGAAAACCTTGACTTTCAAATGAGCTTTCCATTTCCAGCAACTACCATGCCACCAACTGGAATACACCTGATAATCATAAAAGAAAGCGTCGTATGCCAGTTTTGTCGAGATGTCCCCCGAGGTGGTGTTCTAGGAACAACGCAGAGAGTCTTCTGATTCGGTGGTCTTTATGTTTCCCTTGCACAATCCAAAAATATAAGAGGACCATTCCCAAGCCAAATAACCAGAGAGACCAAGTTGATGGGTAGTGATCCATTTGGAAGAAGCCATAGGTCCCTGGATTCTTACACATATATGTTGAAGAAAATAATAACCTTTCAAGCATAATAGAAAGAGTAGAGGGTGAGTTAAATATAGTCATGAGGTTCGCCAATGATAGGATCCTTGTTACATACCTAAATAATAACAACAATAAATACATAAATATAAATATTTAATAAATTAACAGACACCTCCTTTGGTAAATAGTCACCATGAAGTCCTATTGAGATGGCTTCTCTTCTCAGGGGTGGCAGGTGCAGGGGGGATCCTTCTGGATCCCGAGGGACAAACTGAACAAACCTTTGCTTGGGGTTTAGGCCATAGGAAAAACAATGAGGCCGAGTGGATGGCTCTCTTGCAGGGAATGGAAATTCTATCTAATAATGATCACTCCAGGAGAGTGATATTTGGAGACTCAAGACATGTCATATATAAAATGATCAATGGATACACCTCGGGATCCATGAAGTTTCGATGGTTATATGATAAAATCATCCCTCTCCTATCGAAAAATTATGAATTCTATCACATTCTTCATGCAAATAATGCCTCAGTAGATGCTTTGGCCAATGTAGGGGCCTCCTTCCCTTAGGGTCACTATAGTCTCAACGGTTTAGGCATAAACATTAAACCCATTCCCTAATGAACTTGTCGTATCACCCCCCCCTTATCTACCCATCCCATCGCGTTTTGTGAAGGCTCAAAGGTTTTAATGTATTGCTCCCATGCTCCCCTTCTCGTTGATGCGTGGTTTCCACTCCTCACAGGCCTTACCTCGATCCTGGCCGCCTTAATGAGCCATCTCCCTCAGCATTATTACTCTCCCAGCTCGCACACTCCAGGTCTCTTCATCCTATTCAATATGGCTTCTTCCAGAAGTTTCCCCTACCTCCATGCTCCCTTTGTAAACGTTATGCTTCCTTCACGCTCTATTTATTCTCCGAAGAAGACTTTGCTGGCTGTCATTTCTGGTGTTGATGAAGGCATTGCTCATGGGATCCCTTGGGAGTCTTTACCTCTGATCAAGGTATTCATCAAGGAAAGGTTGGCTCTTGCTGCATTCCTAACCTGTTACTGCTCTTCTCAAGACAGTGGTCCTTTGTGGCGCTTAAACATAAGAGTTTTGTTCAGCATTCTCGTTGAATGTCAGCCTCTCATTGCAGGTAAAAGTTCGATTTTTGGGTGTAAGTGTTCAGGTTGGAAGGAAGGAGCGGTCAGCACTCTCTCTTGTCGCAGTAAGAAAGAAAGTGACCCTCTTCAACAAGAATTTATCACCCTCAACTTTGTCCTTGGTGGTCTATTTTCTGGTGAGCAGACTCAAGAGCTCGCAGGTTCAGAAAGGGACCTCCTCAGTAGTTTCTCTAGGCTAATTCTTGCCAACCCCAATTCTAGACAAGACAGAATGGACCATGCAAACGAAAAATGCCAGTCTTGCTAATTTGAAGAAAAATCTAAGGCATCTGTATGAAATGGTGGCTATTCGAATCATGGACAGTAAAGACACTGCTCAAGAAATCAAGAATCTGGTGGAGGTGGTTAGTTACACCTCCTATCAAATCAACAATCATGACTTCAGGATTGATGACACAAAGATGAATCTCAAAGAAATAATGGGGAAGGTGGACCGGATTCAGGAGGACATACAACATTTGATGAACATGAATCAAGGAAGTCAAGCAAATGAAAATCCCCCAGGGGTAGCCCAACTTATGGAGGAGGAATCGGTAGTTCAACCACTGAATCACCCAGGCAACTTTTAATGAATTTGATAGTCCATGTTTTTTTGTTTGTTTCTTAACCAACAGTTTATTAGGGTATATACTACCTCTATTTCTAGCAGCTATGTAAAATTTTTTTTTGGCTTTGTATGGTCATCTCTTTGGCCCTGTTTTGCCTTTTCATTTTTAGAATAGCATGAACTCTCAGAGAAAGCTTTTTTGTAATGTATGGTTGTGCACAGCCTGTTTAATATTAAATCTTTCATAGTTTCTGTTAAAAAAAATATGGCTTCTCTTCTCAATGTAATGATACCTATTATCTATAAATTTATATATCATTTTATATCTACAGATATGTGGGTTATCCCTAAAAAATAGGAACTTGTTCTAAAACGAAAAAAAGAAAAAAAAAGGGTATAAGTTTCTTAATAAGTGGGTTTGGGTTTATTCTCCAACAACAAACAAAAAACGAGATTTGAACCTAGGTGGGGAAGTTAACAAACATTCCTCCCAACCACCCAATCTACACCATTTTGCAAAAATTAAGGGAAAAATAAGATTAGAAGAGCATCAAAAGAAGATTTTTTACAACAAGAATCATATTAAATATTGTTTATTATAAAAAAGGATATATTGAATAAATTTCAAAGAAAACTCAAGAAAATGGATTTTATTGTTGAAAAGAAGGAAAAGTTTCCTATCACCTCAAAAAGAAATGTTGCAATACTATTTAGAATTAAAGGGACACTTGCAGGGAAGGATATCATCATTTCTATTGCACATGCTGAAAGTAATAATTATATTAGTATTGAATTGGCTAACCATTTAGTGATTCCCGAGTCAAATATAGGTGAAGAGTTAGACTTTTGGGACATGAAACAAATTGAAATAAGTGGCTTACAACTGAATGTTGGATATTATATGGTCACATCGAAACTCATTGTTAGTTCCTTATGGAGCTTTGACGGTGACATACTTTTGGGATTACCTTGGATAAAAACATTGGGGACTTTCATCTTAAATGCTGAAAAGAAGTTTCTGACATTTTCCTATAAGCAAAAGAGAATCACATTTCAAGATATTACAATGAAGTCAAATTTAGAAGCTCCAACATCTGAAGACTTCAAGGATACATCAAAGATGATTTCACGGGGTAATCAAAAGTCAGAACAAAAGAAGCAGAAAGAAGTTGAAAAGATTGTCGCCAGTAAGGATGAATAAATTACTTGTTTGAAGAATCATAGTCAAGACTTCCATAGTTGGATGTTCTCAATCAACTCAGAATAAACCCATAATTTCTGAAATAACCCACATATCCATAGATATAAAATGATATATAAATTGATAGATAATAGGTATCATTACATTGAGAAGAGAAGCCATATTAATAGGCCTTCGTTGTGACTATTTACCAAAGGAGGTGTCTCTTAATTTATTAATTGTTTATATTTATGTATTTATTGTTGTTATTATTTAGGGATGTAACATTGCCTCCCCCTTAAGGGAAGCTTTGTCCTCAAAGCTTGTTTAGTGAAGGTCTTAATAGTTATTTGTAACATCTTCTCATGTCTCTCTGAACCTTTAACTCTGACACTTGATGAAACGTGGCGATATAATTTTTGAATCCCTGAACTGAAATGTTGTGTTTCCTGGGAAGTGATCCATCCGAGATTTACCTTCATCAGAGCTGATTGTTGATTGCCTTGTTGGATAAATCTTCCCATTTTATGTTTAGGTTACAAATTTTGTGCTTTTTCACATCCGAAGTCATAACTTCTTTGTTTATGTTCATTTTGACCATGTCATTGGTCAAAATGACTTTTGTAATTGGGGTGTCAATAGGAAATTTTCACAATTTAATTTTCTTTCACGAGCGCCATATTTTGAGCATTGATATGTGTTAGAGGTTGTATTTTTCGTTCCTTGAGTTTTTAATGTTTCGTTCTGTATCTTTTCCAACTTGTTTTCTAATTGTATGTTATCATTTAAAAAAAGTTGTAATCAATTCTACTTGCGATTTTCTGTCATCTTCAGACTTCTTAAGTTGCTCCTTAAGATATTCGTTATGATTTCTTATGCAACTTTTTTCTTCCTGCTTGTCTAAAAGTTTTCCTTCAATGTATTCAATAGAGTGTTCTGCCTTTCGACTATTTTTCAACTTCTTAATTTTTGTGACTAACCTCTTGTTATGGTTCTTTAATCTGAAAATTTCTTTGATGTTATTTGATAACGCGCTTTTGACAATTGTAATCTCCAATTTGTGCGTTTTTTTAGTGTCATTCTCTTTCTGCTGGAATTCACTAATATGTTGTTGAAGTTTACCTATCTCTGCTTCTTGACTTGACTTTCTAATGTTCTGCGGACTTCCGCCAATTCAGTATCTTTGTTCATGATGAGCTTGTTTAGACACCTTATTTCTTTTTCCAATTAGTTATTGCTTCCATATGGTGATTTGTCGTCATTTTTTGACTTTCTCATCTGGTCTTCTAAGTTTTGAATGTGAAATTTTAAAGAAGATATTTCTTTATCCTTATTAGATAACATTTTCTCGGTATCTCTTCTGGTTAATTCCAGCTGTCAATTTTGATTTTTTAAGAGACAATTTTCATCGTCTCTTATTGATTTTAACAAATCATTCGTTTTAACCTCAACTTGTAGATGTTTATTGGTCACCTGATATTGCTCCAACTCGTCCAACGTTGCTTGTAATTGCGACTTAATTACTAAATATGTGTTTGTCATAGTTGTGATTACGACTTTGCTTCGACTTGTCTTCTATTCCAACTTGTTCCTTGGGGAAAAGAAAAATCTTCTAGACAATCTTTGACTTCTTGATTTATTCCTTTTTAAGTAATAATTGTAATATTTGTAACAATTATTAAATAATAATAATAATTATTAACAATAATAATAAATAATAAATATTATTATTATTATTATTAAAATATTTTTGGATTTTGAAATAATAATAATAATATGTAGTATTATAATAATAACACTATTATATATATATATAATGAAGTTAGGGTCTAAACCCTAATGCGTGGAGGAGGAATGGTGGATGAGCGTCGAAATTGGACATTGTTGTGTGCAAGCTAGGAGGAAGGCATTCCGTGGATAAGGAGTGACGTGTGTGGGAGGGAACTGTTGATAGAGTATGAGATTGTTGTCAAAGGAAGGGACAGTGTGAGAAACCAGGTGTGTGGAAGTGCAAGGGAGCAGGAGTGTGGCGTGAGAAAACCAGTGGGGGTGGAATGAAAAGTAGCAGACAGGAGTTATGGAGGATGGGTGCACATGGTAGGGAGGAATAGTGCGATGGAAGGTTTCTATGAGGAGTCTGCGATGAAAAATGGTGGAGGAGTGGGAGAGAGCACAAGGAGGAAGAGCAGTATGGATGGGGAGCAACGTGGGCGTGGAAGGTGCAACAGGGGAGCTACAAGTGGACCGAGAGGAGTCACGTGAGGAATATTGGAGGAGATGGATGGGCGTGCAAGAGGGTAATATGGATTGCATGCATGGTTTACAGTGAATGTTGCAGTGAGAGCTTTCAAATGAGGAATGATGCAGTCAATGAGGAATGATGCAATGAAGTGTGTTGGGTTAAGGTCGAAGACCTCAAACACTCAGAGAAACTCTGAAAATACTCAGAAAAGGTCTGTAATTTTTTGCCAAAGGATGAATCTAGAGCCAAGCTTTGATACCAATGCAATGAGAAAATCTCATTTACTCGAACTTCCACTTCATAAATGACAAATAATCCATAAATACAAATTTATATAAAAGATGATATAATAAGATATGATATGAATTACAATTGAGGGTCTATTATTTATATTTTGGTGGAATAGCCTTTCACTAACAGTCATGTCTTTTCGAAAAGAAGTTATTAATTATATATATATATATATATATATATATATATATATATATATGTTGATGTTTATTATTATTATTATTTTATTCATAACAATCCTCACCCATTACGATGGATCTGCCATTTCCTGGAACCCAGGCAATCCACTACTCAACAAATGAAAGGGAGGATAACATGTTGACCCATATGTTGGAGGCGCCTTTGGTGATCTTCTTGGGGGAGTGGAACTTGTGCTCTAAAGGATGATTTTTGATGGATTTGTCTCTTATCACTAAGATCCATAAGTTATCTGCATTCAAATCCATCCATAAGCTCTTAGCTTTCAGAGGTTTGGAAAATAAAAATAAAAATTTAAGAGACCATCCGTCGTACTTCTTGGGACGTTCCAAAGATTCCCATTAGATTAGATGAAATTTAAGCTTAGAAACATCGCTAGCCCAGATGAAATCAAATATTTTACAACGAATCGTGTTCAAGATTTCTTTAAGAACACTGCACAATGATACCACATATACTGAAATGTTATAAAAAACAAAACACGCCAAATTTATCTTGCCAACCATTGATAACCACCGCTAGCACTCGTTTGAAATTCTCGATTCGAGGCGATCCAAGAGCTAACTCCAGTCATGGGACTGATAACCGTTTGGTTTTAAGAAATTGAGGTATTTCCTACCTTTGGAACGAGTCTTGGAGTAGGAATAAAGAAAGGATTTGATTTCATCGAGATCACCCTAACTCATATTGATTGCCAGGTGAATGGATTTCTCCCCATTGATTAATATTCCTGTTGTGTTGGTGAACAACGCCATGGATGAGTGAATAAGCTTCCATTATGCGAGATGTCAACCCCGCATAGTAGAGCATCATCAACAAATAAGAGATGTGATATTGAGTGATTAGATGAGACCTTTAAAACTTTGTTCTTCTTCTCTGATTTATCTTTGAGGATTAACCTACTTAAGCCTTCCATAATAATTAGAAATAAAGAAGGAGGTAGGTGTTATAGCGGATTTCACCATACTAGGTGAATCACACATTGTATGGCCTTCCCCTGTCCCGCTGCAGACTCATTAGCCCCTATGGACCACTTTTTGTCTTTTGATGTATCATTGACCATCCCTAAAAACATTAGAAAAATGATATACGCGGCCTTTTCCCCGATAACCGCGTACATACGCGGATATTCCCTCTATAGTCACGTACATCGGGATGTGTACATAATCCAAAATCCTTTGGACCGTTTCTGACCTAATTGGTGATGTAGAAGACCGTTTTCAGCGTCGTTTCAGCCTTTGGATTGACTCGTTCGTACTGATCTCAGGTATAACGTCTACACTGGCATATAGGTTAGGCTCACTACCGTTTGCATTTTGCATGACCTTATGACCATGTCACTATATCCTTAGGTACGGACCCACTCTATTATGTCACGGAACCTTCTTGCTGCTATAGAAGTGGCATGATATGAGTGGTAGAGACTCACCTTACATGGGTACCCTAGTTAGCACCTTATTTGCATTTGGTGCCCATGCCGATGTTTCCCCCTTTAGGGTGTGGGAGTCCGTTGTATAGTATCGCCATGACATTTAGCAAGAGCCTCATACTCCTCTTGATCTTATGCTGGCCATGACCCCCCGGACTCCCTTGTATCAAGTTGTGGATGCATTATCATGAGCTTTGCCTATCTTATTGAGCTTTATGCCGGCTCCCTTGACATTGCGTTTAAGCCATATAGCCCGAGATTGTCTCATGTCTAGCCATGCAAAGCCTTTATTTATATCCTTCGCAGCTTGATTCCATTTTTTACCGGGAGGGGATTTTCCCCCAAGTGTCGATATCCTACACATGTATCCTTGCATTGAGCATAGGTATGTTCCACTGCTTGGAACTAGTTTGTTTGCCCTAAATGACACTCGTCTCCTCCTAGTTTGTAACTATAAAGCTAGTTTATTCTTTTTTCAAGCTTTTCAAATAACTGAAAAAGACCAAAAAAATCAAAAAACCAAAAAGTCGAACAAGAAAATATATTATCTTTGGCAGCTGTCGAGTCGTGTCGCCTTTGAACAGAGCACTGTATATCATATCCATTGGTTGGGTTATAGTTTGACTTAGGAGCTGTACTCGTTATCTGAGTTTTATCTCCACCGACTGGTTAAGCTTCCAGTCCCTATGGAGCCTCTATTGATGCCTCCTACGTCATAGAGATGTCCCAGTTTGTATATTGAGTCTATGCTGCCTTCATTCAGTCACCATACGTTGTTATGCTCTTGTTCGAAGGAAGTTGAAACCTGAGTCAGCCATTCCTCAGTTATATTGACTTTGCATGTCAGCCATTCCCGGTACAGTTACTGGTTCGTGCACCTTATGATCGAGTTCTTCTATATTATACAGCCTTGCTGAGTACCTCGTGTTGGATGATGGGGGATGCCCTAATGCCCTCCTTCCAGTGGATTTCATCCCATCGACTTCAGATCATTTATTCTGGCATTGGAGTCTAGAGTCATTTTGAGTGCCTTGAGACTTGCAGTCATCAGTGGCAGGTTTTCTCGCCATCGACAGTTTTGGGAATACATCAATGTCCCCTGATCGATGGATTCTCTCAAGTGTTCAACCTCAACACATTTATTCACACTTGTTAGTTTGCACTCTAGTACCTTGATTCCCATTTTCATTATTGGTGGGTGATCTCGCGTCTGTTAACGGTATACATCAATGACCGGTAATCAGACGATGGACTACTATGTTCGACCTCGACACCTCTATTCGCATAGTAGGACATGTACTCATAGCGGTTTGTGTAGAAGACCTTCCAGATTGGTGGCATCCACTATATGCTACCTCCTTGATCGTGCCAGTGTTCATGAGATTTCATCTCTCATGACTTGTTCCAGTATATGTCAGACATTTCTAGCCACTATGGAGATCTTGATCTGTTATATATCTTCAGCCTTTGTGGAGATCATGC
>LPNX010705701.1:21722-242535 GCA_001517045.1 Pseudotsuga menziesii | reverse complement strand
TGGCCTTCCCCTATCCCGCTGCAAACTCATTAGCCCCTATGGACCACTTTTTGTCTTTTGATGTATCATTGACCATCCCTAAAAACATTAGAAAAATGATATACGCGGCCTTTTCCTCGATAACCGCGTACATACACGGATATTCCCTCTATAGTCGCGTACATCGGGATGTGTACATAATCCAAAATCCTTTGGAGCGTTCCTTGACTTGTATCCGACTCATATGACTCCTGGCCTTCCATATGCCTTGAGATCGCACGGATTCGACCTTTCAGTATCCATTTGAAAAGCTATATAAGGAACCCATTGAGACATTGAAAGCATAAGAGAGAATTGAGAGTAACAAAACTATAGTCCATTGTTGCCAGAACTTATGCTTGAGTTTGCATCCCTTTGTCCCTTGGAGCACTGTTGTGTTCTTCCGAAGCTTGCTTTTTGCTAGTAAGCTTGCTATCGAAGTGATGGAGGATTGAGGTGGTGGAGGCCCAAGTGGGGGATTCAGTTTCTCCGGTTCGTAGACGTGCCATCAGAGGTTGTCACTTGTAATCTCTGATTCATATTAATAGAAATATCTTTTCCTGTCCAGTAATGTGTATTTGAATGAATATTGTATCCATTGGAATATGTCAAATGCTTATACATTATTGATTATATATGCTAGAATAGATCTAACACCATGAAATATAGTATGCTTGTATTGTTTACTTGTTGTTGAGGACGTGCTATAACAATTCAAGTTGAAGATTGGAAAGCTCAACGGGGATCTACTTCAACCGTCCGGAATAAGGTACGAGGTTCAATCCTTTAGTGTTAGATGTTTTTATTTCTATTGCATATTGGGAAATATTGATTTCTGGAGTCTAGCTATCTGTTGTGGTACCCCAAGCCATAGGAATTTCTCTCCGTAACAGTAGGGGACAACCTTGTCTTAACCTTTTGCATCCTAGGAAGGAATCGGTGGGGAAACCATTGATAATAAATGTATAATTTATTGAAGTGATGCATGCTATGATCCACTTTATGGCCCACCACGAGAGACCAATTTGAAGAAGGACCATTCATAGGAAACCCTAGTGAACCCTGTCATAAGCCTTTGAAAAATCCAACTGGAGGAATAGAGCATTTTGTTCTTGGTTTTAACACCGTGGAAGGTTTCTTAAGCAATACCCATTTCATCTAGGATTTGTCTATGATCCAAAAAACCAAAATACTCACTAAACATATGTTGTGATAGATAGGGCTTGATCATGCGTGCAATTATCTTTGCAATGAGCTTATAAACTGCATTACATAATGTTTTCGAGCAAAATTCCTCTAATGAGATGGCCTTATATTTTTTGGGAATTAAAGCAATGAAGGTAGAGTTTAATGCTTGTGAGATTGAACCAGTGAGACGAGATTCTTCCACCACGGGAACTAAGTCATCACCCATGATATTGAAAAATTCCAAGAAGAGCTCAACAGACCATTCATCGGGACCAGGAATTTTTCATTTTGCAAGTGATTTAAGAACCAACAAAACCTCGTCCTTAGATACATGAGCCAACACGCCATCCCCCTCAGCATCCGAAAAGAAGCAAGGTTAATCCTTTAATACCTTAATCTCCTCAATAAGTGAAATGCTACCCTCATATTGATAGAAGGATTTGAAATGACTGCAGGCTTCCTGTTTGATAGAATCATTGTCACTTAACATCTTCCCCGCTGAGATTTCAAGGCCACAGATGGAATTTTGAAGCCACCTATGCTATGCAAATTTAAGGAAAAATTTCATGTTCTGGTCACCCAAGGCCACTCAAATGGCCCTACTCTCAAGTCGCCAGGACTCCTCTTGAATCCTTAAAATATTTAACCTAGAAGATTCCAGATTCAATAATGAATATTTATCTTGCATAGAGAAAAGATCCATGTTGGAGGAGGAGAAAAGGGCTTCAATTTGTGCCTCAATACATCGAAGGTTCGTTGCCCAAGATTTCTTTTGGAGCTTTTCCCAAATTTTTACCACATTCTTCAACAATTTTGACTTCCTTACCATGGAATCTGATGTCGAGTGGGACCTAACCTGACTAAAATTGGACCATTCATGCCAGATCATATCCTTAAAGTAATATTTCATAAGCCATGAGTGATCAAATTTGAATGGAAAGCTTGTCTTCTGAAAGTCAAAATCCAGAGCCAATAAGATAGGGAAATGGTCTGACATATAGTCAGAATCTGTCCAATATTTATACTGGAATATTGATTCCATCAATTTATCTGCTAGTAAGAAACAATCTAGTCTTTTAGCCACCCCGCCAAGAACAACCCTACCATTTTTCCATGTGGGAACAATCTTTATGGGTTGAATATCATTCAGATCTGTATACGAGAAAATATCCAAAAAGAAGCTGCTGAGTTCATCATGATTTATGTTTTGTCCCCAGACGTTTACAGAAGAGAGAGTGAAATTAAAATCCCCGACTGATATCAAATTTAGGCTAAGTAGTATGCCTTCATTGACAACATAGTTCCAAAAAGTTATTCTATTACTATATGGGGCATAGCAGTTAATCAAATTAATTCGATTAGCAAGACCGAAAACATTCCCACTCCGGAGAATGCCAAGTGAAATGTGGTATGATGAGAGGTTTTCTTTGCAGGGATTTCATGCAGCTAACAATACACCAGATTGTCCATCTGTATATGTGGAAACCACCATCCATTCCTTTTTTTTTTTAAATCATGGACTTTATCATCCAAAGTCATAGTTTCTTGAAGCAGAACAATGTTGGGATTATCCCTATGTAAAAGTCTCTTAAGGGAGAGGAATTTTGGGAGCCCCCACACTCCCCCGATATTTAGCGACACCCTTACATGGGATTTGAATTCTCTAAGATCCCAGGGCTTTGGTTTGATGGATTTTGAGGAAGAATCCAAGGAGTGGTTAGTCGGGGAAGAGGGACCAGCGACTAAGGGGGGTCCCTTGCGGGTGCTCCGAGTCTTAACATGAGAGAAGTCTTGTCGGAGACCCCCACGACGTGCTCCCTTATTTCTCTTGGACAAATGAGAATTTGAAACCTTCGCCCCATCCAGATTGTCATCCAGTGATGGTGAAAGACGAGCATTCCCTAAAAATGGCTGAAGAGGGACCTTCTTAACAACGTCACAATATGTGATGGCAAGGAGACCGACATTCAGCTAGGGAGAAATGGGTATAGGATTTTGAGTGACATTCCCCTGTAGCAAGGTGTTTTCTCCATCCAAGTTTGAGGAATTTATTCCTGGAGCACTTTGAAGTATATTGGATGGCCCGAGCGGAGGGGATGAGTGTTTTCAGGCAAAGTGGCTTACCATACAAGCCATTGGGTTGAGGCAATAAATGAGTAAGTTCGACGGGACCCCTAGGATTTGTGTTTCTATACTACTTAGATTCCCCAAAAATGGCCAGATCAGACCTGGAACTGTTAAGATCGACCCCCCTATAGAAGAGCAGACCCCCCAAGGATTATCTCCTTCCCCACTGAGTCCCATTTGATATCCAAGGAAGATATATATTCCACATATTTTGATGATAAGGATGATACAAAATAGGGATTAAGTGACTTGAGCTTACATATTAGAGAACAACTTTGTTCAGTGCCAACCTTATCAAACCCTAAAGTAGGAGCTAGTTCATTCTAGGATTTGTCAGCATCCAACTCTGGGTCACTGCTGGAGTCCAAAGACCATGCCAAGATTTACTCGGATTAATTTTCACCATCTGAACTTTAGCTTGCATACATACATTCTCTCTAGAGGTTTCCCACAACTTTGCACTTTGAGCATCTAAAGGGGATTCCCCAATAAACGAGCAACTGAGAATAAGTTCGACCCCACCATTCAATCTCAACTTTCTCCATTAAGCCTTTTCACATGTCTATTTCAACTAGAATTTTCCCCACACATTTGTCCATGCCTTTCAGACCATATTCACTTATGTGGAGAAAGTGTACCTCTTCAAAGGCTAGTCAATTCAACATTGATAAGGGAAAACCAGGAAGAAGTACCCACAAGTGGCAATGTCTGATTTTTTCAATTTCGGGGTCAAAAGAGGAGTGCTAGCACTTCAGCATAAGGCTCTCGTTTCCTTTTATCTAGGGTTTCTGTAAAACAAAGGTGGTGTGCTCCTCTTTTCTTAACATGAATCCAAACTAACCCTTAGGAAAAATGTAGATTGAAGGGCTATAACCAATTTTTGGAGCCCAAACTCTAGCAATCTAGTATGTTATATACTTAGGGTTCATTTTACGATAACTGAACTTCCCAACTAATGCCTTCAAATACAACACCACAAAACCTTCAAGACCCACATCCCTATTAAGAACCATTTTGAAGTCACCACCCCTCAATTTCCACTTCTACCAATTTTTTATTAGGTTGTAATTTGTTTCCACCTTATAGATTTACATGTATTTGATTTCACCTTTCCATCTATCCTATCCATTTATTTTTTTTTAAATGTGGCCATCCATGCGACGTGACCATCCATTCCTATATATTTCCATTTCAAAGTATCGATTTTATCAAGTAGCCTAAATGTTGGACGATTTTTCCTTTTCTTGATAGTATTTTCAACACATTTTCGACAAAATTCAGTAAAAGTTTTGAAGAGAATTTTAAGATCTCTTAGAACAATGTTTAAACTTGCATAATCTGGGGCCCTGGGGGTATTTGAGAGAACCAAATCCATTTATGCATTCAAAAACACGATTTGAACAACACAAAATTGAGATTAAAAAAAACACCAGATTCTGATGAAATACTCATTGGACGTTCAAAATCATTGAATTTATAGAATTGCCCTGATTTTATTGGAAGGAAAGAAGGATTCTTGATTGGGAACTAGCAAGGAATCAAGCAATGGAAAAGGTATCATAGTGGTCGAATTTAGGTTGGCTTGTTGAATATCTTTCCCCACAAAGGAAACAATGGCGTTGAGAGATGCATGCCTGTCAACAATGTGTAGGGATGTGCCTATATCTACTCTATCAAAGTGAGGTCCTGATCGATTTCTTGACATCATTGATGGTGTAAGTGATGACCATGATGCCATATCTACATGTTAATAAGAACAAGATGTTGCTTGTGACGGACCACACTAACAACACCATGCTCCTTCATAGGGTATGAGAGACCATGCAACATGCGATGATTGGCATGCCCTGGCTATGGAAGATGTGCATGTGATGTCCAAGACCTGCTAGGAAAATGAAACATGGGCGGGGGGGTCAAAGTGGAGGTGCACCACATCGACATAATGCACTACAATATTGGCATCAACGGTCGAGAGATAATTCACGACTTTCATAAGAACGAGACAATGTATGGAGTTGCAGAGTCATCAAACAAAAATAGGTTGTTGGAATTTCTAAGGAAAAGGATTATGTTCTTAATTGAAATGGGCACATAATCACTATATTTGATGACCATGGCAGTTTAGATTGGGCAATGTAAGGGTTGTACCTTATTCTTTCGATGTTGTGGAGAAATTAGAAAAGTATGGTTTTACTTTTGAGGATGATTTGAGTCATGTAGTGATTATGGGAGATGTTTTAAATTTTGAATGTAGGGTTAAGGGTAAAATGAGGTCTGACATTGAGAGGGGAGGTGTCATGGAACTAGGGAGTCAGAGACGAAAGCCAACGGTTCTCCCTTTTCTACCTACTGTGCGACATTGCCCAGGGACTACTTGCAATAGTGAGACCAACTAGGGATGGAACTTGGAAGACTATGCCTCCCGTCTTACACTTATTTTTTTCTTAGTTCAACCATATCAAAGTTAACCTATAAACAAGTAAACAAGATGACAACCACAAAGAAGATACAAGTTTGTCAGTGACACCTCAATAGAGGGCACCCAAATATCATATAGTATAATGAGACTTGTTATAACATTAAGAGGATGTCACATCCTGACAACTCATACGAGAGTGTGCCTTCAACAACAACAACTCAAGTTAAAATCCAAGATAATATCTCGACTAATGATCCGGATTTATGCGTGAACAAAATGAAAGAACATATGTAGAATCATAATAACAGACATTTTGCAAAGATAACAGAGATTCAGTAAACACATATTCTATTAAATGGCCGAAATAGAACAGACTGTAATACAATTGCTAGAATGGTGGTAGCTATCTCTGAGAAGAGATATGGCTGCTACGCTCATTCGTGCCAAGCTGAATACAAAAAGAGGCTGAATACAAAAAGAGGCCAAAGGGGCCTATTTATAATAAGAATGAGGTGAGAACCCCAAAAGTCCAAAACGTAACCCTAGAAGATGAACCATCATAAAGTTTGCGGCCCCAAGGTGGTAAGTTGAATTGTCAACTTCCCGGGGTCATAACTTTTTGCATACGATCTCCGATTTGGGCGTTCGATAGCTCGTTGGAAAGGTCTATCTAAGCTTTACAACTTTTGGTCAGCCAAATGAATGCCGATAGCAACCATTTGGCCCCGAATCGCCAAAAAACATCGTTTAGGGCCTCAAAACGGCCTTGAAAGTTTGGGACCCAAAAAACTGTAGAAAAATAACTAGGAAATTGCCACAATGGACAATTGTTTTGAGCCAGTGGAATAGGTGGGTGGCCACCGATCTCCATTTGGATCAATCCTCCCTCCTTAGGAAGCAATGGTCTCCATTGCATCGAATCCCATATCATATCTCGAACTGTGTGTTGAGTTGATCTCCTGGTGTGACATTTGCTGAAGTGTAGAGGCTTCCTTTCTTTTACATCGCAAGAAGGTTGTAATTGTTGTATGGATGATTTTTTCTGGATGAGCACCTTGAATGCGTGGCCTTGCATCGTAGAGGTACTCGGATAGATGAGGAAACAATGGCTCTATCTTCTTCTTGTGTCTGATGAGCAGAGACACCCTGTGCAGAGGGTGTGGAGGTCTCTGTGATCTTATGTTCTCCTTCAGACGCAATTGTGAAGAGGAATAATTTTCTGATGTGGGAGCTTATCTTCCTACCTTGCAAGACTTTGTTAGGTGCAATGGTCTCTTGTATTCGATAGAGTTTTCCTCCCAAAGTAACAATGACACTGCGAGGCCGTGATTCATATACAGCATGACGCTTCCACATATATGGTTGTCCTAAAAGAACATCACAGACTTCAAGTGGGGCCACTTCACACAATACCTCGTCTTGGAAAGGCTTGATGCCATATGGTAGGAGTCACTGTTGAGTAATGCGGATACCTCGTCCTTGTCTTAGCCAACCGATGTTGTAAGGTTGCGGGTGTGGTGTTGTCGGAAGCTCCAATCTCTTGATGACTTCTGCTGAGATCAAGTTCTTTTGGCTGCCGTTGTCAACAACAAAATGTAGAGGCCTCCCCTTCACCCACATCTGCGAGTGGAATATGCACTCCTCTGCTTCTGACTCTTCAGGATCCTCTAGTTGAATCTGTGCGGTAGCAACAGTGGCAGTGGGGTCTGCATCAATGATCTACCTCCCATTGTATGCGGCTGTGGCATTGGGTTCAGAATCAGAATCAGGATCTGATCCTGAAGATTTGATCTCGGCTACTAATGACTGCTTTGAGCGACATTCATCAGTGTTGTGTCAAGGGTTTTTATGAAATTCGCACCACTTACCAATGTCCTTCTTTGTCTTTCCATCCCCCTTCTTTGCTTGTGGCGGGGACTGGTTGTCCTTTCCTTGTCTT
The DNA here is from genome assembly GCA_001517045.1 of Pseudotsuga menziesii. NCBI lineage: Eukaryota > Viridiplantae > Streptophyta > Pinopsida > Pinales > Pinaceae > Pseudotsuga > Pseudotsuga menziesii. The sequence continues at coordinate 234,844 of LPNX010705701.1, read as the reverse complement.
GTGTTTTGTGGGCTAGAGTTTCCCTTGCCTTGCTTCTGCGGTGGGTGTGCAGGTCCAAAGTCTCACTTGTTCTTTTGTCGAAATTTCTCCTCAATTTTGACAGCATACTGATAGGCGGATCCAAGTGAAGAGATGTCGAGGAAGTCCATCTCAGTTTGGATGTACCGATGTAGACCACTACGATATTTCAGAATCAGGTGTCGCTCGGAGTCCTTGATACTCAGCTTTGTACGCGGGGTATGAAAGTTATTGGAGTACTCCGACACCCTCTGGTCCCTTTCTTGACGCAGAATGGTCCATTTTGTGTACTGGTCATCATAGTTTCCCACAGGGTAATACTGTTCCCTGACGACATCTATGAAAGAGGCCCAAGTGGGATTTGTTTCAAACATTCCAGACTCGTCTGATGAGTTTTGCTCACAATAAGTACCCCACCAATTTTGGACATGGGGGACTGCCTTAAGGAGCGCAAAGGTGATCTTTTCTCTGTCAGAAAAATTGTAGACAGAGAAATACCCTTCTAGAACATTCAACCAATTATCTAGGGCATCTGCATCAATATTGCCTTCAAATAAAGGAATATCAAAGTTAACTTGTACCTTAAAGGGAGTTGCATCCCCAAACCGACTGCTCGTTGAAGATGCACTTGCTGTTTCCGCCATTCGCCGAAGGATTTGGGCGAAACTATCCATCATCTCGTTCCTCTGTTGCTCGAGGGCTTCCTTAAGCAACGACTTGATAGGATCTCTTGCTCCATCGTCTCTCTTTTCTTCCGCCATGGGAGGTCGTTTGGGACGGCGAGAATGATCAAGTGAAACTAGTTCGAGACCAAACTCTCTATACTCAGACCTCGTCGGGGACATGCACAGAGAAACAATCAAAGAACAGATTGCTCTAATACCACTAATCCGGATTTATGCGTGAACGAAATGAAATAACATATGTAGAATCATAATAACAGACATTTTGCAAAGATAACAGAGATACAGTAAACACATATTCTATTAAATGACAGAAATAGAACAGACTGTAATACAATTGCTAGAATGGTGGTAGCTATCTCTGAGAAGAGATGTGGCTGCTACGCTCATTCGTGCTAAGCTGAATACAAAATGAGGCCAAAGGGGCCTATTTATAATAAGAATGAGGTGAAAACCCCAAAAGTCCAAAACGTAACCCTAGTAGATGAACCGTCATAAAGTTTGCGGCCCCAAGGTGGTAAGTTGAACAGTCAACTTCTCGGGGTCATAACTTTTGCATACGATCTCCGATTTGAGTGTTCAATAGCTCGTTGGAAAGGTCTATCTAAGATTTACAACTTTTGGTCGGCCAAATGCATGCCAATGGAAACTATTTTTCCCCGAATCACCAAAAAACGTCGTTTAGGGCCTCAAAACGGCCCGGAAGTTTGGGACCCGAAAAACTGTAGAAAAATAACTAGGAAACTGCCACAATGGACAATTGTTTTGAGCCAGTGGAATAGGTGGGTGGCCATCGATCTCCATCTGGATCAATCCTCCCTCCTTAGGAAGCAATGGTCTCCATTGCGTCGAATCCTGTATCATATCTCGAACTGTGTGTTGAGTTGATCTCCTGGTGTGACATTTGCTGAAGTGAAGAGGCTTCCTTTCTTTGACATCCCGAGAAGGTTGTAATTGTTGTATGGATGATTTTTTTCTGGATGAGCACCTTGAATGCGTGGTCTTGCATCGTAGAGGTACTCGGATAGATGAGGAAACAATGGCTCTGTCTTATTCTTGTGTCTGATGAGCAGAGACACCCCGTGCAGAGGGTGTGGAGGTCTCTGTGATCTTATGTTCTCCTTCAGATGCAATTGTGAAGAGGAATAATTTTTGATGTGGGAGCTTATCTTCCTACCTTGCGAGGCTTTGTTAGGTGCAACGGTCTTTGGCATTCGATAGAGTTTTCCTCACAAAGTAACAATGACACTGCGAGGCCGTGACTCATATACAGCATGACGCTTCCACATATATGGTTGTCCTAAAAGAACATCACAGAATTCAAGTGGGGCCACATCACACAATACCTCGTCTTGGAAAGGCTTGATGCCATATGGTAGGAGGCATTGTTGAGTAATGTAGATACCTCATCCTTAGCTTAGTCAACCGATGATGTAAGGTTGCGGGTGTGGTGTTGTCGGAAGCTCCAATCTCTTGATGACTTCTGTTGAGATCAGGTTCTTTTGGCTGCCGTTGTCAACAACAAAATGTAGAGGCCTCCCCTTCACCCACATCTGCGAGTGGAATAGGAGCTCCTCTGCCTCTGACTCTTCAGGATCCTCTAGTTGAATCTGTGCGGTAGCAACAGTGGCAATGGGGTCTGCATCAATGATTTGCCTCCCATTGTATGCGGCTGTGGCATTGGGTTCAGAATCAGAATCAGGATCTGATTCTGAATATTTGATCTCGGCTACTAATGACTGCTTTGAGCGACATTCATCAGTGTTGTGCCAAGGGATTTTATGAAATTCGCACCACTTACCAGTGTCCTTATTTGTCTTTCCATCCCCCTTCTTTGCTTGTGGCGGGGACTGGTTGTCCTTTCCTTGTCTTGTGTTTTGTGGGCCTGGGTTTCCCTTGCCTTGCTTCTGTGGTGGGTGCGCAGGTCCAAAGTCTCCCTTGATCTTTTGTCGAAATTTCTCCTCGATTTTGACAGCATACCGATAGGCGGATCCAAGTGAAGAGATGTCGAGGAAGTCCATCTCAGTTCGGATGTACCGATGTAGACCATTGCGATATTTCAGAATTAGGTGTCGCTCGAAGTCCTTAATACTCAGCTTTGTACGCCAAGTATGAAAGTTATTGGTGTACTCCAACACCGTCTGGTCCCTTTCTTGACGCAGAATGGTCCATTTTGTGTACTGGTCATCATAGTTTCCCACAAGGTAATAATGTTCCCTGACGGCATCTATGAAAGAGGCCCAAGTGGGATTTGTTTCAAACATTCCAGACTCGTTTGATGAGTTTTTCTCACAATAAGTACCGCACCAATTTTGGACATGGGGGATTGCCTTAAGGAGCGCAAAGGTGATCTTTTCTCTGTCAGAAAAATTGTGGACAGAGAAATACCCTTCTAGAACATTCAACCAATTATCTAGGGCATCTGCATCAATATTGCCTTCAAATAAATGAATATCAAAGTTAACTTGTACCTTAAAGGGAGTTGCATCCCCGAACCGATTGCTCGTTGAAGATGCACTTGCTGTTGCCGCCATTCGCTGAAGGATTTGGGCGAAACTATCCATCATCTTGTTCCTCTATCGCTCGAGGGCTTCCTCGAGCAACGACTTGATAGGATCTCCTGCTTCGTCATCTCTCTTTTCTTCCGCCATGGGAGGTTGTTTTGGACGACGAGAATGATCAAGTGAAACTAGTTCGAGACCAAACTATCTATACCCGGACCTCGTCGAGGACATGCGCCGAGAAACAATCAAAGAGTAGATTGCTCTGATACCACTGATCCGGATTTATGCATGAATGAAATGAAAGAACATATGTAGAATCATAATAACAGGCATTTTGCAAAGATAACAGAGATACAGTAAACACATATTCTATTAAATGGCGGAAATAGAACAGATTGTAATACAATTGCTAGAATGGTGGTAGCTATCTCTGAGAAGAGATGTGGCTGCTACGCTCATTCGTGTAAAGCTGAATACAAAATGAGGCCAAAGGGGCCTATTTATAATAAGAATGAGGTGAGAACCCCAAAAGTCTAAAACGTAACCCTAAAAGATGAATCATCATAAAGTTTGCGGCCCCAAGGTGGTAAGTTGAACAGTCAACTTCCCGGGGTCATAACTTTTTCATACGATCTCCGATTTGGGCGTTCGATAGCTTGTTGGAAAGGTATATCTAATATTTACATATTTTCGTTGGCCAAATGCATGCTGATAGTAACCTTTTGGCCCCAAATCTCCAAAAAATGTCGTTCACGGCCTCAAAATGGCCCCGGAAGTTTGGGACCCGAAAAACTGTAGAAAAATAACTAGGAAACTGCCACAATGGACAATTGTTTTGAGCCAGTGGAATAGGTGGGTGGCCACCGATCTCCATCTGGATCAATCCTCCCTCCTTAGGAAGCAATGGTCTCCATTGCATCGAATCCCGTATCATATCTCGAACTGTGTGTTGATTTGATCTCCTGGTGCGACATTTGCTGAAGTGAAGAGGCTTCCTTTCTTTGACATCCCGAGAAGGTTGTAATTGTTGTATGGATGATTTTTTTTTTCTGGATGAGCACCTTGAATGCGTGGCCTTGCATCGTAGAGGTACTCAGATAGATGAGGAAACAATGGCTCTGTCTTCTTCTTGTGTCTGATGAGCAGAGACACCCTGTGCAGAGGGTGTGGAGATCTCTGTGATCTTATGTTCTCCTTCAGATGCAATTGTGAAGAGGAATAATTTTCTGATGTGGGAGCTTATTTTCCTACCTTGCGAGACTTTGTTAGGTGTAACGGTCTCTGGTATTCGATAGATTTTTCCTCCTAAAGTAACAATGACACTGCAAGGACGTGACTCATATACAACATGATGCTTCCACATATATGGTTGTCCTAAAAGAACATCACAGAATTCAAGTGGGGCCACATCACACAATACCTTGTCTTGAAAAGGCTTGATGCCATATGGTAGGAGGCATTGTTGAGTAATGCGGATACCTCGTCCTTGGCTTAGCCAACCAATGCTGTAAGGTTGCGGGTGTGGTGTTGTTGGAAGCTCCAATTTATTGACGACTTCTATTGAGATCAGGTTCTTTTGGTTGCTGTTGCCAACAACAAAATGTAGAGGCCTCCCCTTCACCCACATCTGCGAGTGGAATAGGCGCTCCTCTGCCTCTGACTCTTCAGGATCCTCTAGTTGGATCTGTGCGGTAGCAACAGTGGCAGTGGGGTCTGCATCAATGATCTGCCTCCCATTGTATGCGTCTGTGGCATTGGGTTCAGAATCAGAATCAGGATCTGATTCTGAAGATTTGATCTCGGCTACTAATGATTGCTTTGAGCGATATTCATCAATGTTGTGCTAAGGGATTTTATGAAATTCGCAACACTTACCAGTGTCCTTCTTTGTCTTTCCATCCCCCTTCTTTTCTTGTGGCAGGGACTGGTTTTCCTTTCCTTGTCTTGTGTTTTGCGAGCCAGGGTTTCCCTTGCCTTGCTTCTGCGGTGGGTGCGCAATTCCAAAGTCTCGCTTGTTCTTTTGTCGAAATTTCTCCTCGATTTTGACAGCATACCGATAGGCGGATCCAAGTGAAGAGATGTCAAGGAAGTCCATCTCAGTTCGGATATACCGATGTAGACCACTGCGCTATTTCAGAATCAGGTGTCGCTCGGAGTCCTTGATACTCAGCTTTGTACGCAGGGTATGAAAGTTATTGGTGTACTCCGACACCATCTGGTCCCTTTCTTGACGCAGAATGCATTAGAGAAAATTTGGGGTCTAAAATGGGCCTTATAAGAAAACGTGCCAAAACAAGNTTCCAGACTCGTCTGATGAGTTTTGCTCACAATAAGTACCCCACCAATTTTGGACATGGGGGACTGCCTTAAGGAGCGCAAAGGTGATCTTTTCTCTGTCAGAAAAATTATGGATAGAGAAATACCCTTCTAGAACATTCAACCAATTATCTAGGGCATCTGCATCAATATTGCCTTCAAATAAAGGACTATCAAAGTTAACTTGTACCTTAAAGGGAGTTGCATCCCCGAACCGACTACTCGTTGAAGATGCACTTGCTGTTTCCGCCATTCGCCAAAGGATTTGGGCGAAACTATCCATCATCCCGTTCCTCTGTCGCTCGAGGGAATCCTCGAGCAACGACTTGATAGGATCTCCTGCTCCGTCATCTCTCTTTTCTTCCGCCATGGGAGGTCATTTGGGACGACGAGAATGATCAATTAAAACTAGTTCGAGACCAAACTCTCTATACTCGGACCTCGTCGAGGACATGCACCGAGAAACAATCAAAGAGCAGATTGCTTTGATACCACTGATCCGGATTTATGCGTGAACAAAATGAAAGAACATATGTAGAATCATAATAACAGACATTTTGCAAAGATAACAAAGATACAGTAAACACATATTCTATTAAATGGCGGAAATAGAACAAACTGTAATACAATTGCTAGAATGGTGGTAGCTATCTCTGAGAAGAGATGTGGCTGCTACGCCCATTCATGCCAAGCTAAATACAAAATGAGGCCAAAGGGGCCTATTTATAATAAGAATGAGGTGAGAACCCCAAAAGTCCAAAACGTAACCCTAGAAGATGAACCGTCATAAAGTTTGCGGCCCCAAGGTGGTAAGTTGAACAGTGAACTTCCCGGGGTCATAACTTTTGCTACGATCTTCGATTTGGGCGTTCGATAGCTCGTTGGAAAGGTATATCTAAGCTTTACAACTTTTGGTTGGAAAAATGCATGCCAATAATAACCATTTGGCCCCAAATCGCCAAAAAACGTCGTTTAGGGCCTCAAAACGGCCCCGAAAGTTTGGGACCCGAAAAACTGTAGAAAAATAACTAGGAAACTGCCACAATGGACAATTGTTTTGAGCCAGTGGAACAGGTGGGTGGCCACCGATCTCCATCTGGATCAACTAAACTTCTTTGCATTTGTAGGTATGCCTCAACGTAACACTTGTGTTAAGTATCCCGGCGAGGAGCGCTCCACTGTAACCTTGTTGAATCTGCCTGTGCCTAACTCCCTTAGAAATTGCGCCCAACTGATCTTTTTCCAATATGTCTACCTACTTGTAGCCTCCAAACTCTGTGTTCCTAGTTTTGTGTATTATACCACACTAGAACTTCCCCAAGGCATCTTCACCAAGGCTCATTGCTCTTCTTTAAGAGTCTTGCCTCCCCATGGCAAGCGCGTCCATCCAAGATCAAACATGTGCCTCCCCAATACACAAAAACAATCTCTCCAAGAATTTTGCCTAAGATCTGCGCAGAATTGTGCCTCGCTATGCCAAGACAAGTGTGCCTATCCTTCTATGCGTACGTTGGCCTCGAACAAGGCCACTCTTTAAATTTTCACAAATAAAGGGTATCACATGTAAATTTTGTATAAAAATTTTCTTTGATTTTATCTGATGCTTTCTTTCTTAGATCTTTGACTTTTTGTGCTTCTTCTTCTTTGGCTTGATGTTTATGAGATTAGGACTTGGTGATATGATTCATTTTGGTTGTATGAGTCTTTTTCTCTTTATCATTTTATCAAACTTACATGCTTATATTTGAGCTTATTTGAGCTAATCACATCCTTTGTTTTAGCTTATTTGAATGATATGATGCTTAAACAATTTTACAAGGTTCCAATTTTCATTGCTCTTAAAGTTAAATGAACATTTGAAAGATCGAAATAAATTATTTAAATACTTAATTTAAATCAAAACAAATTTTAATTCCAACCTTAAATGATTTAATAAATTTGATAAGCTTTCATATTTTATTTAAAAACAATAACTTTCTTGATTTAAGCAAATCATTTTCCATTTGAGCTGTAAAAAAACAACCAAGATGTTACGAAGCCTTCACTTTCACTGAAATGACTACTCTTTTTCCAAAAAATTAATTAATTAATGTGCATAAACGTAATCAAAACTTTATCTATCATAAATATAATTTAAATTCCATTATTTTATTACTTTAAAATAGAATAAACAAAAGTTAATTTTTATGAGTTCAAAAATATCTTTAATGTTGTTTTCTTTATGACATCATCATCACGTTTTTTCAGGTATTTCTTGTTTTTGGGGTAGCGGGGTCCGTCAAAAGTATGCAGTGTGGGTACTCGTTGGATGCGGAATCAAATTCCGCATCCAACGAGCTCTCCCGATCGAAATTTGAGTAAAAACACAATGAGATATGTCGAAAATACGAACAAAAAAAGTAGTTTTTTTTAATGACAAATATGCCAATTCAACCATTATGGTTGACTTATTTTATTGAAATTCTATTGGTTCTTGAATTCCAACTCACAAAAACTTATTTTGGCACGTTTTCTTATAAGGCCCATTTTAGACCCCAAATTTCCTCTAATGGCTTCAATTTGGGATCTGGCATGATATCCTGGTTCAGCAGGAAGCAATCATGTGTGGCGCTGAGTACAGTCGAGGCAGAGTATGTTGTCGCTTGCTTAGCTAGTTGCGAGGCAGTGTGGCTTCGAAAGCTACTGTCTGACTTTTTTGATCTCCAATTGGATGTGACTTGTATCTTCTGCAACAATTAGAGTTGCGTGAAGCTGTCAAAAAAATCACGTGTTCCATGACAAGTCAAAGCACATCGAGATCAAGTTCCACTATATCAGAGACATGGTGTAGAGAGGAGCAATGAAGTTCCAGTACGTGGCAACAAATGAGAAGATAGTTGATGTGTTGACCAGGCCTCTTGCGAGAGTGAAGCTTGAGTACTTGGTGTGATCCAGATCAAGATTCCTCGAAAGAGGGAGTGATGTCTTCTAGCATAGCTAGAGAGACAGGTTGTCTGAGTGTAAAATCCCGGCGAAGCTCGTAGGATGCTCAGATGTAATCATCCTTGTAGGTTGTCCTTAGATGTAATCAGTCCTGAAGCTCGCAGATTATCCTTGGATGTAATCAGTCCTGATATGTTACGGAAGCATAATATCTCACATGGGAAATGAGATAGGTTGACCGAGCAGGAAAAATCCTGGTGAGCAGGATGCTCAGACGTAATCAGTCATGTAAGTTGTCCTCTATTGTAATCAGTCCTAGCGAAGCTCGTAGGTTATCCTTGGATGTAATCAATCCTGAGATGGGTTATCTGAATGTAAAAATGAGACCTGGAGTGGTACATAGGTTATTCAGATGTAATAAGTCCTGTGGGTTGTCTGAGTGTAAAAATAAGAGACCTAGCATGGTACGCAGGTTACTCGGATGTAATACGCCCCGAAGGTTATCTGAACGGAAAATATCCTAGACGCAGATTGTTTAGATGTAATTCCTTGAGGTTGACCTAGAATGTAAAAGGTCCTGATGCAGAAGGTTGTTTGGTCGTAATCAGTCCTTACATATATATCCATATATGTGTGTTCCTAAGTTGAGATGATAAGGTCACGAAGCACAAGAGGTGCACCGAATCGATTCTCTGATAGAATGCAGGTCGACCGTGGATTCTTTATGTGTTTTGTTTTGTTTTGTGTAGGACAAAAGAGATGATCTGGATATGACAAGATGAAGGTAGAATACGTAGGTTATTTTTTTTTAGCTCGAGGGGAATCGGTAACTTGTCAAACTTGTCTAGGCAAGGCCCAGGATCAAATCTGTTGCTGCCACTATAACCCCTAAGGTATAAACCGGCAGCCCGCAAGCCAGGATGTACCAGAAACTTGTGACTCAGCAAGGACCGAGACGTCCTGACTCCAATCCCAACAAGGGGCGGTAGTCTATCCAGGGGGCGCCTATCCTTTGAGCCTTATCACAGCGGGCCAATGTCTCGGTGGGAATGGATCCCTGGTGGGCTGGGTGAAAACCACCTTCCCCCACCGATTGAATACGTAGGTTATTATCATGGAAATGTAAATAAGGTCTTGGACAGTTCCTACATGATGGCTTGCTCAAGATGTGATGAAGACATGGTAGAGGACTAGGCCTACATATAACATGAAAAAGGGTTGGCTCTGTAGAAACTTTTGATGACAGATAGTATGGTTCGATGATCAATAATAATAATATGATGATGGCAGCAGCTATGATGATGGCTCTGCGATGAAGACTTGACCAGATGTGTTGATGACTGTGAAGAGAGAGAGAAGCTTCCTAGTTAATAGATAATGTTTATGTATTTGTAACTTTGGAAGATCTTATGATGTATATTATCATTGTATGTTTTTGTACCCCCATTTGGGATGTGTTTACCCCCTTGTAGGATGTCTTAATTATGTCTATACCTTGAGGTACAACCTCCGCAGTAAGTCAGGGCAATAGTCCCCATTGTAACATCATGTAATGTGTATTTAGAGTCTCTGTGGGAGAATTCGGCCCTGTTAGGGAAGACAAGTGGGACCCAGTCTTATGTTTGTTCAATCACTTAAAAGGTTTAAATAGGGAGGCACTCTCCCTCATTTATACACACCTCAGACTCTCAAGTTCACATGAGAGGGAAAGAGAGATAAAGGGAGGAGAGACAAATAGGTGTTGAATACTTCTTATTACTACTTTTGATCATCTTACTATTATGAGGAAGTTTGCAGGGTTTTCTCCTTTATGGTTTCCCCGTTGAAAATATTTGTGTCTTGTGTATCTCTTATATCTTATGCATCTAGTTGTTCTTGTTATTCTTTCATACAAAGATCATAATCAAGCTAATAAGATCTAGAAAAACTAACATACTCCTTGATATAACTTCTTCTTAACTCCTTCAATTTTGGATTGCCCTCTTCGAGAAACAAGAGGCAAACTACATTTCTATGTTATATGGCCATATTGATGACAACAATGACAATGCAATGGAACCCCCTCGTAGTCCAGCTTTTGATTGTTAGATATACCACAACTGGAGATCACTATGTCTAGCTAACCCTTCTCTAAGATCCACTTTAACCAAAATGAAACCCATAAACAGATTCCCTATATTTTGACAAGACAGAGACACTTCTAGAAAAACTCCCATTGCATTATCAATATTTTAAAAAATGCCAAGAGACCAAAAGTCCCAAGGGAGACCTGGAATCCTAACCCAAATTGGGGTAGAGTCAAATTTCTCTTGGGTAGCATCAAACAATGACGTTAAATGTTTAAAAAATACAGGGGATAAATCAATGCTCTAGTTCCGAGAGATAGCCCACTGTGCATTGTCCATATTTCATAACAAGAATCCAAACCATCATTTTTCCATGCGTAGAACTGAGGGAGCATAATCAAATTTCTAGGACCAATTTTCCGCCACCCAACTCTTTACAGTTTTATCCCTGGAATTATGACCATGCACTCTACCCACAACAACTAGGTCTTCCATATTTACCACCTTGTTGAATTGAACATCAGCCCCTAGGATTAGGTTTACATGTCTTCTTGCCTTAACACATTTGTTTTTTCGCGACGAGGTGAAGGTTTAGACGCTCCCCTCTCTAGAAACTTGCCACTACCTGGAGGGGATTACCTAGATCTACACTTACCAGCTCCCCCTAGTCCACCTCCTCCACGGAATTCCTCCTGGGAAAAAAAGGAGTTGATAAATCCCTACTTCTCTAAATTCTTGATCACACCAAGGAGACCCTGATTTTCCCTTCCCCCAAAACAATCTAAAAAAGTTGGCCCTAAACCATCCAAATGCATCGAATTCAAATCGCCAAAATGGAAAAATGGGAAAGACTCATCCAGACATGGAGATGAAACATCGAGATCTTGAGAAGAGCCTCCCATTGCATCAGTAGAGAGAAAAAGAAAAGCTTTTCCCTAAGCCAAGTATTGAGCACAATGTGAGAAAGGCCATAGAATATTCGCATTTCCTTATTCCATAGAAACTGCAAACGTGGCTAGGGGGGAAGAGAAAATCCCTAAACTTGAAGAAACCACCTAGCACTCTGGAAGCACCTCAACACTAGCTCTGTAGACAACTGCACCTATCAGCATCGAACAAACAGTAATCCCATCCTACCTTGTCTCCATCTGTCCCTTGCACAAAATTGCCCCACTCAAGGCATTAGCAATAGAAATGCCAAAGCCTTGAGGAAAGCATCCTCCTCTTCTGTCAACTGGAGATCAAAAAACCAAATGGATCGCATGGGGGTCTTTGGAATAATCTACTAACTCTTCTAAGTCAAACATCATGACCAAAAAAGGAAAACTAAAAAAATCCTAAGCCATTTTAGTAGGTAGGACTGCAAACCCAGTTTTCATATAGAACACAATTCTTCTAGAATTTTTCTTTACATATTTGTTTGTTCTCAAAAGTAAAATTATTGTTTAATTTTATTATTGTTAATAATAATAAAATCATATAAGCAAACACACATATAAATTAATCATAACATCGTGGAAGACCATAAGTAAGTTCAAACACTCTTTTAGAGCTACCATACAAATATCATATCAATTGTCATGTCCCCACCCCTCTACCAGAGAGAGAGGACGCAAATTTACTGCTTTCATATCCTGGCAAACTAGCCCCATGAACATAATATAAAATGCATCGAACTAACAACATGTACAGATGCATAATGCAAGCTACAATGGAAGCAAAATACATTTATCAAAGCATTCAACGTGTTCATCATAATTCATTAAACAAAATACAGTTGCAGAGATTACACACAAGAAATACTTATCTTGAAAGAAGCTTGTCCTGCAACCAGCGACGTCGCTGCAACGTTCCACCCAACCATAGACCAATGTTCTCATCAATCTCTCAACAGCACTACCACCCCTGAGCTGCGCATGATTCCCACCAGGAATAAAGGAACTACAGCAGGCTCACACATAGCCAAAGACATAACAAAATTCAGCCAAGCCAAACTAAATTTGGGTTTATCAGGTTACTAAGGAGCTGGAAAACTTGAACTGCTAAGCTAGTGAGCTCAACCACAGAGCTATGGACACCTGCACCAGATCTGTCTTGGCTTCTAAAACATCTACACACCCAACACAAGAAAGCATCCCATTCTCTGCTACACAGTCCCTCAGGATATGCCTTCCCTTCCTGTGCTCTTCAAGATGTGCAAAGAAGAGAACCAACACCTCTAGATCTGTCTGTGAGGTTCCTTCCTACACTAGGTTTATCAAGCTAGTTTGGACCCAATTCCACCCCCAAACCAGTTCATACCAAACAAAGGATGCATACACAGCAAAATGCAAGTTCTGGGATTTATGAAAAACGTCGTGGGAGCCAAAAACGGAAGTGGCAATTGGGAAAAAACAACCCAACATGAGCAATTCGTTTTGGAAACGTTATATGGCTTTACGTGGGAAAAAACGGCTCCCTCAGTCCCTAAATTCGTGGATATGTCCCCCATTGGTTGTGCAACATTGAAAACACGAAATTCCCAACCATGGGGATATGGAAACAACATCAAAATGCCTAGGAGAGATCCCAGCCACTGTACATTAACAAAACCACTTCCCAGCCATGGTAAAAATGAAGAACACTGCAAAAACGTGAATGGAGAATGCCCAGGAGCTCCAAAAACGTGAGGAAGAGAAAAATGTGGATGCATGGTAGAATGGGCATACATTTTTGGGTTTTTACTTGCCTAGGAAGTCAAAACACGTTTTTCCAAAATGGGTGCTCTGCTCAATTTGAATTTTGCCAATACTCTTCCCATTCCCATGCAATAAATACCTCAACCAATTTCTGGCAGAAATAAATAATTGGGGAAAAAGACAAGAAATAGGTAGTTGACAGTTTTGATGGGTTCTCCCTTTGACATTTGGATTTTCCCCATTGGATCAAAGGTTTGAATATTCCCCCCTCCCTTATCCATAGGAAATCATGCCCCCATCTTTTTAATGTTGCATTGACATAGCTGGTTGTGGGTATTTTAATTAAATTGCATATTTACATCATGTCCAAAATTATAACGTGCTTGGCTAGCACGAAATACCATCGGCAATGTTTTTTAATCGCTGAAACATAAAACTCTAAATTGATGGTGGGGCTTTTGCCTTTAACTCCACACCACGATTAAATACAATATATGCATCATATACATTTTTAATGCAAACGGGGTCAAAACCGGGGTGTTGCATCAATAAAAAAAACATAAAAAGTTTTGTACACTTATTGGCAATTACTCATGGACTTCGAGACACCATCTAAATCTACATTATCTTCAATGAACATGTAAATGACCCATACTATTCTCCATTATCATGAGCGTGTCATATGAGTCTACATGTACATGTATTTTAGATGCCAAAAGCCTTATAGATCTATGATTAGGTTCATTACGCTTCCATCTTGCAACTATTTATCGTGCCAACAACCTTTTGATAATTTGTCTAGTCGTATAACAAAACATGTCTCTATTTTTCAAATGGAAGTCATAAACAAATTTTCCACACTCAATTTTAACATGTTATTGTAGAGAAAATAACATAAAACAAAACAAAAAATCAGCAATAAACAAATAAAAACAATAAAAAAAGATACATAACCATAATCCCCCCCAAAAAATGCATACAACATTAAAACAAAAAACAAATTATACAAATTAAAAGAAAAACCAGTGTTCCACGGGGACGCATCTCCTAGGGTGGGGAACGCACCTCCTCGCTCCCCCACGCTTCCGGGACAGGGAAACATTTCCCCATGTCCCCCTTTTGGGGGAAACTCGAGGAAACATGTTTTCCTAAGTGCGGAATGTGTTTCCCCCTAGGGGTGGCTTCTAGGCGTCGCCTCGCCCCCCCCCCCCCCCCCCCCCCCTCCCAAATTTTTACCTTTCACAATAAAAATAAATGTAAATTAAAATATTTAAAAATTTTAAACATAATTAAACGAAAATTAAATTAAATCCTAGACTAACCTAAGAGTCTGTTGACGGGCGTAGATTACTATGCACGCAACAGGGGAGACAACCCAGACCGGGATCCTTCAAGCAGGCTCCAAGCTGTTTGGGATGGTTGTTCCCAACAGGTTTAAAGGGTCTGTTAGCCTAAAAGTCTAACTGTTTAAAAATCTAAAAGATAGATCCAACACTACTGATTATTGATTAGGTATGTATCTATGTCTATACAAATTAATAACTATTATTAATTACAGAATTAATAAACTAAATTAAATCAGTTTATAAAGATAGAAGATTAAATAACTATTAACAAGTTTGATTATTAACAAAGATACATTTAGACATCTGTACATTAATCAATAATGAAAAGAATAACCTGCATATGACATGAATATAAATATCTGTTTCAAATAGATTTTTTAACAATATAATCAACAGGAAATAAGAACATATTATCCTAACCTACGTACTATCCTGATCAGGAGCATTTCGAAATTTAAACTGACATCAGATCTGTTAACAGGAATATCAATAATCTTGACAATCTTCGAAATAAATTAAGAAATCACCAAGATCATGCAATAGACGTATAAACCAAGTACATAACGATGTCAATCACCAATTTACAACATGGCATTAGTTAACAGAACGATAATCAACGTAAGTCAATAGCCAAACATAATGTATTTGCACAATTTCATAAAAGAGATTATGACAAACATGCATAATATAGAAAAACAGTAACAAGACTAAGGATAGCATACACATGTGCTAAGCATAAAACTGTAAACATATATATAATTTATCACCAGTTTAAAGATTGTATCTGCTGACAGGAAGCTGTCTCCAGTTACAACAAATCAAACCGCAGTCTTGTTGTCTCTTTTTCCCAAACTATCGACCCCCTTTTCACCCACATGCCATCTCCCTTTAAATACATGTAATCTCAAACGAGAAACAGTCATAAAAACCAAAGATAGCAAAATCGAACCATCTAACCAATTTCCCTTTAAAAAATGACAAGTAAGACATGTCATTTTCCATATACGTAAAAGCGCCAAGAAATGGTAAGATTCGATCCATAAAAATCAAAAATCTCACAACGAAACAACACCTGGAAAGTCTGATAGTCGTTTTGTTTCCGATCATGTGGGGGATCATCCAAAAACAGGCAGTCATCAAACCCGCAGCAAGAATAGCAACCACATCGCCTGCAATGTAACACACAAAAATAAATTAATTAACACACATACGAAAATCAAAATGACAAAAACTATGCAATAAACAAAAATCAAACAAATCAGTGCCTGTACAGAGGTAACCTGATCGTTAATCCATCAAAACTTCAAAATATGAAACTGATAGCAAATATGCCCAAACATTACAAATTTACAGGCGCATTGAATACTTGGATGTTTACCCCACTCGACTGACTCGGGGATTGCCCCCTAAACTGCATAAGTGCAACTTGAGCATTAAGCTCCCGAAGCTTCTCTTCATTCTTATCATTCTCACTCTGTAATTTCAGAACCCTCCTAATCAGTTTGTTCTTATGGTTTTTCAGGCGCACGAGATGTTTGTCACTCAAGTCCACTTTCTCCTTTAACTTCAGATTATCAGCCTCCATCACATCACGATTGGCTACTATTTCAGTTACCATTTCCTCCATCATGCGTATCTTGTCTAAAAGACAGTTAATGAACAGAGGATGCATCATATCCCCCACGTAATGAAAATCGGGCGGGCTTGTACCCACAGGATTTTCTTTTGCTAGAGAATCAATAACAGAATCCCCCCGAACGTCTTTATCAACCACAGGAATATCTTTACCAATGTCAGGAGGATTCTCATCAACAAGATTGGGAACGAACTCAGGCTGAACAATATTATCATTAACAGGCAGAGGGAGATCCGTTTCTTCATCATCTAAAACAACAGTCTCAACCTGAACATTGTCAGTCACAGGGGTTTTAACAGTATTACATTTTTCCATACTCCTGGTGAATCTACCTACCAACTTTGCTTTCGGTCTGTCTCGTCCACGATTGCAAATTTTATCTGTATTGTTTTGTGGCGTAATCGGTGACAGAGATGAAAATCCCCTCACGCATTTAGAACCCAGGTGAGTATCAGCGCTTCTCACTGGAGTGGACACCGGATCATGGCAAGGTTCGGGACTCATACGACCAGGGTTAGACAGGGGTTTACGTAAAGAAGGAACCGAAACAGGACTCGACTCCTTATGCTTATTGCATTCCTCAGGGTTGTCAAACTGGCAATGGCAAAAAGAGGAGAAGCCATTGGACTCGACGGACTCATCCTAGGACCGATTTGATTTCTGAAGCTCCTTATCAATTAACATGCGGACTAAGCCATGATGAAAGAGACTATGACTAACATTCTTAGGACCTCTTTTAATGGCAGCAGACATCTTAAACAGACTTTGCAACAAATAATAAGGTAAGTTTAGCGAGAAACCTATAAACGCAGACATGAGCCTGAGATGATAGACGTACGCTGAAGACAAGCGGCCTTCACAAGTGAGGTATCTGTGGATCAAATCCAGAACAGAACGCCATTCCTTTTTGAAGTACATGCGAGCTACTCCACTGCGAAACGACACTTCTTGACCAGGGTTCTTTAGTAGCTAGCGCCACTCAGTAATATCCATCCTCTTGTATTTAAACCATCTCTCACCAGTCAGCGACAGGCCAGTGGCAACCGCTATTGATTGCTCGTCCACCCTAAAACGGAGATCACCCACTTCTGCCTGAAAATCAACCACAGAGAGAGCGAAAACCCTTGTGACTTCGGGGTTCGAACCAGAGAATTTAATTATGAATGGCATCCACCCAATAGCCTCAACCTTTGCTGACAGCCCAGGGTTCAAATCCAGCAATGTCATTTCGCAGGGCTCGACCCTCACTACTGGCGCCATTATTGACTGCGTCAAGGCACGTAACCGTACACAAAACAAATACCACAGCTTGGCACAAGACAGCAAATTAGAGAACGAGCACTCCGGGTAAAGACTGAGCAAGAACAGGTGATGAAATTTCACCTTGTGATAAGCAGAATAAGAAATGCATAAACGCAGACTATACCCCTGCAAGTTCGGCATAAACGAAAACATTATCGCTCAGAGAGGTAATCGATTAATGAGGAATGACGGTTGAAGACTCCAAATAACTCATGTTATCATTATTTCACTTGCATTAATGATATGAGGCCCTTCGCTGTACACAGAACAAGTGTTCCATTGACAGGCAGCCACGATGGAGGACAAGTACTAAGACTTAGACGTGATGGACAGGGTTCAGTACTAGTGCCATGATAGCATATCGACTTCGCAACAGGTGGATCAGGATGGAGGCTACGACATAAATTGATCTGACGATAAACCATAATACATATCTCCCTACCATAGATTCGACTTACCCTTCAAAGGTGGCGGACAATAGAACATAATTACAACCCATCAAGTCGAAACTAGACTTTGCAATACAGATCATATTATAATGATCAGCGTAAACAGCTGTGGTAATATCAACCATGGTTCGTGAACTTAGGATATGGCGGATATGGCACATAAAACATTTGGCCTTCGTGCTATAGGCTTTTACCAAAGTCATAACAAACCAACCATTAATCAACTCACAAATGAAATCCATAATAATGTGACCAACCATACCAAGATCAACTATTCAATATCATGAGCTTATAAATAGTTATAGTAACGAAATCAATCAATAAAATAGATTTATAATGTTTTGGATAAGGTGCAAGACTAGGCTGACGATAACAGATATAGGAATCATTAATACTCATCCACCCAAAATAATAACTCCATAGTAGTGATTTCGCTAATCTAATATAGTTTACAAAGGTTGTTTGAAAATATGGAATTTTGCTGAATCAGTAGCTCAGGGGAGACCACCTTTTCAGTAGCTGATAATTCATTAGATTTTTCACTTTAAAATTTGAACATTTCATCAAAACAAAATGGGATTTTGTTTGATGAAATATGTTTTTTAAAGGCTGTTGAGCAAGGGCACAACAGATGGCGACTTGCTGGGCGAAACAGTTATCTCTGTTCTTTGACCTGAAATCATGCGAACAAAGAAATTAAATCCTTAATATAAGCCATTATACAGAGATTACTATTTTAACATCTTAAACAGATTCAAGCATTTCCCAGCTCTAAAAAAATTACCAGAAAATTACAGTTTCATTCATTCATTTGATAAAGATCAGGTTTCTAACAAAAAATCAGTTCTTAAAGAGTAAGACAGTAAATGGCTTAGTTTTAAAGAATAAAATCTCAATACCATATGCATGGCCCTGCTGCCAGCAGGAGTCCATAGCCTCGACAAGGTTGCTTCAAAACCCACAGAATGCCAGTATCCCATCTGCTAGTTATAAATATACGATTCTGGTCGGGGTGAACTGTTACCATTATTTTCTTTTAATTTTATTACTCATGAAGGCCATGGTTTAGGCTTGGTAACCAGATAGTAACCATGTCAGTCACCAGTCTGCATTACAGTAAAATGAACCAGCTCGTGATGAGACCTTTTACCCCTCAGAGTTTTCTGTCCAAGGGTCATTGCCCATGCTTGGTGACCGGAGACGACAATGTTACTGAATGCAAACCTATGATCCTGAACAGATCAGCTCGTTATGAGACCTTCTTTCCTTCAAATTGTTTTTGCAAATGTTCAAGTCCATCCTTGTCCAGAACGTAGTTATTGTTAATCTCAAATGCGATTATCTTAGCAGATAGGGAGGCAAATCTGATCCTCTTTACGAGAAGGGATGGCGTAAAAGATTTAAATAGATAACTTTACCAAGTACTGCCCTAATCCCTTTGGGCAAATCTTTGCAGAGACTGATATAATTAATTAATATTAACATGGTTTAAAAGTTTCTGGTAAAATCTAGAACTGTGAAAACACCATTCTCTGTTCAAGAAGTAAAACAGAATGACAGTTTCCATGATAGTAATGACTTTGTGCATGATTTATAGATCAATTACAGAACTTGAAATCAGTCATCAGTTTGAGGTTGGATAAATTGATCAGGTTCACAACACACAAATAAAACAGCAAATAAATCAAAAGGAAAACGAAATAAAATCCATCAAGCAAGCACACCACACAGGTATATATAGGATAATCCCTTGAGGGGGATCAGCAAAAATATCTCTTAATCAGGTGACCATTTACTGGAAGGTTGTCAATGTCACCTTCCAATGTTTGCAACCTGAACGTGCTAGGACCAAGTTTTTCTGTAATAATAAATGGTCCCAGCCACAGGCATTGGAACTTTGTGTGTTTTCCTTTATCTTCTTGTTCCTTGTCCCATTTCAGGACTAAGTCACCTACTTCCAAATCCTGACTGACTAACTTTCTGAGGTCAAACCAACGCTTCACGGTCTGCTGGTGTTTTTCAAACTTTTTCCTAGCCAACTCCCTATCTTCCTCCAGTTTATGCAAGGTGTTAATTCGATGCTCCATGGCAGAACAAGGTGTCTCCTGCACCGACTGGGAGAGCTGTAAAGAGGGTAAGAACAAATGACGAGGCAAAATAGCTTCCTTGCCATATACTAGGAAAAAGGGGGAGTTTCCTATAGCAGCTTTGGGAGTCACTCTGTCAGCCCACAAAGCATTCGATAAGGCATTATGCCAATTCCTGTGATGATTTACCACCGTACGTTTCAGAATCTTGATTAAATTTTTATTAGAAGATTCTGCTAACCCGTTACCCTGGGGGTAATAATTAGCTGAATACTTTAATTTTATTCCATTTTCCAATGCATACTCAGTTAATTTAACAGAGGAAAAGTAAGTTGCATTGTCAAAAATCAAGGATTCAGGAACACCGAATCTGGTGATAATAAAAGAATCAAGGAACGATATCACCTGTTCTGAATTAACTACTCGCAAAGGGATGGCCTCAACCCATCTGGTGAAGTAGTCTGTGGCTGTCAAAATGTATTTATGCTGCTGTGAAGAAGCTGGTGTGATTGGGCCAACAATATCCAGACCCCATTGCTGAAATGGGACTTCGATAATCACCGGCTGGAGGGGTAACGCTGCCTTCTTCAGTCTGCCTCCTGCTCTTTGACACTCCTGGCACTTCCTGGCGAAAGCATATGCATCTTTGAACAGCGTGGGCCAGTAGTAACCAGCTTTAAGTATCTTATGGGCAGTGGTTTCTCCGCTAAAGTGTCCTCCGGCTGGTCCTGCATGTAGTTGAGATAACACATTATCAGCCTCATTTCTTTCTAGACAACGAAGGAGAACTCCTTCGAAATTCTTTCTAAACAAAATGTTGTCAATAAGCTGATAAGGGGCAAATCTCAATCTCAAAGCTCTTTTATTTCGTGGGTCTAAATATTCAGGAGCATTCCCATGCAATAAAAAGAACTTAATATCATTATACCAAGAATCAGGAGGAGTAGAGATCGGAAAAACTTCCCTTTCAAATAAAAAAGGTCCGCTAAAGAAGTGCAGATCAGATTCAGAACTGTCCGCAGACCCAGCTGCTAGCTTGCAGAGTCCTTGTCCCCTGACAATCTTTAAAGGTTTTATTTCCAGGTCGTATTCCTGAAGTGCTGTAACCCAATGTGCTCGTTTTTCACCAAGATCCTTTTGCACCAAGAGCTTTCTAACTGCAAAATATGGTACAATGACTTTGGTGTGGGACTTCAGTAAGTAAGGCCTGAAATGTTTGACAGATTTGAAAACCGCGAAAGCTTGCTTGTCTACTTCTGGGTAGTTCAACTCTGCACCGTTCAAACCAGAACTCGTAAAAGCGATAGGAGCTTCATTATTTTCCTGGTTTTTCTGTGTCAAAACAGCAGCATATGAAGAATCAGAAGCAAACGTATACAAAATGAAAGGTTTGGAAAAATCTGGGCTAGTTAGAGTAGGAGCTTCAGCAATAGCTTTTAAGATGTCATGAAAAGATTGCTTCTCATCAGTAGACCATTTAAAATCAGCATCTTTCTTGATCATTTTCTGAAGCGGCCTAACAATTTCCATGAACCCAGGAATAAATCTAGAAACAAAATTTATCTTTCCAAGAAACGACTGCATAGACTTCTTTGAGTGAGGCATCGAAATCTGGGATATAGCACGGGTACGTTCTGGGTCAATATTGATGCCTTGTTTAGAAACAACAAAACCCAGCAACTTACCTTCTGTGACTGAAAAGATAGATTTCTTAGGATTTAGAGAAATCCCATACTTCCTGCAACGCTCAAAAACTCTCCTGAGATGAGTTAAATGATCAGTTTTGTTTTTTGAAAAGACGGTAATATCATCAAGATAGATAACAACAAACTTACCGATCAGACCTCTGAAGGCGATATCCATTGCCCTCTGGAATGTTGCTCCGGCATTTATTAGACCAAATGGCATCTTCCTATATGCATAGGTTCCCCAAGGAGTCCTAAAAGTTGTTTTCAACTGGTCAGCTTTGGATACTAACACTTGGTTGTACCCTGAAAAACCATCTAGAAGTGAAAACATTTCAGATCCGGAGACCTGTTGCAAGATTTTCTCCATTGGAGGAACAGGATAATTGTCCTTATCTGAAACCTTATTCAGGTTTCAGAAATCGACACATAACTTAATGTCACCATTTTTCTTTCTGACGGGGACAAGATTTGCCACCCACTGTGCATGACGAACCGGCAAAATTATTCTGGTGGCAAGGAGTTTATTCAGCTCCTTCTTGACAGCTGGTTCTAGGCTAGGATGCATTTTCCTCAATTTTTGTTGAAAAGGCTTAGCCTCTGGTTTCATAGGAATGACATGTTGCATTATATTAGGATCAAACGTTTTCAGATCATCATACGTCCATGCAAATATGTCTTTGAACTCATTGAAGAGTTTAATGAAGGTTGTTTTTTCCTGGGGAGTACATGTACTACCCAGATTTACACATTGAGGGTTCTATTCAGTACCTAGATTTACAATGTCAGATTGCATGATGGAGCTATTAGTTTTACAATTCCTTGCAGCTTTAAATTTATCCTTTAAGTCATAGAATTTCTCAAGTTTGATTACTGATCTAGGAAGAGCACTAACCTGATTGAGAGATTCTTGAATTAAGCAAGGCTTATGGATTACCGCAAAATTATATAGATCATCATCATGAGTTATTTTGTCAATGACCGCATCCTTAAAAGTGTCCTTCAAAGTCAGAAAATCGATCAACTGCTCGTCGTTGTCGAAGACTCTCCAATTTGCTATGTTGTCAGGTATAGAAGGTCTGAATAGCAATTCAACCGAGAAAGAATCAGTAAGCATTCCTTCAGATGGAATTAATCTTGAAGCAACATTAGCTAAAAGATCAGCTTCCTGATTTAGATAACGAGGGATGGAACTTATGTTAAATGTTTCAAATGCTAATAGTAAATTCCTACCTTTGCCTGATAATTTCTCAGGTGTCCAGCAATGCAATGGATGGTGTTACGTACCTGTCTGACAATTATCTCAGAGTCCCCTAACACTACCAAAGCTTTGGCTCCCAGGTCAATTGCTTTTTTCAGCCCTTGAATCAGAGCTTCGTATTCAGCCACGTTGTTGGTGCACTCGAATTCTAACCTGCAGGCGATGAAATATCTTTTCCCATAGGGGTCTATCAGCAAGCAACCTGCACCAGCCCCTTCTTTTGACTTAGATCCGTCGAAATATAAAGACCAAAGACCATTGTTCAGATCTAAGTATGCCGCATTTGGGGCTGGAATCTCATCTAGAACTTATGAAAAATGGCAGATTTCAGACTGCTGTTCTGCACCTGTTATTGATGAAGTTTCAGCTTCAAAATCCCCAAAGAAAGAATCTACCATATAGTTGCCCATTATAGTATCGGTGAATAATACTGGTTCATTCGAATCATCCAATTCGGTGACGGTATGCTTCATATAGCGTTCCCGATCAATTCTGATCTTATTCGGGCGACCATTATGAGATATCCATAAGTGTGACCAATCAGTAGCAAAATATCTCTTCAGTTTCTCAGACCAATCTCTGCTGAGAAATAGACCATATGCTTCTGGGATGTCTACTACGATTATATCAATAATAAAATGGACTTGAGGATTCGAAGCTAACCTTATCAACACCTCTTTCAACTTACCTATTACTTTTACGTTTGAACGATCAAGCTGTACAATACTTGTATCACAAGGCACAGGGACAGCATTAAGTTTTTTACATACAGAGTATGGCATAACATTCTTGGAGGCCCTTGAGTCTATCATGCAGTTATGTACTTTACGATTGCATATTTCAAACGTAAGTAAAAAAGGTGAAGTTGAAGAATCAGATTTCTTGCCTATAGATGATGCATTGACTGAAGATTTTGTTGGGTTATCTTTAGTGTTAGCAGAGCTGTTTTGACTTGAAGGAGTTTTTCCACTTTTACTTGGAGATACCCCTTGCATCATTTTATCTCTAATTACCGGTAACTTAAGTAGTTCATAGATAGAGATGTTGGCTCTGATTTTCTTTAAATTTTCAATTAGATCATATTCTAAATCAAGAGAAGGTGCAGATTTACTGTTTGCAAGTTGGGTTTTTGTTTGAGCAGCTGAACTATTATCTGTAGCAGTTGTAGAAGGTTCCCCTAAGGGTTGATCTTTCTTGCTTCTAGTATTATATTGATGTTGGTTTACATTGACAACACCTACATCTTCGTCATCAGTCAATTCTGAAGTATCCCAGAAGTGGCTGATTACTTGAGGAGGTTTTTTTTCTGTGTCATTATCTTTATCTTGGGTGCCTTCAGAACTCTGTCCTGAAGATTGAGTTTCGTTTTCAGATGATGTTTCTAGACCTGAAACTAATAGCTTGAGGAAACTGTTAATTTCATCAACACTATTGGCTTCAGACGGTGGAGTCTGTCTGGGAGCTCTATTCGGGAATGGCCTTCTGAAAGGTTGTCTAGGTGGCTCTTTAGGAGGAGTATTTTCAGAAATGCCTTTCTTTAAATCAATGATTTCATTAGATAGTTTTTTAATAACTCTTTGTAGGCTATCTAGATCTAATGAATCTTGACCTTTTTTCTCAGGGTTTGTGTTCTTGGTAGGACTGTCAGTCTTCTTACGAGAAGAAGATGCAGCATCTGTGTCTACTCCAGGATTTGCTTTTATGGCAGACATATCCTTCTCAACCTTAATTGCTTCTTCAAAGTTTTCAGCAAGGGTAAGTTTGGCTTTTTGTCTGACAAACATTGCCATTGACACAGGCAAGGCTGAAGTGTAAAATTCAACAGTGACATCCTCAGTTGGCCTTGAAGCAGCAAGGATCCTATTTCTTATAATAAGGAATCGCCGGTTGAAATCTTTAACCTTTTCTTTGGTTTCCATGCGAATTCTAGACAGTTCTAGCACCAAGGCAGCTGGAGTCTTGTCATCTCCAAATTTGTTCATGAAAGCGAGGTCGAATTCGTTCCAGTTGGTAATAGAACCAGCTGTAAGCGAAAAATACCACGTCGATGCTTTACCCTCAAATCTATAAGGGAAAAGCCAACAGACTACATCTTCATGTTCAACATCCAGGAGTCGAACTGCCAACATAAAATTCTTGACATGATCTTCTGCTGGCTCTTTCAACTCAGGGTTAAACTTGGATAATAATTTCTCAGGATGCTTAGGTAAAGGGTGTTGAACGCCGGGGACAGCGACTGCATCCTGAGCTAACCATGGCATATTAGCATTAGGGTTTGGGGGATTTGCACCTGCCATGTTTCTTGGAGTTGGAGGCGGTGAAGGCAGTGTTTGATGAATGTGAGGAGGTGAATGGGGTGGTGATGGTGGTTGACCAGCCCCTCCTGAAGCTGATGGTCCTGAAGAAGAGGAAGGCTGATTGGTGCCTGTTAGAGATTGTTGTATTTGAAGATCGGGAATGGCACCTAAAGACTGCTCTTGTTCTCCTGAAGCAGGTTCAGGATGACGAGTGCGAGGACGAGTGATCTGCAGAAGAGGTAATTCAGTGGGCTGGCGCCCAGTGAGATTCGAATAAGCCATAGTTAAAATTCTCCAAGATTCATTTATGGCTTGTTCGACCTGGTCAATTTCTTCAGGTTGGAGAATACCGGGAGAGTTGAACTGAGAAATCAGATTCTGAACAGAGTCGCTCACTGGGGTTTCATTCACTCGTGATGAACGGTGAGAGCGTGGTTGTGCAGTTGACTGTATTTGAGGGGTGGTAGGCTGATTAACTTTGTCTACAGGATTGTTTTCATCAGCCATTAGCTTAAGCAGGCCCTCCTTCTAGCGCCATTGTTGACGGGCGTAGATGACTATGCACGCAACGGGGGAGACAACCCAGACCGGGATCCTTAAAGCAGGCTCCAAGCTGTTTGGGATGGTTGTTCCCAACAGGTTTAAAGGCTCTGTTAGCCTAAAAGTCTAACTGTTTAAAAATCTAAGAGATATATCTAACACTACTGATTATTGATTAGGTATGTATCTATGTCTATAAAAATTAATAACTATTATTAATTACAGAATTAATAAACTAAATTAAATCAGTTTATAAAGATAGAAGATTAAATAACTATTAACAAGTTTGATTATTAACAAAGATACATTATATACATCTGTACATTAATCAATAATGAAAAGAATAACCTGCATATGACATGAATATAAATATCTATTTCAAATAGATTTTTTAACAATATAATCAACAGGAAATAAGAACATATTATCCTAACCTACGTACTATCATGATCAAGAGCATTTCGAAATTTAAACTGACATCAGATCTGTTAACGGGAATATCAATAATCTTGACAATCTTCGAAATAAATTAAGAAATCACCAAGATCATGCAATAGACGTATAAACCAAGTACATAACGATGTCAATCACCAATTTACAACATGGCATTAGTTAACAGAACGATAATCAGCGTAAGTCAATAGCCAAACATAATGTATTTGCACAATTTCATAAAAGAGATTATGACAAACATGCATAATATAGAAAAACAGTAACAAGACTAAGGATAGCATACACATGTGCTAAGCATAAAACTGTAAACATATATATAATTTATCACCAATTTAAAGATTGTATCTGCTGACAGGAAGCTGTCTCCAGTTACAACAAATCAAACCGCAGTCTTGTTGTCTCTTTTCCCCAAACTATCGACCCCCTTTTCACCCACATGCCATCTCCCCTTAAATACATGTAATCTCAAAAGAGAAACAGTCCTAAAAACTAGAGATAGCAAAATCGAACCATCTAACCAATTTCCCTTTAAAAAAATGACAAGTAAGACATGTCATTTTCCATAAACGTAAAAGCGCCAAGAAATGGTAAGATTCGATCCATAAAAATCAAAAATCTCACAACGAAACAACACCTGGAAAGTCTGATAGTCGTTTTGTTTCCGATCATGTGGGGGATCATCCAAAAACAAACAGTCATCAAACCCGCAGCAAGAACAGCAACCATATCGCCTGCAATGCAACACACGAAAATAAATTAATTAACACACATACGAAAATCAAAATGACAAAAACTATGCAATAAACAAAAATCAAACAAATCAGTACCTGTACAGAGGTAACCTGATCGTTAATCCATTAAAACTTCAAAATATGAAACTGATAGCAAATATGCCCAAACATTACAAATTTACAAGCGCATTGAATACTTGGATGTTTACCCCACTCGACTGACTCGGGGATTGCCCCCTAAACTGCATAAGTGCAACTTGAGCATTAAGCTCCCGAAGCTTCTCTTCATTCTTATCATTCTCACTCTGTAATTTCAGAACCCTCCTAATCAGTTTGTTCTTATGGTTTTTCAGGCACACGAGATGTGTGTCACTCAAGTCCACTTTCTCCTTTAACTTCATATTATCAGCCTCCATCACATCACGATTGGCTACTATTTCAGTTACCATTTCCTCCATCCTACGTATCTTGTCTAAAAGACAGTTAATGAACAGAGGATGCATCATATCCCCCACGTAATGAAAATCGGGCGGGCTTGTACCCACAGGCTTTTCTTTTGCTGGAGTATCAATAACAGAATCCCCCCGAACGTCTTTATCAACCACAGGAATATCTTTACCAATGTTAGGAGGATTCTCATCAACAAGATTGGGAACGAACTCAGGCTGAACAATATTATCATTAACAGGCAGAGGGAGATCCGTTTCTTCATCATCTAAAACAACGATCTCAACCTGAACATTGTCAGTCACAGGGGTTTTAACAGTGTTACCTTTTGCCATACTCCTCGTGAATCTACCTACCAACTTTTCTTTCGGTCTGTCTCGTCCACGATTGCAAATTTTATCTGTATTGTTTTGTGGCGTAATCGGTGACAGAGATGAAAATCCCCTCGCACGTTTAGAACCCAGGTGAGTATCAGCGCTTCTCACTGGAGTGGACACCGGATCATGGCAAGGTTCGGGACTCATACGACCAGGGTTAGACAGGGGTTTACGTAAAGAAGGAACCGAAACAGGACTCGGCTCCGTATGCTTATTGCATTCCTCAGGGTTGTCAAACTGGCAATGGCAGAAAGAGGAGAAGCCATTGGACTCGACGAACTCATCCCAGGACCGATTTGACTTCTGAAGCTCCTTATCAATTAACATGCGGACTAAGCCATGATGAAAGAGACTATGACTAACATTCTTAGGACCCCTTTTAATGGCAGCAGACATCTTAAACAGACTTTGCAACAAATAATAAGGTAAGTTTAGCGGAAAACCTATAAACGCAGACATGAGCCTGAGATGATAGACGTACGCTGAAGACAAGCGGCCTTCACAAGTGAGGTATCTGTGGATCAAATCCAAAACAGAACGCCATTCCTTTTTGAAGTACATGCGAGCTACTCCACTGCGAAACAACACTTCTTGACCAGGGTTCTTTAGTAGCTGGCGCCACTCAGTAATGTCCATCCTCTTGTATTTAAACCATCGCTCACCGGTCAGCAACAGGCCAGTGGCAACCGCTATTGATCGCTCGTCCACCCTAAAACGGAGATCACCCACTTCTGCCTGAAAATCAACCAGAGAGAGAGCGAAAACCCTTGTGACTTCGGGGTTCGAACCAGAGAATTTACTTATGAACGGCATCCACCCAATAGCCTCAACCTTTGCTGACAGCCCAGGTTTCAAATCCATCAATGTCATTTCGCAGGGCTCGACCCTCACTACTGGCGCCATTATTGACTGCGTCAAGGCACGTAACCGCACACAAAACAAATACCACAGCTCGGCACAAGACAACAAATTAGAGAATGAGCACTCCGGGTAAAGACTGAGCAAAAACAGGTGATGAAATTTCACCTTGTGATAAGCAAAATAAGCCATGCATAAACGCAGACTATACCCCTGCAAGTTCGGCATAAACAAAAATATTATCGCTCAGAGAGGTAATCGATTAATAAGGAATGACGGTCGAAGACTCCAGATAACTCATGTTATCATTATTTAACTGGCATTAATGATATGAGGCCCTTCGTTGTACACACAACAAGTGTTCCATTGACAGGCAGCCACGATGGAGGACAAGTACTAAGACTTGACGTGATGGACATGGTTCAGTACTAGTGCCATGATAGCATATCGACTTCGCAATGGGTGGATCAGGATGGAGGCTACGACATAAATTGATCTGACGATAAACCATAATACATATCTCCCTACCATAGATTCGACTTACCCTTCAAAGGTGGCGGACAATAGAACATAATTACAACCCATCAAGTCGAAACTAGACTTTGCAATACAGATCATATTATAATGATCAGCGTAAACAGCTGTGGTAATATCAACCATGGTTCGTGAACTTAGGATATGGCGGATATGGCACATAAAACATTTGGCCTTCGTGCTATAGGCTTTTACCAAAGTCATAACAAACCAACCATTAATAACCATTAATCAACTCACAAATGAAATCCATAATAATGTGACCAACCATACAAAGATCAACTATTTAATATCATGATCTTATAAATAGTTATAGTAATGAAATCAATCAATAAAATAGATTTATAATGTTTTGGATAAGGTGCAAGACTAGGCTGACGATAACAGATATAGGAATCATTAATACTCATCCACCCAAAATAATAACTCCACAGTAGTGATTTCGCTAATCTAATATAGTTTACAAAAGTTGTTTGAAAATATGGAATTTCGCTGAATCAGTAGCTCAGGGGAGACCACCTTTTCAGTAGCTGATAATTCATTAGATTTTCCCCTTTAAAATTTGAACATTTCATCAAAACAAAATGGGATTTTGTTTGATGAAATATGTTTTTTAAAGGCTTTTGAGCAGGGGCACAACAGAGTCTAAGACCTTCCTAAACACTATCCTCTCATGATTTCATTTCATAATCATATTGCAACTAAACTTGGAACAGTCGTCACTGTTCTAAGTTCTAACTCCATGTGTTCATTATTCGGTATCTATTTGACTATTTCAGACTTCAACATTTGTTGCATTATCTTTTACAAAGTTGAAATTTGAATTTAGATATACATTGCATAATGATAATTATGATATTTAGTTTTTAGTTTTTACATGGGTATAGTAACATAGTTCAGTATCATTTACAAATTTTAAATTTGATATGCTAATAACTAATAGATGTACACCCCATAATGATGAGTTTAGTTTTTAGTATTATTTTTTACATGGTAATAGTTACTGTTGAGATTTATCATTTTTATATTTTAAATTAATTTTTATGACTTTAACGTCCCTCCATTTCCCCGAAATTTTCTTAATTTTTTGGGTAACTTCCACACGTCCCCTAGAAAATTTCGAGTAGCCTCCACGCATCCCCTTGTACATTTCCCCGCTCCCATGCTTCCCCACCCCAGAAACTTCGTGAAACATTAAGAAAAACCAAGTCAAAAACCCCTTGCCCCTAATTATTTACAAAAGAAAAACCAAGTCAAAGCCCCCTTTCCCATGATTATTTACAAAAGAAAAAACAAGCCAAAAACCCATTTCCCCTAGTTATTTAAAAAAGAACCAAATTAAAAACCAAAGTCTTCGGAGGGGTGGAATTGAATCAGCCCCCACTAATTCTATTGTTCCTTTACATACACAAAGGAATTGAATCAGCCCCCACTAATTCTATTGTTCCTTTACATACACAAAGCTAAGTAAAAACCAAAGGAACATTCCCGTAATTACCCTGCCCATTTCTTTGATTTTTTAGCTTTTTTAATGTAAATTTAATAACTAACCCACAATAAATACACTTCGTGTAAATAATCGACCCTCGCTCATTCTTTTATTTTTTCAGAAAAAAATTCCAAGTAAACACCAAAGGGGAAGGGGTGACTCCCAAATTTGCTCCAAATTATTCAAAAAAAAATCCAAGTAAACAGTAGAGAAATGGGGAGGGGGTGACTCCCAAAATTGCTCCAAATGAAGTTTACTGCCCTCGCCCATTCCTTTTTTTAACACATAATAAACGAAGTAAAAAAATAAAGGAGAGGACCCACCCGTTATTTTGATTTTTTTAATATTTATTATGAGTTAATTATTAGGTTTACATAAAAAAACAAATCATGTTTTTATACAATAAATAAAATAAGGAAAAACACAAAATAAGGAAAAGGACTTACCAATTATTTTGTTTATGAATTAATTATTAAGTTTACACTATATATATATATATATATATATATATATATATATATCCAAAATAAAAAATTTAAAAGTTACCTACTTATATAATATTATTTTCCAAAGTTATATCATATATGTTATTCTTTGTTTATTATAATTATTAGTGATTATTATATTAATATGTAATATTAGTATTAATAATAATTATAAATTATCAAGATTAATCATCCAATCCTTAATCCTTAACTACCTGCTCCCCTCCATCTCAGATAAATATCTGACAATTGATCAAAAAGATTCAAAGTCTTTCAAAAAATTTCAGAAAGATTGATTACTTCAATGTTTTAAGAGAACTAAATGACAAAGCCGATCTAGTGGAAAATATTGCCACATCCTTGAGCAAAGGATCCTTAATTTCAAATGGGACTAGCTCCCTATGTCATATTCCATAGGCCCATGGGCATGGGAGCTAGGGGCTTGTCCCATGGCTTGCCCATGTGGTGCCTAGACGTCCCATCCTACATCATAGTGGCCCATGGAAAAAGAGCTCCATTCAAGTAGGCACGTGGTCCGTTGCATGCGGTTGTTATAACCCACCTACAATGTCAAGTACGCATAAACAATTCGTCAGAAAAGACCGTGACGAGCGAAAATTCCTGCACTTCGGATTTGCCTGGATGTCCTTTGTTGTTCCATCCTCATCGTGTGATCCGTGCGATGGATCATCTCGAGATCTTGAGTTGAATGAGCATTAAGGGAGAATTATCAAGTCAAGACATGAATGGAATTTCTGCAATTTGCATGGTTCGTTGGTTGCAAGCGGAGGCTTGCTTGTGAGTTTCCGGTTCGCGACTCCTTCAGGTATCATGGACTCCTCTCTGGAATCATCTGCTTCCTTTGCCCCGGTCCTTTCGGTTGCTACTGAGCTAAGGGCGATACGGAGGAAAATTAACAGGCATAAGAGTTAACTGCAGCAAATTGACACCGAAGGTGGGAGATGCTTGGAAATATTGAACAGAGACCTCTCCCATCTGCGTGAAGAATTTGCGGAATCCATTTCTCAGTCGAAAAGTGCAATGACCAGAATGATTGCAGAGTTGGAAGTAAGGTTTGCTAAGCTAGAGCTTGCAGTGGAAAAAATGGTAGCAGGAGGAGCGGCAGCTACGAACTTAGAATCGTCAGCCTAGAAAGGTGGTGTTCAAGGAAAGTAGACAGAGACCCTTGGGGGTTTCCTATTTTGTGGTTTTTGTTTCAGGAGTAGTAAGCTAAGCTTGTTATCTGTGTTTTTCTATGTAAAGACATTAATTCTCTATGTATAGGCTGTAGTAATTTCAGTCTTCCTTGTTTTTTGGCAACTGTCTTTAAAGGGCAGCTTTTGAACTTTGTAGATCTTTTCTCGATGGTTATTGTTAGATTTTCTTATAAATTACAGCAGTATATCTTAATTGCATTTTTCAATAGGATCACTAGAAGATAGACAAAGCACAGAACAATAACACAAGTATTCTTCACCTGGGAAACCCAATTGAGAAAAACCCAGCAACCTTCGTCTAGAGATGATAATTCTAAGATCATAGTACAATGAAGAAAGAAAGAGAAAAATATGGAAATGTCTTCCAAATATGAAACCCTGAAAATCAGTCTACTTTTGAGCTGCTGCGTAGCTGCTGTCTTTCCCAGGAAACTGTGAGCTGCTGTGTAGCTGTTGTGCTGTTGTTGTGTGTTGAAATGAGGAGGGGTGCCTTCTAGTTACACTATTTTTCCACCCAGAAAATAGTTGGGGCCAACTTCACTTGGGGGTGCAATAAATAATTTTATATTTTATTATTTTATCTATTCTTTTATTGTTGGCCTTTCTCCCCGAGGATTACATTGCTCTTTCTAGGGTTTTGATGAATAATTACAACAAATTCAACTCCCGAAGGAGGACAATAAGAATAGCTTCTGAAGTTGCACAAACTCCAACACTCCTTCTCAACAAGGAAGGTATTCTTCGATCTTCATTGGCATCATCATCATCTAGGTTTCATATGTACATCTATATTGTCTCAATCGTCTCTAAACGTACTGAAGGTTGTCTTTATAAATTTGTTCTATCCGGATGTCTGAGAGAGAATCTTCTGCTACCTATCTATCTCTACTACCGATGGAATACTTCCATACTTGGCTAGAGATCTCGGATGAGCACACATGCAGAACCATCTACTACATGTTAGTCTCATATGCCAATGGGGTACTCCCATATCTGGCTGAGAACCTGAACAAGTAGAGATACCTGTGCAATCACACGACCATCTACTACTTGTCTGACTCATCTGTCGATGGGATTACTCCCATACCTGGTTGAGCACCTGAACGAGCCGCAAGCACTTGTGTGAACCTGACCATCTACTACTTGTCTGTCTCATCTGCCGGTGGGATTTCTCCCATATCTGGTTGAGAACCTGGATGAGTAGAGATACTTGGGTGAACCCAATCATCTACTACCTGTCTGTCTCATCTGCCGATGGGATTTCTCCCATTCCTGGCTGAAAACCTGGACGAGTAGAGGTACCTGGGTGAAAGTATGGTAAATGTCTCTCGGACATCTCTCCCTCTCAAGGAGGGATACATTCTCTTCTACTCCAAGTCTTCCACGAAATTATTCAAATTTCATTCTAGGAAGAGGCTTGGTGTGAGCATCTGCAGTCTGATTGTCTATCGAAATATACTGGAGCTCAGCCGCACCTTTCTACACCATATCATGTATGAAGTGATACTGAGTCTCTATGTGCTTCGACTTGTCATGAAATACAGGATTCACTGACATCTACACACAACTCTGGTTATCTCAGTGAAACACGGTTGGCTCTAGAATCTGGCCAACAATCCTGCAAGAAGTTTACAAACCCAAACTACTTCCTTGGTTGCTAAACTAGTAGTCATCTACTCGGCATCTGCAATACTAAGAGCTATTGAGTTCTGCTTCCTATTGTACTAGGAAATCACTGCAGAACTCAAACTGAAAACAACATCCTGAAATGCTCTTCTTATTTGTAGTGCATCCGGACAAATCTAAGTCTGTAAATCCTTGCAATCTTAAGTCACAATCTGAGTCATATCGTAGATCATATCCATAGTGCCACGTAAGTATCTAAGTACATGTTTTGCAGCAATCCAGTGAATCTGCCTCGGTTTGCACATGAACTGACTGAGAGCATTCACAGCAAAACAAATGCCTGTTCTAGTGTTCGTTAGATACATCAAGGACCCAATCAACTAGCGATACATGGTGGGATCAATCAAATTTGACTCTGAAGCAGAATCCATCAGCTTCTTCAAATTTGCATCCATCAGAGTAGCTATGGCCTTGTAGTCCAAAATTCTGAATCTCTTCAGCATATCCATGGTGTAATTTCCTTGACCTAGGAAAATCTTCTTTTGCCTTTATCATACTTATAATCCCAAGAAGTAATGTGTCAACAATATCATTGAGAAAGGTTGTCTTGGCATCCATCTCATACAACTTCCATCCCATAGTTGAAATAGCAATAATCAATCTGGTGGAAGTATATCAAGCCATAGGAGTAAATGTCTCATCATAATCAACTCCCTCTTTCTGAGAGAGCCCTTTGGAAACAAATCTGGCCTCCCATCTACTCCATGCGGAACTTCATGCTCCTCTGCATTCCGCAAAATCTGTCGTGCCCATCTGGGTCTTTTCCGGCTTACTGCCATATCTGTGGGAGCATCATCTTGCTCAACTGGATCAATGGAACTGATCAATTCATTCATTTCTTCAGACTCCCTCTTAATGTTTGGAGGGGAGATGATCTCATCTCTTCATCGTCATTAATCTCCATATCTGATCCTCTTCCTTTTCGGATAGCCATTTCTTCTTCAAAGGTTACATCCCGACTGACTTCGATTTGCCTCAATCCTGGGATGTATATTCTGTCAGCCTTTGAAGACTTGCAATATCCCACGAATGTTCCCTTCTTTCCTGAAGGTTCTAACTTGAGCATATGAATGTAGACTAGAAAGTAATTGTCCATCCTGGTGACGATCAAGTTCATCAAGGCTCCTTCAATTGTCTTGTTCGAGTCATGACATCAGTGTCGTCAGGTTTCTATATGTAATAGACTAGAATCCTTGTCTTTGAGGGATAACTC
This sequence comes from Pseudotsuga menziesii, assembly GCA_001517045.1. Lineage (NCBI taxonomy): Eukaryota > Viridiplantae > Streptophyta > Pinopsida > Pinales > Pinaceae > Pseudotsuga > Pseudotsuga menziesii. Next base: position 199,564 of record LPNX010705701.1, on the reverse strand, counting down.
CCTTTGTCTCTCAAAAGTCGGTTGAGTAAATGAAGCAGCATATAGACCGACATTCGTAGAATCTTTCTACTTCTGATCACCAAATCTTTGCATGAGATTATTCTAGGTTTGAGAGTCATAATGCGTGCTTCTAGAGGCTTTATGCTTCTGTTCCATCTGTATATTAATGGGATCACTTGTCCTTGTAGATCATGGCATTCCCTACAAGTCAAATCCCATCAAATGGTTAGCAATGTTTCATAATCAATGTATTAACAAAATACTGTAGGCAACATTTTAGTCAATGTTTCGACACAACACACGTAAGGCCATTATCTGGATGCTTATGGTCTCCATTATAGCATACCGTTAAGAGTGTGTACTACTCCAAGTATGTTATAAAGGAGTTGTCATCCTTGATGGGTTGAGCAGCATGACAAGCTATTTAAACAATCATGTGTATAACAAATACTAGATGAGCCTACTTGTTAACTACTTGAAATGTAGATCTGTGTAGAACATATTAAAAAACAACCAGATCTAATCTACTAGAGCATGTAAAACAAAATACTTATCTTTTGTAGTTGTGTGGGTGGGCTTCCACTGTAAGGGTCCACTGGTCTTCATATGCTTGCTTGACGATCATCACAATCTGGATCTTCATATCATTTCTTAGAAGAAGAACTCTGAACGATCATCCTTCTTGGCTCCTTATGAGGAGGGTCTTCTTCTACATCAGCAATTGAAGCTTCATGCTTCCTTTTGTGAGAACTTCAACAGCTACTGGCATAATGATCGTATTTCTGGCACCTGTAGCATTGGATCTGAGATAGATCCTTCTTTTGTTTCTTCTGATCTGGGGGAGGGATTGATCTCTTGTCTTGATGCTTGTGAATGTACGGCTTCCTTCCCCTTCCATTTCATTTCTTGGTATGTGATACGAACGCTTGATTTTCCTCAGGTTGAGTACCATGAAGTCTTTGGCGTGTTGAAATTCTTGTTTCTTCATGAGTGCATTCTACCCATAGCTTATCAAATTTGGGAAACTTGGTTCGACCACTTATAGTCTGAATGAAAGACTCCGCAGATGGTGGGAGACCATTTAAGGTGGTCATGACAAGATCCTTTTCTTCAAGATTGTCTCCACTGGACTTTAGCTTTTCTCGGAGCTCAGTCATCCTCATGAAATATGAGGCAATATTCTTGGACTTCATCAATTTCAAATTCGACAGTTGATTCCTCAATGTGAGGGTCACATTGATGCCATTGTGTTCAAATAACTTCTTTAGGGTTATGAACATCCTCCTCTCCATCGTCTTTTCTGATATCAGAGGAACAGTGATCTCTAACTGAGTCCACTAAAATCCTCCTTGCTCTGGCATCATCCTTTCTCCAGTGAGGTTTGTCTTCTTCGACTTCTGGTTCTGGGAACTTTGCCTTTACAAACTGTAATAGGTCATTTTCTTCTAGTAGAGGAAGAACCCTAGACTTTCAGGGGATGAAATTTGAAGCCCCTTCCAAACAATATTCAACCTTCATGTCGATCATCTTGACTGCAGAACTAGATCTGGAGTTGATCTTTTGCAATGCTGGTTTCCTGGTTCGGGGTCAAATTAGGGTTTGACTTTCCTGGAGTTTTACCCAACCAAAATTTTCGATCTTGGTCTCTAAATTTCGATTTTGAAGAGGAGAACAATCCTATGTTGGGCTCACTCAAAAATTCAACTTCTGTGAAAAGCCCTAATTTACCGCAGCAGTGACAGGCCAAAACTGAAAATGCTCAGAATCCAATTCTGTTTCGACAGATGCACCTTCCTTAGAGCGAAATTCCCAAGGCTCTTTTTTTGCTAAAAGGTTGAGTGAAGACCTTGAAAGATGAAACCCTAGTTTCGACAGGTTGTCGACAAAGTTCCAGCAATGACTTCTTCTAGTTTGCTCCGATACCATGTTAGATTTTCTTATAAATTATAGCAGTATATCTTGATTGCATTTATCAATAGGATCACTAAAAGATAAACAAAGCACAGAACAATAACACAAGTATTTTTCACCTGGGAAACCCAATTGGTAAAAACCCAGCAATCTTTGTCTAGAGATGATAATTCTGAGATCAAAGTACAATGAAGAAAGAAAGAAAAAATATGGAAATGCCTTCCAAATATGGAACCCTAAAAATTCTATGCTCTTGTGTAGTTGTTGTTTTTCCCAAAAAACTGTGAACTGTTGTGTAGTTGATGCGCTGTTGTTGTGTGCTGAAATGAGGAGGGGCGCCTTCTATTTATATTGTTTTGCCACCCAGGGTGCAATAAATAATTTTATATTTTATTATTTTATTTATTCTTTTATTGTTGGCTTCTCTCCCCAAAGATTACATTGCTCTTTCTAGGGTTTAGATGAATAATTACAACAAGTTCAACTCCCCAAGGAGGACAATAAGAATAGCTTCTGAAGTTGCACAAAGTCCAATAGTTATACCTGTGCGTTTAATACAAATCATAGCCATTCTTGTCAAAAAAATATTATAATATGTTGGTTGTTATATAGTATTTATAAGTTGTATTGATGATGATGATGGTTAATGTCTACTGAGACCATTTTACCATTTTGGTTTATTAAACCCTCGGAAGAAAGAAAGCAATTACTTAGTTTGGTGTAAAATTTGATTCCTATGTTTAAAAAAGTTAGAAAGAAGCATATTGAAATAACCATAATTTTGACAAGTTAAATTATTTGGGAGGTTATTATTATAACAAGAGCCATGTGGTGGCAATGTCCCCTACATTGCCACTAGTTTTTTGGCTAGTTCGTTTATCTAATAAACAGCAAGTGAGTTCAAGGTTCTTATTATAACAAGAGCCACGTGGTGGCAATGTCCCCTACATTGCCACTAGTTTTTTGGCTAGTTCATTTATCTAATAAACAGTAAGTGAGTTCAACTGCCCACCTTTATTATTTTTTACTTAAATCCCCTGATTATTTACTTTTTTTCTTGAATAATCGGTTAGCGCATAATTTTATTATTTACTTTTATGTGGCATTTTTATTGCCCTATTATTATATGCATAACAAAATATGAGATCTTGAATTGATTTATTCATCCGCCCAATGTAGTCTTATCCAAGAGTGTTTAATGCTTGGGGTGGTTGGGAGGACAGTGAAGCTCATGCATCCAAAAGAATCTCTTTTTCTTTAGCAACCCTCTCTTCTTACAGAAATAATAGTTGAGGATCAAAAGAACTATTACTTTTTCCTAGATTATACCCCAAAGATCAATCTCCTCCATAACCATATGCAACTTGCACTTTCAATGGGTGAAATTATAGTCTCATTTTAATCTATCACACTCATTGAGACCTAATATCCCAAATTTTGTCATTCCTCTGATGTCTTTTTGGATCACAACTCAAACAAAAGTACATTTCATCCAAAATCAACAACCTCTAACAGGTTCAATTTTCCTTTCACAAGCATAAAAAGTAGTTCAACCTCTCACAGGGCCTTCACTAGACAAAAGAGTAATGAAGCGTGTCTGTGGTGGAATGATACAATGTTCACGTAGGGCTTATTTTTCCAATAAGTTCCAAAAAGGCCTCGTTTTTCAACATCAATTTATAGCCATTACTGTGAAATTTTTCCAATGTATACTAGGGACAACATTTTATCCATTCCAACATTGGTCATTTTTTGACCAAGAGTGAAAAAGTGAATGTCAATAACAAAACAAAATATCAAAATAAAAAGTAGAAAAATCATTGCATATAATGTAACCAACATATTTATAATAAAAAACAAATGCCACTACCATGAAAAGAAATTCCAACAACACTGGGAAATTGATTTTCTATGTCAAAACTCCATGAAAATCATAAATATCAAAGGAAGAACAGGCAGAGAAAAATATAGATCCGTAATGAGGTCAGCCCCTGGAAGAATTTTGTGCAAGGCCCATTTTATTCCAAACACTGTTCAACTTAAAATGACAATTGAATGAAAAAGTTAGGAAAGAGCCCAAAATAATCAAATTAAAAAATAAAAATAAAAAAAATGACAGTCTCGCCCAGTTTAGTTGTCGTTCTCCCTGCAAACACACCAGCAAACTCTGTTCCGTTGTTTTCTGAAACCAATATAGCACATTCAACTTCTAAAGCTTGTTGCATAGTTTGAAAAATTAGTCTGCAATTTTCTCTCTAATGCGAGTTTGAGGTTGCAAAAGTTACACCTATTTATTATTTTATGTATATTAGTTTTATGTGCTTTTAATCATAAAGAAATTGTGAGCTTCACAAACTAAAGAATCCAGAGATCTATTCGACATCCTATAAATTTCCCTTTTTAACTCTAATCAAAGTGACAATGATTACTTAATTACACAGTCCTCTCACTTACCCGACATAAAAATTGTTCATATACAACCAAACCCTCAGAGTTTCGACAATAGGAGGGCAAGGAAAGATTGCGATACTTGACATAAGGAGAGCGAGGACTCTAGTTTATCAACTACTTTCAACCAACTTAAATAGAGTTAATCATTGTGATATGCTCTATTTTATATATTATAATCGTCATACTAACTGCTCTAAATAAATCGATCGATGTAACGCATAAAAATATCACATTTCGGTATTGTCTTTCCCATTGAGGGGCTGAACCAAATTTGGGAGTCCAGGCCATACTCTGTAAAGCGCAACCAAGGCCCTTCCCAAAATCTCTTTTTGCTTGGAGCGTTTTAAGCTAAATCCTGTGATCATTTCTTTGTACATCATCTACTCATTTCGTTTCTCTCTATTCATGGCTTCAGCTAGGGGGATAGCAAGGATTCTAAGTTAATTCAATTCAATACTATTCTATTATTATATGGCACTGTCATAAGTTCATCAAAACCCTCATGACCATTATCCACTCGTGAATGTCCATTAGCCCCTGCATTTTTGTGTTTAACTCTGAATTTCGCATCATACACTTCCTCAAAACCCTGCATGAGATTAAAGACGCAAACAAAAAAAGGTTGTAACAGGAAGCCGCGAGAATCGATCGTGCGATCCTTTGATTTGGATTTCAGCATATGCTTTGAACTTATTTGAAGACTGGTATCGATATTGGAATTTAACGCGATATGTAGAGAATACGATTGCTAAAAAAGCAAAAGGAATGAAAAATATCTCAAATTTCCATATGGAAATGGCTGGCTCGTCCGTCATGGCTGTGGGAAATAAAATGTACAAGGGATCCCGTATTACGATGAAGACGAGCTCCCCCAAAGATTCGAACTCGTGCCGCTAGGATAAAGTCCGGAAGTGAAGAATGAATTAATGTTCAGGGAACAATTGTGGACTCTCCTGACATTCATGTTTAATGCCCATAAATCATTTTTAAACGGGTAATTTATCGAAGTTTGGTTTGACAATTTGAATGCATATTTTCATGGCAAGGAATGAAGATATTGGATTTCAAAAGCTCTCGAAGCTCCTCGGAGAATTCAAGGACGTGAGAGTGCCCATTAGTTATGGCCAGTGTGAGATCAAGTTGTCTCTGGAAAAAACAACATTGCAGATCCTCGACAGGGATACAGATGCAGTTAAGTATTTTTCAACGAGAAATCAAATAGCAAGTTTGAGTAACTTTAAAGGGGCATGGAAAAGGGAGGAAATGCTCGATAATCTATTAATCTACAGGCATTACAGAATCCTAGGATCTGTAATGGACGCCTCTCTGCACAAACAAATGGGAATCATTTTGATATAACCAGTTGTTCATGGTCGTTGACAGTTACAAACTCTGAAATTATGAGAAAAATGTCAGGAGAAAGTTTCAAGGATATTTTAGCAACGCATCCCGACCATTCCATAATAAGATTTTTAGCTTTGATGATCAGGTTCCAAGAGGGGATTCGGGTGAGAATAATATTGTAAGAGGGGATTCGGGTGAGAATAATATTGTAGTCGTTGATACCAACCTTGGTATGGAAGCTTGTTCCATTAGCTCCATCTCTATAGGTGTTGAGAAGCTGATTATTATACCCACCACATCATCTCCAAGTACCCAACAAAATCAGCCATTTGAGAATGAGAAGAAGAAAATACAGAGCCATGAGGCCAGAAAAGGTTGTTTGCACAGCGTCCTTCAGTATGTTATTAGATATGTTTAAGAATGCCTTACACAGAAAAGACATGGTAGGAATGGGTGAAGCCCAGCTGGCTTCAGCATATTAGGTATGCTCATAAACTTCCACTTACAAAGGCCTACTCCATTTTATGAATAGTGATTCTTTTTCTTGAATAACTCGATGTTGCTACTTTTGATAATCTTCGTGATGGATTGGTTGATGATTTATAGGATGGAATGTTGTTTGTGGAGCACTAGTGGTAGTGGAGAAGAAAACATATAAGAAGATGTAACAGTAGCTAGTAGCAGAAGCTTAGTAGCTTGAGAGCCTTCAGCACACACAAATATAAAATAAACACGAGCATATTAGAGAATGAGCAATTTGTAATAATTAAAAAGAAAAATATCGGCAATCAAAGAACTTAGTACAATTTTTATGCAAGTAAGAACAAATTGGGATGTTGGGCAAACTTACTCAGATGCCTTACTTGACGCTGGTGGCTTTGCTACTGTCTATTATGCTGGTCATGTTGAGACTTAATATCATAAATTAAATTCAAACTAATCACTAAAAGAACATGTCCACTATGGAGAAATATCAATCAAAGCTAAATGCTCATAAATTAGTGTGTGAAACAAAGGGAGAAATTGAATGCCCTTTAAAATCTCTTTGTATATGCTTTAGATTTTTTGACCAAATACGACGGTAAAACGGATCAAAACTGTGGGAAGCTGGGCCTGGCCTGGCCTGAGCAGACTTAACGTCATTCTATGTGTCATATAAAAGTTGGTTTCTCTCTTTCTCTGTAATGGTGATCGTAGTCAAAGTAGCAATTAGTAGAGCAATTAAGTTCGTACTTGACAATAAATTTTGATGGTGGTTTAGACCGGTGAGAAGTTCTCTAGAAATTTCTTAAATAATAATGTAGTATTATCGATTGCGTCAAAGAGATGATAGCCTAACAAATGACGCCATGATTTTAGGAGGAATCAAGCCTTGGGCTGCGCAATATGGATGCTTAGCTTTAACAGTTGAATGGCATTTTCCATGGAAACCTGCATTCACAGTCATGTCAGAGTAATGAAGTAGCAAATCAAGGCAAGGCAAACCTTACCACCACACCCAATGCTAAGATCACCTCACTGCCAGGTCCTAGGAAGGGAAAACCGAGGACGATGTCAGCTACTTTTGCCCAATCAGAAAATCAAAAATTCAAATTTTAAAAATACTGATATTAACAACTATTGAAAAAAAATCAATTATTACATTGTACGGACATGATTAATACACATTGACGATTTATATATATCCCTTTATCGGGCACATAATAATATATTCTATTTAAAGAGAGATGCATCTTACCTTTTGAAGAATATATCATTTTATGCATGAAATGTTCTTTGTTAATAACACTTAAGTGAAGATACATGACTAATGATGCTCATATCAGTGTGCTCCAAATATTGATATTTGTGTTAGACAGTTACGACTAACAACACCAATAATATAATTTATTTAACAAAATAACCAAATACTAGTAGCTAAGATAGATATAGACAACATCTTGGGGTTTTAGATAGCAGCTTGGGATTTAAGAATATAACTAAATACTAGTAGCTAAGATAGATATAGATAGCAGCTTGGGATTTAACAATATAACCAAATATTAGTAGCTAAGATAGATAGCAGCTTGGGGTAACAAAACGCATCATTGAATACAACACCCTTGTTGAGTTGGTTTCTAAGATGGAGCTACTTTGATGCCATTTTTAAGTAAGCGCCCTTTCCTTTCACATATCTGGAGGCATTTTTGGTCTACGTGGCATTATTTCTATGGGCGTCTCACTCTTTTTCTTCACACATGCCTCACTTGATGGAGATTTATGACATTTTGTCTAGGATGTTCCAGGGTTTTGGCACCCTTGGACCATGGAGACACACTTAGCACTTGTTTTGAGTTGAGTACTCCAACGTAGGAGGAGCCATTGGTACATTCATGATGATTATAGGTGGAACATCACACTCGGAGGATTGTTTCCCTCAAATGTGTGGGTCATTTGGAGGAGTGTTCACTTCATTTGGAGATTCTAGATGGAGATCAATCCATTGTTGATGATGTGGCACACCTATTCATGCATTCTCTTGAGGCCATTGCACTTGGGAGACTTTTGAGGGTCAAAAGTCTAAGGTTTTGGACCATTTACTCATGTGATGGTTAGACATATTGGAGTGCTCCACTTCTTTGAGCTATTTTCGTATTAATAATTCATGGATTATCTAACCTACTATAGTGGTGCACCCCCCTCACTTAAACTAGTAGTTAGGGTTTTGGTGTTTTAACCATGTCTTGAGGAGGATTTTATAATTTTCTGTTTAGAGGTTTATTATTCTCTTTTCTTATACTTGTGAACTCTCTTTTGGCTATTGCTTTGTTCTTGTGGTGAAGTTCATGGACGGTTGATGTTAGTGCTATGATGTGGATGTCTTGCTAATGCTTTGGTTTTACTCTGAATCAACAATTACTACAATTTTGAGATTATTTGCAAGAAAGCTCTTTACTTTGTAAGGTTAAGTTTGTTTGATTGTGGTTGAAGAGGAAGTATATTCTCAACTCTTGATCGTATGCCATAGGATTCCAATGTTGAAGAATATTATGCCCAAAGTAGTGTTGAAAATACCACTTAAGGTTATTCCCTTGTAGATCCTTGGGTGAATTCTTGCCTATCTTGGATTTGGTAGAGATTGACACTTTAACCCTGGCTATTCTTGAATGCCAGTAAACTCCCTTTCACTAGCCAGCCCAACTTCAAACCCTAAGCACTAGTCCTATGTTTCTAGCCACTCAATTAAAATTTAATCTTTTTTTCCTTTTATTTTGCCATATGGATTTTATTTAGGAATTAGAAAAATCTCTGCAAAAACCCTAAAAATTTGCATCTTAAGAAACCCCTTTAGGGCTGCATTAATGCTCTTCCTAGGCCATACCCTTAAGGCTATAGCATGCAATATAAAATCTAATTTTCTAGGGCAGTTTTAGCGTTGTTTTCTTGGTGGTTTTACACAAAGTTAGGGTCAATTTAATTCTAGGATTGCATCTACAATTTAGCCCAAATTGTGTTGTTATCAATTTATAGTTGGGTTAAATGTCTGGGCTGTTAAGTTGTGTTTTGTTAGGCCAAAATACATTATAAAATTCAATGTTTTAGGAGTCTCTTAATAGGTTTAGATCTAGTGCAAATTTCTTAGTTGATTGCAGGTGGTTTGAAGCATTAAAATCTCATTTTCCTCTTTCCAAGTTGATTGCAGGTGGTTTGAAGCATTAAAATCTCATTTTCCCCTTGCATACATGCCTGTTCATTATAGATCTGCAATCAATCCTCACCGTCAACCTGGTTAAGGTAATAAAACACGTCGTGTTGATGGTAAAAACAAGTAACTAATTGATCTTCAAATTATTAAGATTTAAATACATAGTTGCTTGTCCTTTCTAGCCTAGTTTACTTGTACTTTAAAACACTTTTTTAAGGCTGGAATCTTATATTGTTAAACACATTTACTGTTGGTTTAAATTTTACGTTTCATAACAACAATTTAATATCACATCAATTCTAAAAGTTTGAGGTAACAATTGATAGATAACCAAAGATTAAGCATTAAAATTATTTTAAACTTTAGATAAACATTTTCTAATTCATAATCCAGATTTGAAGTTCCAACTTAGTTTCATTGCGTCGAAGAGGCGCATTCTACAGCCCAGTAGGGAGAGATGTGTTACTCTTTCCGTGCTCATCTTAAACCTGGCACGTGTCCTTTATAAAAAATAAAAATAAAATTATAAAAAATAATATGGATTGCATTACATACTTCATCAACATTTCCACTCTAAAAAGAGGTTTGCACCTCGAGAGATTTGATGCCTCTCGGCTCTTGGTAGCTCCCTTTTTAAGATGGATATAATAAATATGCTAGTTGCGCCAAAGAGATGCATTCTACAGCCCAGTAGGGGGAGATGTGTAACTCCTTCCGTTCTCATCCTAAAGCCGGCACGTGTCTTTTATAAAAAATATAAAAAATAATATTCATTGCATTACACACTTCATCAACATTTCCACTCTAAAAAGAGGTTTGCACCTCGAGAGATTTGACACCTCTCAGCACTTGGTAGATCCTTTTTAAGATGGATCTATGCTAATAATTAGCACACTTCTTAAATCATCTTTAAAACTTAGTTGCCTTAGGGAATCCCCTACTGCTAGGTCCTTATTCCTATGCACTAAAGTGAAGAGACGTTGTTGACAAGGTGACAATGACAACACCTCTCAGAGTTGCCCTCAGCTAAGCCCTAGTGAAGATCTTGCACTTTAGAGGTGTTAGTTTGTATGGTAACATGTCCCATTTTAGAATACTCATATTTCCATGTCCTTTGTGTTTTGTTCCCTTGTTTCATGTGACATAGGTTTAGAGAGGTGTTGACCATCCTACCTGGCTCCCAACACTGGTTATATGTTGTGTGTGAGATTATAAGGAGCTTATAATCAAAATACATGTGTAAGCAACTGCATGTTTGCCAATATTTTGTTGATTTTTGTAGTTTGCCAATTATTTAGCCGATGTTGCCGATCAGTTCTATTTCCAAACCCTTGACAATGTTTTGTTGATGCCGTTTTTATGAACAATGATTGTCAGTGAATAGCATGCAATAAGCAATTTCTTGTGGAAAAGGGGAAAGCAATCAAGTATGAAAAATAATTCCTTTGTTTCTTGGGAAACAATCAAACCCCCACCATCTTTAAGAGGGTTGGGCATTAAGAAACCCAAATTAATGACCATTGCATTTGGAGCAAACGATTTTGTGGAACCTCATTAGCAGGAAAGGTTTCTTAGTGGAAAGTAGTTGTCAGAAAGAAATAATTTGGAGATATTGGGCAATTCATTTTTTAAGGTACCCAAGTTTCCCAAAGATTGTCAATCTTGATAACAATGCTAAAGGTCTTCTGTTATTTGGTATCCAAAGGATAATCTGGAGACATACGGAAATTATTTTTAAATATACCCGTCTCCCATGGATTGCCAATCTTGAAATCCAATCTAATGGCCTTTCCCTTTAATAAAAACTCTGTTACTTGGCATCCAAACTAGAATTCTCACCAATTAGAAGATCGTGTAAAGTTAAAACTCTTTCAGTTTTGGCTGGTATCTCCCTTTGGACTAATTCTCAACCTCCAATTTGGAAGAAGTGGACCCATCCCGTTCCCCTTCCTTAAACTTTGAACAACCTTTGGACCTTGCTTACCCAAACTATGGAAGGGAAAGCTTCAGTCAAGAAAGGCATACGGTATGAAGTAATCTAGGGTACCCAAAGAAAAAAATACAGTGAAATAAGGATACCTCAAACTTCTTGGAAGAGACACATCCCTCCTCTCTCTAACAAGCGAATGAAAATAGATCTGGTTGAGCTATTCCATCCCAAAAGTTGACTTCTTCTAGATTCTGGGCACATGGGAAACTGTTAACAGGGAAGAACTTGGTGGAACAAGGAATTCTTGGTTATTCAAGATGTGCTTTCTGTTGGATAAACAAAGAATCCTCCTTTCCTATGTTCTTTCGGCCCAAATGTCTGGAACTCTCTGCAAACTGAAATGGGTCTCCCCTCTATTAAACCATCTTCTAAAGAACAAAGGTTCAGGAAGTGGTTTTTCCCATATACCCTGGAAGATCTGGCTGGCCAAAAAAACAAGATATTCAATGCCAAAAACGTCTATCCTGAACGTGGCGTCGTGGCCAAAGAGCCAATCCCAACTTAATTAGGGAATTTATTATTGCAAAGTTTAAGGTGAAATTGGTCTGGGCAAATAAAGCCAAAGTGAAAAAGGTTGGATGGATACGTATGGATTAACAAATTGGGAAGAGATAGGGATGGAAACCAGCACAAAATACATCAGATAAATGTAATCCCATTTAAATTTTAGTTTATCTCCTCCAAACGTTGATATTAAAGTTTGGATGCAGAATAAAATAAAGGCTCTAATTTGATGGAGCACTGAAGGGGAATCCAGGCCCTTCAGATTCTGTATGGATAATCGTAATACCAAAAGGAAGAGAACTTGGAATACTGGAGTAGCAAACAACAACCATGTAAAATCACTGGCAATACTCAAAGGAACACTTCTATTAAAACTTAAAATAAGAACACCTCAGAAGATCTAATAGAATTTAGAGACTTCCAAAGTTCCAAGTAGTAGTAGCTCAATCACTGGGGATCTCAAGCTCTTCCAATGTCCAGATAGAGAATATTACAAAAGGATCTAAAGAGACTCTGAGAAGGTTCTAGAGCTGGGAGGGACGGCACATTCTCCAGGAATACAATTCTCAAGCAGACAACATGGCAAACTTATTTATCCAAATCGAATACAAACATGTCCAAATTTTCCATGAAAATGGCACAGAAACAATAGAAGAAATCTCAATGTCATGAAGAATCAAATCTCTGTATCAAAGCAAGGAGGAGTTGTAGTATCTACCTTCAAGATATGTCATTATATGTCATTATGACTCAGCCAGCAGGCTATGTACTGGGAAAACTTTCCTTGTTTAGTATGGCGGGCTTCTGCTCCTCTCCAAGCTTCCACTGTTCTCAAATCTCTGTGAAGGGTTGGCCTTCAAGCATTAGTTCTTGGCAAGTGAGACCAACGATTATTGAATCCCTTTTCCCTGCAAAGCAAACTTCAACAAACCAAATCCCAGCTTCAAGAGGCCTCTACAGCGCCAAGGGAACACATAAATGCCATGGAACAAAATGTGTTTTCTTATTCCAATAGGTTGGAGTCTATGTTCAGCTTCAAAAGCGGTACCTCCCAACCCAAGGGAGCGAAGGATTTGCTTCAAAGACTCTGCTCCAAAAGACACTTCTCTAGGTTTCTGTAAATAAAGAGGCAATTCAGTAGGTCCAGAATTTGGTCACCATAGTAACAAGTGATGATGAATAGTTTAGCCAATCGTGCCAAAGTAGTACTAAGGAATTATAAATGGACGTCTGAACTTTGTCTCATTATGTCAGTTGCTAATACCTATTTATGTAGCTAAGCGTCAGTCTAACACTTACGTGTATATAAAATAAGTTTTTTCTAAGTATGTTCGGGTCCAATAATGCATACTGTTTCTTTGAGAAAAAATACCCACCATGGTATGTGGAATTATGTATTAAATCTTTCACAAGTTGAAATCCTGGATTGATCGCAATGAGATAGGTAATACAGTTTCTTCTGTAAAGCCAGATTGCACAATATGTAAACTAGCTTTGGCAATGTAATATAATTTGCCCTTGTTTAAAAAAAAATAATGAATTAGTGTTCCCTTTTATATCCCAAACCACTATAGATGTTTGATCTAGATTTGCTAGAATAATTTTAGCCTTTGCTTTCATATATTTTTCCGAATCTGAAATAGTCAGGAAATGATACTGTTCAAACTCACCACAAAACCCTTAATAGTATCGAACTCCAATAAGTTATAAACCATGCAGCATCAAGATGGGAAGAAAGGGACTACTCCGATAGTTAGTAAACAGGGAGAATGCCCAAATTTTGTTTCCCGTTCTTTTATTGTAGTTCTGTGCATAGTCCACTTTTCATGGGACTAAGCCTTGGCAGTAATAGCTAGCAAATTTTGGAGGGTTAAGGATGCTTTCTTCCTTCCATTCTAGTTCGCTTCCTGCCTGAAGCAAGTTTCTTTAAACTTCCTGAGTTTGGGTAGAAGTGAGTGAAGCTGAGGTGCAGTATAATGATAAACTGGAGCAAAACTGTAATGAGGGAAATTCGATTCGAAAAGTTTGAAACAATGTGTTCCACGAGGACGCGTCCCCTAGGGTGGAGAACATGCCTCCTCGCTCCTCCACACTTTTGGGATGGGAAAACTCCTGGGGAAACGTTTCCCCACATCTCCCTTTTGGGGGAAAACTCGCGTGCAGAATGTATTTCCCCCTTAGGGAGGCTTCTAGGCATCCCCCAAAATTTTCACCTTTTACAATAAAAATAAATGCAAATTAAAATATTTTAAAAATTTAAACATAATTAAACAAAAATTAAATTAAATCCTAGACTAACCTAAGAGTCTAAGACCTTTCTAAACACTATCCTCTCACGATTTCATTTCATAATCATATTGCAACTAAACTTGGAGCAGTCGTCACTGTTCTAAGTTCTAACTTCCCTGTTTTCATTATTCGGTATCTATGACTATTTCAGACTTCAACATTTGTTGCATTATCTTTTACAAATTTGAAATTTGAATTTAGATATACATTGCATGATGATAATTATGATATTTAGTTTTTAGTTTTTACATTAGTATAGTAACATAGTTCAGTATCATTTACATATTTGAAATTTGATATGCTAATAACTAATAGATGTACACCCCATAATGATGAATTTAGTTTTTAGTTTTACTTTTTACATGGTAATAGTTACTATTGGGATTTATCATTTTTATATTTTAAATTAATTTTTATGACTACGACGGCCCCCCATTTCCCCGAAATTTCCCTAAAATTTTGGGTAGCTTCCACACGTCCCCCTTGTGCGTTTGCCCCCTCCCACGCTCCCCGCCCCAGAAACTCCGTGGAACATTGTGAAACATAGAATGGATTTAGGCATGAACAAGTGAAGAAGATGGCAAACCCAACAGCAAAGTAGTCACTGTAGAGGAAAACAGAATTATAGTTCCTAGGGGTCATATCAACTATGCAATGTCAGTGTCAACTAATCTTCCATATGCTCAATTTAGATTTTCCTTACGAATTTTCATTGCAGGACTTGGCATTCAACATGTTAACTACGTTCTTTATCCATGTTAAACTGAGAAATGATCAATGATGATGATGATGGTGGTGGTGGTTAACGTCCCCTGAGACCCGACTTTGGTCTATCGGACTTAAAGAAACAAATTATTTAGTTTGTTTTAAAATTGTATTTCTATGCTCAAAGAGCTTGGAGAGAAGCGTCCCAAGATCACTATAATTTTGACATGTTAAAAGGCTAGGAAGGTTGGTATTGCAACAAAGATTATGAAACTGAGATCTAATGTGGGTGTACGCAGAGCACTATAAGAGGAAGTGATTCATCCTTAATGTTCATATTCTCACAGAGATGGCAGATCCCTTCCACCCATGGTGTTTTAGGAACTGCCCAGCGACCTGTTTCACTATGTAACTCGTAAAAGTTTGTTCTTATCTTGACTATATTAATTTTAATTTTTTTCTTTGAACTAGTTAAAACAGAGAAATACTTTTGAACTAGTTAATACAATGAATAGCTCCGTCATTAAAAAAAAGATATATATTTAAAAATTCTCAAAAAGGAAATATATTTTAGAAATACAAATAACCTTATTAGATTGAGCAAAAGAGAAGGCGGCCATATGATTCAGGAACCATGGTCAGTTGGACTGTGGTCCAGGTGGATCGGAGACAGTTCAATACCAATGGCCAAATGCATTCGGCGTGGCTCTATGTGAGAATCCCTAAAACGATATGTCCCACGACTCCACTCCGGCAGAAATAACCGGCGATCGGAGCCTTTCTGTCATAGAAAAACTACAACAAATTCACCCCTTCCCCAAATGCATTCTACATGGCTCTATGGGAGAAGCCCTAAAATCATATATCGCAGGACCCTAATCCGGCCATAAAAACCGTGGGTGTGTTCTGTAAAGGAAAAACAACAATAAATAGAAATGATTGTGACTTATAACAAAAGTGAGATCATACCTTGAGAACTTCTTGAATTGGGTGTAGAGAGCAAAGATCAGCAGACGCCCATTGGTCTTTTATGGGATATGAAACCGTTAAGCCCTGTTCCATAGTTTTTAATCGCCGCTACAGATTGCCATAGAAGAAATTGATGTGGACAAATGAGTACGAATGTGGATAGGGGAAGGACTGGTAAAAACAAACAGAAAACCTATTTAGTGACCATGGTCATCAAAATGCAGCTGCTTATACACAGTTGTATGGTCTTGAACAGCCAACCGTCTACATAAGCTGTATCGACTGCAATCTCTGTCAAATGGGTTTTGTATTTTATATAACCTAATCCTTCCTTATCCACATTAGTACAACCTGAACACATCAAACTCTTCATATTGCAAGAAAACAACAGCTAAACCCTCCAACACCTGTGACAGGTGCAAGTTGAAAGAAGGCACGAA
Source organism: Pseudotsuga menziesii (assembly GCA_001517045.1). NCBI lineage: Eukaryota > Viridiplantae > Streptophyta > Pinopsida > Pinales > Pinaceae > Pseudotsuga > Pseudotsuga menziesii. Next base: position 183,276 of record LPNX010705701.1, on the reverse strand, counting down.
ACAATGCTCGAGCCATCTGGACCATTTTTTTTGTTAAGATCCTCTCGATTCTCTCTCACGAAGAACAGTGGAGAGAGGGCAATAGATAGTGAACATACACCTGTCACCGACGCAATGGTATCCATTGATGAACAAAACCCCTTTCATTCACACGATAGGAACACGCTTTGAAAGCAGGGGATTCCGCGTATAAAACAGCTACATGTGTTTTTTAGGTTTGCTTCCGCGTAGAAAACAGCTACATCTTTTCTCTTGTTTTTTTAATTCTTTCCTATTTTTTCAACCAAATTTTAAATACTAGATGGTTGGTGTATATGTTTCTTTTCAATTATAGCATGATATTTTTTTGAACATTTTCTTTCTGGAAAAATACTTTTTGATATTCATTATTTCCAACACATTTTGTTTGAACTTTTTAAAAATTTACCAAGATCTTACGGAGACAATTACTAAGTATTTTGGCCTGTCCTTCTGAAAAACACAAGGTAAAAATAAGATGCCCGTCATAAAAAGAACCAAAAAAAGTCTCATATCTTCAAATTATTGTAGGAAAATTTGAAGAAACAGTTATCAAAAGGATAGCATAACAAGGAAATTAATGAATATGAGATTATCTCTTCAATCACTTCTTGGAAGAAAAGCTTGCCGAAAACACAAAAAGTCGTCATTTTTGACAAGTTGTCCACTTTAATGGTGTACTCTCTCAAAATATGCATGAAGGAAAGGTTAGAAAGGTTAAACTCTAACATGTTTATTAATTGGAATTAAGGTAATCTATTGACTTTTTTTATTTTTATTTTTAACTCATTAATATTTTTTAAATATTTTTTCTTTTAATTCAAGGTATACAATTGATTTTAATCTTTTTGTACTCTTTTTTATATCTGCGCAAGTACTAGTACGACTTAAATTAATATTGTTCACGAAGGATCCTGGTGAATAGGATCCTTAATCAATCCTGACAAATCTAGCAGGTTGAGCATAGCTAAAGATGGCAATTGTTGATTGGGTTGTGGGTATTGGTAATATTGACAAGGTATCTAAATACCAGTAGGGTTGTAAGCAGATTGATAAACGGATGCCGATGACCCTCCCATAACAGGTTGGTTCGGTGGTGAAGATGTACTTGATCCACTTGAGCGAATATAGTAAGATTAGGTGGAGATGATTCATGAATGCAATTTTGTTCTTTGAATAACCTGTTAATATACATGAAGAAACACTTTTCAATGTTTGTAGTATATGAAATACTCTCTTCATATCATTTTTTTGAGGAATTTTATATTATGTAGTACATATAATAAATTTAGTGGCAAATGGAGAACTTCAAATTACTATTGCAAATGACAAAAAACATCAAACCACAATAAATGAGAAAGGACTTCAAACTCCAACAATAAGCTAAGGCAAATGGTTCTAATTAAGTTTTGTATTTAAATTAATTTATTTGAATTATTTGTAAATTTCACTAATATGTATTTGTTAATGTGTGAAATGCAGAGCCAAAAAATGAGTAAGCTCGATAAGATTCTTGCTAATCTAAGTCCATAAGAGTGTAAAACCTTGATGTAAAGGTTGCAGAGGGATTAATGAGGTGAATAAAAAAGAAGTCAATGTGAATTATTTCTTTGAATTTGAGTAGTAATGTTATGTTTCACCAATCAAACAACAAACCTATAGAATAATTAATGTATTGAATGGGGCCAAGGTTGAATTTTTTCTAGTTATGCTTGCATTGAATGAAATTTGACATGGTTAGACTAGACGCATGCATTGACGGTATAGGAGGGATTCCAGATTCAAACATGGCTCGCACAAACAATTCGCCAATTAAACAACAAACCTATAGAATAATTAATGTATTGGAGGTTTCCAGACTCAAACATGGCTCGCACAAACAATTCGCCAATCAAACAACAAACGTATAGAATAGTTTCTGTTATCTCCCAAAAATAATTTATTTTCGTATGAAGAATTTAATTCACGCAATAAGGGATATGAATATCACTGACAATTTGAAAGCCTTTGTGTTTGATGAAAATTTCACAAAGTTGTAGCTTCGGTGGCTTGGGCGAATGATCAGAACATCTCATTAGCCACCGACAGACATACGGACTACGACTTCCGCGAACAGATGAACACTTCGACGATCGGAAGAACTAAAGACAACGTATCGGCGAGGCAAAGCTGAAAGGTTCTGCAATATCGGCGATATAAGCACTAAAATGCCACCGAAGTCACGTATCGGAAATTGGAACCACTACTTAAAAAAACATCAGCACAATAGTTCACTAAGAAGCCGAAACGGCGAAAAACAGACTGACTACGGGTTCCGATCAATCAATAGAGACTCATCGACGATCGAAAGAACTAAGGACTACAGATCGACGAGGTAAATCTAAGCAGCTCCGCAGTGTCAGTGAGGCAACGAACAAGGCTTCCGATCAATCACAAAAATCATTCCGATAGCGATAAAACTAGTTCGTTTCACCTCCGAAACAGCGGTGGCATAACAGTTGCGCGCATCGACGAATAACAAGACTTTCCATCGGCAGCGTAGAGGACTAATGCCCCAATTCCTTTGACAAATGACTTTCGACAGCGATAAAACTAGTTCGTTTCACCTCCGAAACAGCGGCAGCATTTCGGTCTAGGGCGTCGATGTGCTAGAAGACAGAGCTTCTGATCAGCGACCACGGCGGTAAGGTAGAAAAATATGGCGAATTAAACAAGAAAGGTCACTTCAGTTAAACACCAAGACACTGGCTGTTGGCGGCAATTTCACACTGAACCAGCAGTGGTGATTATCAGCGACCACTTCAGTTATTAAAAGTTCGCTCAGTGAACTAGATCTTCATAATAGATAGACAAATAGTTAGCAAGGGTTTGAAGCCCTAATCTGAGAAAACTATCACTTTCACGTATTTTTTGTGTAAACAGATTGGATTATTAGGATCTGTGATTTTTGTAGAAGGCTATAAAGCCCATGATTGATTTTATAATAAAGGTTCGACTTCGGGGATTTGTAAGCCTATTCTATTGTCAAGCGTCTCATCTTGTTTATTCTAATTATAAGCTCTTTTGTTATGAGTTGTTTAGCCATCATCTCTATCTTTACTGTACTTATGCCTGAATGTGCATTTAGGTGATTTTTAAGTTGATTAATAGCTAATAGTTGTCATCCTATTGGTGAGTTAATGTGATTTGATCTATAAGTACCATCCTTGTCAGGATTTAGCCATTTACATGCATATGTTTTGTATGTAAGTCTGCCAGCTTGATGAGTTCTCCATCCCTGCACCTTATTTTCAAACTACTGAACAAGTTGTAACTAAAAGCCTTGTGATTGAGTGAGCTTCATGCATGTCTTGAGAGTGGGAGGTTATATAGGTTATCCGACTTGATCCATATCAAAAAACCCTAAAAAAACATTTTTAAGTTACAAGGCATCCTCGATCTACAACCTAGAGGAGTTTCTTGGAGTGATAACAAACTGGCGCCGTTGCCGAGGAGAGGAGATTGAAGCTTAGCTTCTCTGGGAGACGACATAGATCCATGCTTTGATGATAGACAAAGCTTGGACATTATTATGGTTGTAATCATTTATCTAGCGACTCCATTGATATAAGATGGCTTCAAGAAGACCAAGTACCAGAACAAACACAAAGGGGCCACCAGCAACACCTGTTTCAGATCCAAAAGAAATTTTGAGGAAAGCTAGGGCTTTACTAAGACAAACCAGCAGTACTGCACAAAAAGCTACATTAGGTATTTCACCAAATCTTTCTGATATTATTTCTTCTGCTGAAACTCTTAATTCCTAGGAATTTTTAGATACATCAGAAAAATCTAGGGGTTGGGCATCTTCAAGCACTGCTGCTTGTGAAGATCCAATCCTTGGTGACTCCACTGGAATAAGTATACCACCGTCTTCTCAGCAAGTATCTTCATCAGTGCTACCTTCCACAACCCTGTCCATACCCATTTCCAATATGGCTGCCCCTCAATTGACCAAGATGGAAAGGATCCTAGTAGCTAGGTATGTGCCCTTAATTCTGCCAAATCCTCTCGCAGCCATGCCTACTGGGGATTATCTCAAGTATATGCCTAAGTTTACAGGGGAAGGGGATTTCACTGTTGAAGAACATCTAGAGGCTTTTTACAGCTATGCTGAAAATATTAACATAAAACAAGAAGATGTATGGACTAGGGTGTTTGTGCAAAGCCTAGATGGCCAAGATAGGAAGTGGTTTAAGGAACTGCCTATCGGATCAGTGGCAGGCATAGAGGCCCTAGATGACATTTTCCTAAAGCATTGGGGAGAAAGGAGGGACCACCTCTACTATATCACAGAATTCAGCAACCTGAAAAGAGAAAATGGGGAGTCTGTCTCCAACTTTACTAGGAGATTCAACAATATGTACAGCAAGATCCCTACTGAAATTAAGCCCAGTGATACCTCAGCTAGGATAACTTATGCAAATGCCTTTGACTCTGACTTTTGCTTACTTCTCAGAGAAAGGAGGTATGTTTCCTTATCACTCATACAAGATGCTGCCCTAGAAGTAGAGTCAAACATTCTAGCATCTCAGAAGGTCAAAGGGAAGATAGACAGGAAAAAGCAGCCAACAGACTATAGTGGGGCTTTGGCATCAGAGAACAAGATTGACAAAATGACCAAACTGTTAGATAACCTCACTGCTGAAATGTCTAAATTGAAGGACCAAGGACATCTACCGGTGAGGGGTAAAGGGCCAAGTGACTTTGCTCCTCGAAACCCAAATTTTGTTCCTTATAGAAGAGGAAACCCCCTTGTTCAGACTCTCAGAAGGGAGAGAAATCAAGGGGAAGACCAGAGGATAAGAGCTCCATTTCAAAATGTTGTATTAGAAGAAGAGCCAGAATTCATTGAAGAAGAAGGAGAAGCTGAAGACAATATCCACTGCATGGAGGATGAGGTGGACTATTCTTTTCTGACACAGGCAGAATATGAGGAAGCCCTGATCGATGAGTAGATCACTGAAGAGGCTGTCTAAGGGAGGTTACCAACTAAGGTCTAGGCTGGTTGCTCCCCTCCAGAAGAATGTTGTACCTGTCAAGCAGCCTGCTGCACCTGCTAGAAAGGTTGTTGTTTTACCAAAGAAAGTGGATGTCCCATCCAAAGCATTACATAAACCAACACCTTCAGCCACACCTGATCAAGTCCAACCCAAACCTACAGCTCTTGAGGTAAGGTTTCTAGATAGGTTGCATTATTCCTTCAACCTCGAGTCTGAAATTCAGAAATTGAAAATCCCTTTCCCTTTGATTGAGCTAATGAAGAATGATGCATTCAAAACCTCCATTCTAAATTCCCTTCAGCCCAAGGTGCACATTGACACTGACTTTGTAAACCTGCAAGATGACAAGCCTGTTGTAACCCTGGGCCCCATGATCAAAGGAATCCTGCCCACCGTTCTATATATCCTTGAACATCCATGATAAAATCCTCCATAACTGTCTGTTGGATTCAGGAGCCTCTCATAACCTAATGCTAAAGGCTGTGATGGACGAGATTGGCCTCAGCATCACCAAGGCCTACCATGATTTATTCTCCTTTGACTCCAAAAAGGTCAAGTTCTTAGGCCTCATCAAAGACCTTGCTGTAAACTTAACGCAACTACCTTCAAAAAGCGTAATGATGGACATTGTAGTGGCCGATATCCCTCCAAAATTTGGCCTCTTGTTGTCTCAGTCATGGAGCAAAAGACTAGGCGGCACCCTTCAGATGGATCTCACATATGCCACCATTCCCATGTTTGGAGGAGAAACGAAGAGACTGTACAGGGAAAATCAGCTAGCATACATTATAAGCAAGGAGAGTCACTCAGTAAATCACCCCATCTATGCGGTGGACACTGATTTTGGGTCTTGCATTTTGCAAATAGATGATAATCAGCAGACATCAGTTCAACTCACTGAGCCCACCCGTCAGCAACCCGAAGAAGTCGCGACAGCGATCTGGACCATGTATTTCGATGGGGATAGCGCTCAAAGCTCAACAGGCGCAGGTGTAGTATTGATCTCCCCATCTAAGGAAAACATTCATTTATCTTATAAGCTTGATTTCAAAACCACGAACAACGTAGCAGAATATGAAGCCTTGCTGCTAGGAGTTAAAGCGGCCAAGGAGATGGGGATCATGTGCGTGAATATTTTTGGAGATGCAGACCTCATTATACAGCAGGTCAACAACGCTTTTCAGACAAAAAATATCATATTGAAGGCCTACAGGGACGAGGTATGGAAACTTATAGACTCCTTTATGTTTTTTGAATTGTCATATATTCCTAGGGCTTTGAATCACCTGGCTGATTCCCTGGCCGTCTCTGCAAGTCTGTTTGTTCCTCCTTTACTCCCTAAGCTTAGCTATGATGTTCAGGTCAAGTACAGACCCTCTCTGCCAGACAATGTAAAATTTTGGAGGGTTTTTGAAAATGATGAGGAGCTTAGTAAATTCCTTCAGTTAGTAGATGAATTCTCTGACATACACATAGACCAGGAAAACCTTAACATGGAGGAATCCAAATAGCTCAAGTTAAAAGATAAAGTGACTGAGCAGAATATTGTCTAATTGCCTAGCAACTACATACCCCGAGGTCTAGTACCATTGGAAGAACTGTTTGATCACAATGACATCCCTTTCAAGCCTGCCAAAAGGGAGCTAGATCCTACTATCCAAGAGCAAAACATAGGCAGCCAAAGCCATCTCCACTAGGCTGACTACTGGACAGAAGTATGAATTTTGCAACTTGATAAAAGAGTTTACTGATGTCTTTCCATGGGAGTATAGTGACCTAAAAACATATGACACCAACATCATCCAACACAAGATTCCTTTAGAGAAGGACACCATTCCTTTCAAACAGAAGCTGAGACCCATCAACCCTCTTCTCTTACTAGTGATTGAGAAAGAGATCCACAAACTCCTCAAAGCCAAGATCATAATCCCCCTCAGGTATTCCAAGTGGATTTGCAAATCTAGTAGTGGTTAGAAAGAAAAATGGAGAAATCAGGTTGTGTGTGGATATTAGAAACCTGAACAAGTGTTCCAAAAAGGACAACTATCCACTGCCCAAGATGGAACACCTGCTGCAAAAAGTCTCGGGGGCTAGGGTTATGTCCTTCCTTGATGGCTTCTCTGGATACAACCAAGTTGTTGTGCACCCAGATGACCAAGAGAAGACTGCCTTTACCACCCCCTGGGGCACCTTCATGTATGCAAAAATGCCATTTGGGCTAATGAATGTTGGGGCTACTTTTCAGAGAGCTATGGACCTAGCTTTTGTAGGGCTAAAAGATAAATTTGTGCTGATATATTTGGATGACTTAACAGTTTACTCTCACAGCCATCATGACCACTTGTAGCATTTAAGGAAGGTATTTCTGAAGTGTAGAAGGTATGGAATATCACCGAACCCCAAGAAATCCCAGTTTGCACTAAATGAAGGAAAGCTCCTAGGCCACATAGTCTCAGCTGAAGGTGTAAAGATCGATCCGATGAGGGTGGAAGCAATCCAAAAACTGTCAATACCAAGGTCAAAAAGAGACATTCAGTCCTTTTTAGGCAAGATAAACTTTGTCAGAAGGTTTATTCCAAATTTCTCCGAGCTGGTAAATCATATAACAGTCATGCTAAAAAAGGATGCAGAAATAAAGTGGACTGACCAAGCAAGAAACTCTTTTGAAGACATTAAGAAAGCCATCATGGAGGCCCCAACCCTGATTAGTCCCAACTACACCAAGGGTTTTTACATTTTCTCTTTTGCATCTTATGACACAATGGCAGCTGTACTATTACAAAAGAATGATGAAGGTCTTGATCATCCAATTGCTTTTTTCAACAGAACCCTGAGAGATGTTGAGCTGAAGTATGACCCAATTGAGAAGCAGGCTTATGCTCTCATAAAATCTTTGAAGACTTTCAGAATCTACATTCTCCATGCAAAGGTCATTGCATATGTCCCTTTAGCTGTTGTGAAGGATGTTTTGACTCAACCTGACATTGATGGGAAGAGAGCTAAGTGGATTGCCAAACTCATTGAGTTTGATGTAGAGGTGAAACCCACCAAGCTGGTAAGGGGATTAGGTCTGGCCAAACTTATGGCCAAAGAAAACTGTGAACTGTTGGGAATAAATTTCACATGTGTTAGATCAGCAAAGGTGCAGACTATGGTAGCAACGGAAACATAAGTAAATCAAGATCAGAATAACAGTCCATCAGTAGCTGAGAACATATCTTCATGTGAGTGGTATTCAGGTATCATTCAATTTTTGCAAAAATTAGAAGTTTCTCCTGATCTCACTCCTAACCAAGCACGAGCTCTTAAGTTGAAATCTGTTAAGTTTTGCATAATTGACAAACTGTTGTACTGGATGGATCAGTCTGGGATTTTGTTAAGGCGTCTAGATAAAGAGGAAGCAGAACAGGTCATGCATCACTTTCATTCCAGTACATGTGGAGGCCACCACTACTGGAAAACCATAGCCCACAAGATCTTAAGAGCAAGATACTATTAGCCAGTCCTCTTTACTGATGTATGCACTTTTGTAAGGGCCTGTGACCAATGTCAAAGATTTATAGGGAAGCAGCAGCTCAAATCCTTGCCCATTAGGCCTGTTACAGTGAATGGGCCTTTCCAGCAATGGGGTCTGGATTTCATAGGTTAAATAAATCCATCTTCCAGTGGACAACATAAATGGATCTTAGTAGCCACTGACTACTTTACCAAATGGATAGAAGCAGTGCCCACCAGAAATGCCACTCATCAAGTCATCATGAGATTTTTATATGATAACATCTTCAGCAGGTTTGGTTGCCCAGTAAGGTTAGTAACTGATAATGCACCAGCTTTTAAGGCTGGGGCATTAGTTAAAATGTGTGAATCAATGGGTATTCAACTGGTGCACTCCACATCCTATTACCCACAAGGCAATGGCCTGGCTGAGTCATCCAACAAAAGCTTAGTCAAAATCATCAGGAAACTGCTAGAGACAAATCAGAAAAGCTGGGATTCAAAGCTTAAGTTTGCTTTATGGGCTGATATGGTGACAGACAAAAGATCCATAGGGACTTCTCCATTCAAACTAGTTTATGGCACTGAGGCCATCTTTCCTATCCAACTCATCCTTCCAGTGGCAAAGTTCTTTCAAGAAGAGGAGGATGAACCAAATGATATGGTAAGAAGGATGATGAATTTGGTAGAATTACAAAAAATAAGGGAGCAAGTTGTAGGAAAATCAGAAGCTCATCAACAGAGGATAAAGGGCATGTTTGACAAAAGAGCAAAGGTAGATAACTTCCAGATAGGAGATTGGGTCCTCAAGTGGGATGCTGTCAGACAGGACAAGGGGAAACATGGAAAACTCGACTCTTTGTGGATTGTCCCTTTTGTGATAGCCCAGGTACATAAGAATAACACCTTCAAATTCCAGAGTCTGGAAGGTGAAGAGGTATTTGATCACCCAGTAAATGGGCAATTCTTGAAGCTCTATTTTATTTGAGGCTCTGAGGCCATATGGTTGTAAATTAGTAGATAGTAGGTTGTTTTGTTTTTAGAATAGACTCCATGCCCAATGGAACAATAAAGGATAGCGTTAAGTTACTTAGTTGCTTTCAGGGAAAGGCATTTTGGTCTAGGGTTCTTGGGACCTCACTGGGAGGTTCCCATCCCCAAGTAGGAGCCAGATGTTATCTCCCAAAAATAATTTATTTTCGTATGAAGAATTTAATTCACGCAATAAGGGATATGAATATCACTGACAATTTGAAAGCCTCTGTGTTTAATGAAAATTTCACAAAGTTGTAGCTTCGGTGGCTTGGGCGAGGATCAAAACATCTCATTAGCCACCGACAGACATACGGACTACGGCTTCCGCAAACAGATGAACACTTCGGTGATCGGAAGAACTAACAGATGAACACTTTGGTGATCGGAAGAACTAAAGACAACGTATCGGCGAGGCAAAGCTGAAAGGTTCCGCAATATCGATGATATAAGCACTAAAATGCCATCGAAGTCACGTATCAGAAATCAGAACCACTACATAAAAAACCGTCGGCACAATAGTTCACTAAGAAGCTGCAACGACGGAAAACAGACTGACTACGGGTTCCGATCAATCAATAGAGACTCATCGGCGATCGGAAGAACTAAGGACTACAGATCGACGAGGCAAAGCTAAGCAGCTCCGCAGTGTCGGTGAGGCAACGAACAAGGCTTCCAATCAATCACAAAAATCATTCCGATAGTGATAAAACTAGTTCGTTTCACCTCCGAAACAGCGGCAGCATAACAGTTACGCGCATCGGCGAATAACAAGACTTTCCATTGGCAGTGTAGAGGACTGATGCCCCGATACCTTTGACAAACGACTTTCGACAGCAATAAAACTAGTTTGTTTCACCTCCGAAACAACGACAGCATTCCAGTCTAGGGCGCCGATGTGCTAGAAGACAGAGCTTCCGATCAGCGACCACGGTGGCAAGGTAGAAAAATCTGGCGGATTAAACAAGAAAGGTCACTTTAGTTAAACACCCAGACACTAGCTGTTGGCGGCAATTTCACACTGAACCAGCAGTGGTGATTATCAACGACCACTTCAGTTATTAAAAGTTCGCTCAGTGAACTAGATCTTCACAATAGATAGACAAATAGTTAGCAAGGGTTTGAAGCCCTAATCCGAGAAAACTATCACTTTCAAGTATTTTTTGTGTAAACAGATCGGATTATTAGGATCTGTGATTTTTGTAGAAGGCTATAAAGCCCATGATTGATTTTATAATAAAGGTTCGACTTCGAGGATTTGTAAGCCTATTATATTGTCAAGCGTCTCATCTTGTTTATTCTAATTATAAGCTCTTTTGTTATGAATTGTTCAGCCATCATCTCTATCTTTACTGTACTTATGCCTGAATGTGAATTTAGGTGATTTTCAAGTTAATTAATAGCTAATAGCTGTCATCCTATTGGTGAGTTAATGTGATTTGATTTATAAGTACCATCCTTGTCAGGATTTAGCCATTTACATGCATCTGTTTTGTATGTAAGTCTGCCAACTTGATGAGTTCTCCATCCCTGCACCTTATTTTCAAACTATTGAACAAGTTGTAACTAAAAGCCTTGTGATTGAGTGAGCTTCATGCATGTCTTGAGAGTGGGAGGTTATATAGGTCATCCGACTTGATCCATATCAGAAAACCCTAAAAAACATTTTTAAGTTACCAGGCATCCTCGAGCTACAACCTAGAGGAGTTTCCTGGAGTGATAATAGTTTCAATGTTTGCCTCATATCTATAGGTTTCAAAATAGTCAATAAAGAACACCATAATGGTTGCATGATATCTACAAGGTTAAAAATAGTCAATAAAGAATGCGCTGGTGGTTGGATATGCATAAATGAGCCCTAGACCATGTGCACATTTCCACAACATCACATTTCCCTCCACATGGGAAATGTTCAGTAATGCCTTAATCTTAGTATAATCAGCTAGAATTAAGAATTTCAACAAGGATAGAAGCTCTCTTGACATTGGAGCAAAAGCATTTATGATTACACTCCTTGGCTGTGTAGAAAAGGGTGGTTGTGCATGACATAATTCAAACTTATTGTTTAAAAAATTGGCATAGGAAGTTAAGGGAAACACAAAATATTCTTTGGACCAAGCTCCCTCCTCGCAGTCCACCGGATGTGAGTCCCTCTACATGCATACGTTGCATGCTATCCCTCGGCATGCACATGCTGCATGTTGCATGCTCAGCCAAGCCCAAATTAGTAGTGGCTTGTGGAAATCACTAGTCTTCAAGATCAAACAGATTTAGAAGTCGGTTTTTGCCCTTGTCGGGGTTGGTATGGATCCAACCTCGGAAGACCATCGGAGGACATTGGATGCGTCTTTCAGGGGACTTGTGGCCTCCATGCCATCGCCTACATCATTTGCGTCTGATGGAGGAGATGGTTTGGTTAAGTGGACGAATGCGGCTAGAATGCAAATCACGTCGGCAACTTCAAGGATGAAAGCTCTTACTCTGAGTGAGCAGGGGTTGATAGGTCAGTTTACCGGAATCTGACCATCACCAAAAGCAATGGATCTCTGGCTGGAAAAAAAATTGGATGCCTCTGATCTCTGGGGGCCTACAACATTGCTTCTATGGAAAGGGATTCTTTACTTTTCTATTCGAAAACAAAGAAGATAGGGATCTAATATTCAGAAGTGGGCCTTACTTCATGGGCCCCCGAGGGCTATATCTAAACCGTTGGAGTTTAATGTTTGATACAGAAAAGGATGTACCCTATGTAGTCCCAGTCTGGGTTTGTTTTCCTCATCTCCCATTACACTGTTGGAATGATGAAACTCTTCAGGCAATAGGAAACTCTCTTGGAAAATATATAGATAAGGTAGAACCGAAAGGTCCTCTTTTCTCCTAAGCAAGGATATGCATAGAGGTCGATCTAGAAAAAGAGCTTCCAAAAATTATAAGCCTTTGCATGGATGGATGGGAACATGCTCAAAAAGTCGACAATGAACAACTGTCGTTTAAATGCAAGAAATGTCACGAGTACGGTCACTTCGTCAATAACTGCCCTAAATTAGTGCAAGAAAATCCAAAGAAAATTCAAGATGAAGGGTGGCATCAGGTTAAAAAAGGAAGGAAATCGGCTCCCTCAAACCCCGAGGCAAAGGATCCTCGGGAAGAGAAAGGAAAAGAGATAGAACAGGGAGAAAAAGAGGCCACAAACAATAATCAGTTCAATCTTCTAAGTGTAGAAGAAGGGGAAATTAAATATTGAATGAAGAAACTCTAGAAGAAGGCATAGCAGAGCCCCATGGCACCTTAGTAGACAACAACATTCCGACAACTTCACTCAGGAAAGAAAGGCTAGATGTAGAGATGGAAGGCTCTCCATCGCTTGGAGGAACCTAGGCGGAAAGGGTAAAACAATCCTCTTTTGCCCGATCTCCTGACTCATCTTCGAATGGGTCACAAGAGATCCATGAAACAACCCTAGTCACCAGAGGAAGAAAGTCACAAAGGTATCACAGAGAGCAGGAGGCGGAAAGAGAACTGGAGTTAGGAAGGTAGCAGAGCATTGAAGAAACATAGCTCCTTCAAAATCACAAAAATACAGGGAAAGAGGAAGGAATCTCCAGAGCAAGACCTCAATCAGTCAAGAAGTAATGAGAGTGGTCTCTTGGAATTGCAGAGGGTTGGACAGAGCAAACAAAGTGGAAGTAATTAAATACATCATCAGATCTAAAAGGCCAGACTTACTGCTAATCCAAGAGACAAAAATGAGTGATGTGGAAGTATTGGCACTCTCACAACACTTCTAGAAAAACAGCTAGGGAAACGCCATTAGCTCTAGAGGGGCCTCAAGGGAAATAGTAACCTTTTTTCCTAGCAAGTATGATTTTAAAAATATAAAGGAGAATCAATACTGGATCCTCATAGAATTCCAGGAAAAAGACGATCCAAATGTTAGCTATATATGCAATGTGTATGGGCCAACACATTCCAGAGATAAGAAACATTCTAGAACAACCTAGCAGCTCTAAAAGGTGACCTGGCAGGGAAAGAGTTTATTATCGTTGGGGACTTCAATGCCACCAAAGCGCAAGCAGAGAAAAGAGGGGGCTCCAAAATAATAGATCCCTACGGGGAATACATGGAAGATCTGATCTATGATATGGATCTAATAGATATGCCATTGAAAAATGGGAAGTATACTAGGAGTAATCGAAGATTGGGTCCGGGTTACATTGTAACCAGGCTTGACCATTTTCTGGTAAGTGCCTCTTTTCTGCATAGAGATATTACGCTCGCCTCTTTTACTTTTCCCTCATCGGTCTCATACCACAAGCTGATATCTTTGGTGTTATCAACTCCTAAAAACCTTGGACCTATTCCCTTCAAATTCAACTCCTCCTGGATCCAAGAGGAAAAATCCATAGGAATAGTTAAGAATGCATGGGGATTGGCCTGCACTGGCTCTCCTAGCTACATTTGGGAAAGCAAGCCTAGAAATGTTCGCAATGAACTGAAAGCCTGGGTGAAAACTGAGTATAGAAATGCTAGTAGTAGGAAAAGCTAGCTACAATCAGGGCTAGCTTATCTGCATTCCAAGATGGAGAAGGAGGAAATTACCTTGATGATTATCAACCAAGAAAAAGAGCTAAATCTAAAGATACTTAAAGTTTCCAAATGTGAGGAAGAGGAATTGAGGGTGAAATCCAAAGAACTCTAGTTAAAGGGAGGTGACAACAACACATAGTACTTCCATAAGCAAATAAAAACAAGGATCAGCTATAGCACGATCAAAGAATTAAAGGATAAAGATGACAACAGGATAGTGGATCAGGAGGAGATTAAGGTCCATGTATTTTAGCACTTCAAAGATCTCTACATGGACAAGGAAGAGATTGATCCTCTAGCATAGACAGACCTTCTCTCCTAAATTCCATCCCTTATAACAGAGTAGGATGACAATGACCTATCAAAACCCATTATGGAAAATGAGATCAAAGCTTCCATCTGGTCTCTGCAAGTAGATAAGGCACCCGGACCTGATGGGTTCACCATCAATTTCTACAGGGAATCCTGGGATATCATTAAAGAAGATCTAAAAAAAATGCTAAACTGGACGAGAAGAAAGGATAAGGTAGGGGGGGCCACCAACTCTTCCTTTCTCACCTTGATACCAAAAGAAAAAAAGCCCAGTACAATAGAACGCTTCAGACCTATATCACTCTGTAACACCTCATATAAAATCCTCTCAAAAAATTTGTCCACTAGAATGAAGAAAAAAATGGGAAGGATCATATCGGATACGCGGGGACGATTTATTGCAGGATGTCAAATCCTTGACAACATCATAATTGTTCAGGAAGAAATCCATACCAGCATGGAAAGCAAGCAATAAAGTATGGCCCTAGATTGCCCTGTTGGTAAATGGTAGGCCAACTAAGTTCTTTCAAGCCGCTAGGGGAATCAGGCAAGGCTTCCCGTTGTCCCCATATCTTTACCTCCTGGTAGCATACTCTATGAGTAGAAAACAACGACAACAATAGGATATTGGGGAGTGTAAAGGTCTGGAAATTGCTAGAGGTGTTAGAGCTGCAAATCACACGCAATTTGCAGATGATACCATCCTGCTTAGAGGCACGTCCACGATCATAGAAGAAAGGTTCATAAGAGTGCTCTCCACTTTTATTAAAGCCTTGGACGGCAAGATAAATGCTGCAAAATCAAAAGCATACGACTAGAATTTCCTCCCTGGAAACATGGCAAAGATATCTCGAATCCTTGGTTTTGAAGGGATCACTGCTTGGAACTCCTTCAGCTACCTGGGAATACCCATCTTCAAAGGGAAAAAAAGGAAGGTGGATTGGAAAATTTTGACAGACAAAATTAAGAAAAAAATTAATGCCTAGGGAACCAGATGGCTCAGCCCAGCAAGAAGGTTAGTTCTTTTGAAAGCAGTACTCTCTGCATATCCAATTTATGAATGCTCTATTTATCTAGCTCCTAAACATGTAATTCAGGAAATCATTGGAGAGATACGGAAATTCCTCTAGCAAGGAGGCAAGTCGGCAAACACAAAAAAATCCAATCTGGTAAAATGGGACATTGTGTGCAGTCCAAAGCAGCATGGTGGCATGGGAGTCATAGATCCCCATGACATGAACCTAGCCCTTGGTGCAAAAATATTGTGGAGAGTTTGTACATGCAAGAGTGCATGGTGGAAATCGACCTTGCAAAAAAAATACATGAAAGGAATTAGATAGAGATACATTGAAAGAATAAACATTAACAGAACCAGATCCCCAATCTGGTAGATACTCAAAAAATCGGCCTCTGTAATTCAAGAAAGTCTTCATTGGATCGCTGGGAATGGGAAGCGGGTAAGAATTTTGAAGGACAAGATCATATTGAAATCACCAGCAAATTACTTCCAGCAGCTGCGCGAGTTAAATATCTGGTGTGAGAGAAAGGATTACAACACGTTGTATGACATCTCTGATTGGACGGGAAGAGGCAGATGGAAAGGCTAGAAGTGCATTGACCTCCCTATGCACTTGCATGAAGATTATAGATTGCTCCTCATGATCCTGCATGGGAAAGCACCAATTCACAAGAATATTGCTGACAGTCATGGATGGGGAAATGCTGGAATTTACACGGTTAAAGAAGGTTATCGTATGGTGTATAAAAGGAAGAACAGGATAATTGAAAACAACAGGTGGAATGCAATTTGGAGCAGAGACGGATTGCAAAAAATTAATGTTTTCTTCTGGATCCTTGCACTCCGTAAAATGCTTACAGTAGAGAACCTGAGGAAGAGAGGGATTGTAGGGTTACTTCATTGCATATTATGTAAAGAAGAGGAGGAAAGCTTAGAGCATATGTTCATAGAGTAAATTTCACGCAGAAAGTCTGGAGCACGGTCCTCAAAGAGCTTAATATGACTATTACACTGCCAACGAATTGGAAAGATATGTTCTTCTGCTGGAAAGATTATTATCAAGGCTCCTTCTTTAAAAAACCAGACCTTTCCAGAGCTTGGGAAGCTCTTCCAAGGTTTGTTTGCTGGAAAATCTGGACAGTTAGGAACAAGGAAATATTTGAAGGCAAAAACGCAAGCAACAATAAAGTTGATGCTTCGGCTAAAGATCTATGGGTTGACACATTAGCCACAAGAGGAATGAGAATCATTAATAATGAGCCTCTTACGGTGGAAGAAAGGGCTTGGATGGCAGATCTCCTTTGGCACTCACCCTCAAGTTCCAGGTTAAATCCCCCAAAGATACCGAGCCTCCCGAGATGGAATATTAGGATGAGCAATGATTAACAAAAAAAATTGTAGGACAAAGATAGGAGTCAGCACTCTTTTCTTTGACGGTGGGTTCCTCAAAAGGAAACCCTAGGATCACAGGCGAAGGTGGAGTAATCTATGACTCCAATGGGAACAAGAAAATAGAGTATGCCTAGGGTATTGAAAGAGCAACAAACAATGAGGCGGAATGGTACACTGTAATCAAAGGTTTGGAGCTGGCCAAAGATACGGGGATCAAGGAACTGAGCGTAATTGGGGATTCATTAATTGTCATTAGGGAAGCAAGAAATATCTACGTAGACCAGAAGATTGCTTCCTCAAGGATGCATCATATGCTCTCATGTCTATGCAATGAATTCAAAACAATTAACTTACTCCATGTTTTGAGAAGTCAGAATTAGCAGGCAGACATAATGGTCAATAAAGGGGCAAGTTTGAGTTGCGACATTTTAGAAAAGGATAACATCATCTACAAAAATGTTTGGATCCCTTAATCTCTGCTAGCTTTTGAAATGTTTTGTTTTTGTATTGTATTGCTTGGGCAATTTGTAAGGAGTTATAACATCCACAACATAGGCAATTTCCATGTTTGCTATAAGCTAGAGAAGGAGGAAAATGGTGAAAGAGATGCTACTCTGATATGGGAGCAATTTGACTTGTATTTCATTTTCACCTTTTTTTTTATAATAAAAAAATCCCAACCATTTCTGTTAAAAAAAAAGCTTCTTTCGATCAGTGAAAATAGAGTTTAGATGTGTTATGTTGTAACTCAAGAGGAGTGGGATTTGGATGTTGTGGCCATTAGAGAAGCTAAGGACGCCCTTTCTTTATGAGTGATAGAATAGACAAAGTAGTTGTTGTTATTGAAATTTTGAATTCTAGAACTAGACCAAAATTGGAAACTTTGGAAGTCAAAGATAGGACTACCATCATGATGGAAGCATCCATAGTGGTTGCGAAAAAGAAGCATGCTTAGGCAGGTTTGGGAAATGATGGGAATAATGACCATAGAGGCCACAAACTGCACATGAGTGGTTAAAGAATATAACCTCAAGAAGTATAAATTCTATTATAACTCTTCTATATATATCCTTCCATAGATGCGAGTTAAAATTTTATAGTCTTCATGTAAACTCTTTTGACCACCATCTCATGTGATGTTTCCTCATCTTTTGCAGAGTCACTTGGGAGTGATTTTTTATCCTCTTGATGTAATGTTTTTTCTGCTTCACCACCCACAGAACTTGGTGGCTCCTTGGTCTCCTCCATAAATAGTGGGAAAACATAGACATTCTAAGGAAGCTAACGAGGACTAGTCCCAGAAGTGTGGCATACTAGTTTTTTTAGTCTTTTTTTTAGTTTAAGTGAAGTGATTTGGAGGAAAAGAAGAAAGCATACACTTTGGGATGGTCGTACTTGAGTTGGAGAGCCAAATTGGCCTCCACCCCTGGGGGGATTTGACCTCAACTCCCTAAGAAAATTGCACTTTTTCTCCTTATCCCAAAACCAAGTTGCAAAAGTTTAAAGTTAGATACAAAGTGTTCATAGGTAATCTTGGTATGTTCTAAGACTCATCATACCCTTGCATTTCAAATTCGAATCATTTCGAATCAATTGGAACCCCATACAGTTCAAGTAACACATTTGTTAATGTATTTCTCATTTTTTGTGGGGTGGGGTTGATCAAAAGTATGCAGTATGCGTACTCGTTGGATGCAGAATTGAATTCCACATGAAACAAGTTCTCCCGCTGGAAATTTGAATAAAACCACAAAGAGATAAGAATTTGGTGGCGGCTTTAAAACAACCGCCCCCAAAAATATAATTCTCGTGACATTTTGGGAAGGGTTTCTAAAAATCATCTTCAAAAGTACCTTTAGGGGGTCTTTATAACCCCCACCCCCAAAGTCCAAAGAATTGGATTTTTAGGGGCGGCTATACTTTATGTATTAAACATAATTTTCTTTAAATTAAAATTAATTTTTAATTTTTTTAAATTTCATATTTTTTTTTATTGGTTTAAATATTTGAATTGATAAATTTTATCTAATTTAAATTAAATTTATCATTAAAAAAATATTAATTTAAATTAAAAAAAAAAAAAAACTTTTCTATACCACATATACATTAATATAAGATATGACACTTTGTCATATTAAGAAAAACTAATATGGTATTTAATAACTATACTTCACTGCCATAAATGATATTTAATTTCGTATTTATGATTACCTATAATTACGTCGAAGGCGTTAAACAATGGAGATGGAGTCTCTCAGATTCCTCATTGCTCCGTCGACTGGCATTTGGACACGTGTTTTGTCGGTTTAGCGAATGGCAGTTTGATAGGTGTCTCGCGTGTTTGGACATGTATTTTCTTACTTGGGTTTTGATGCAACCTTATTTGGTGTGGCTTTCCCATTCCAAAACATATTTGTTTCTTTAGGGTCCATCCTGCACTGACAACCCAGGTGATTTTCGATCTTACAGGCTCCATGATTGATAGGTCGGCAAATGCCTTTTGGACAGATGTTTCAGGTGTTTTGATAGGTGTTTTGTTAATTGGGTTTTGATGCATCCTTATCTGGTAAACTTAGTGTGGTTTTCTCATTTCCTGCTTCACAGTCCGTCCTGTGCACGACTAGATTGACATCCCACGTGATTTTTTTATCTTACAGACTTTAGGATTGACAGGTCGAGGAATGGATTTTGGACAGATGTTTTGTGTGTTTTGACTGGTGTTTTGTTAAAATCAACATGTTTCCTTTTCTTTTCTTTTTTTATATTTCCGGTTGGAGGAGATTTCTTAAAGAAGAAGTAAATGTTTTCTATTTGCACCATTTTCAGCTCGCCGCCACGACAACCAAAAATAGAAAACCCAAGTGACGGAGTTCTCTTTCCCCTTTGTCATGATTTAGGGTTTGGAAGGTGTCAAATTGCAAAGAAATCCCTCTGATTTCTGGAGCTTGCAAGGTATACTCGGTATGCATTTTACGTGTTTGAAATCTTGTATGTTTTTTAGGATCATTAAAATTTTCATAGGTTTCATGCGTGCTATTAATTCACTATTTTGATGGTGGATCATGAATTTTTTACAGGGATTCTATTCCCATTTGCGAAGCCATGGCGAATACTGTAATCAAACTTCATCCTAAAGGTGGCTTCAACTTTGATTTATGTAGGAGAAATGAAATGATCGCGAACAAAGGTGTTCAGCCTCCTTCATTTCGCAAGGTGGAAACGACCATTGTAGGCCTTGCTTTCCAGGTCAGTTTCACTATTAATGTTGAACAATGTATCTTCATTTTCTTATGTTGTTAGTTCCCTTCTTATCTTCAATATCTGATGTTCTCTAGAAATTTATTGAACAATTATATTAAATTTAGTTTACATTTAAGAATGGTCCATAAGGGGCTTGGAGTGTAAGATGCTGAAAGTGGTAAATGAGCATTCATGAAACATTACAAGGATTGGAAAACTGGAAGATAGGATTTTTTTATGGGAAAATATATTTTGAAAGATACAAATATATGGATAATATGGGTTTTTTACTGATCGAAGGAAGGGCCATACCAAAATCGTGAGAGATCTTCACAAAAAAATCATTTGTTAGCACCACTCACATGCACTAGAACTATAGCATTAATGTGACATGAACTCATTACCCATATAATCCTATGCTTTCTGTAGAGATATCATTATATGTTCCAGCAAGGGTGAAGTAAACAAGTTGTGGCAGAGGTCGACATCCGCCATGGATGAAGATGAGCACCACAGAGCCGAAGAGGAAACGAATTTGTGCTATTTATTTTCACTGTAATCATGTTGGGTCGTTGTTTTTGTGTTTTTCTATATGGATGTTTTATCCCGAGTTAAAAACAATTGGTTGCTTTGTACATATACTCAATTCCAATTACATTGAATCAATCAAGACAACTTCATTCTAAGAGAGGGTTCATCTATTAAGGAACTTTGAAATTATGATGTTGTTGGGTATGGATACCTCTTTTATTGCAATAAAACCCCTTTATTTGGAGACGTGTCGTAATTTTGATAAAAAAATAGCAAAGGCCAAGGTATTTAACCATCATCAGGTTTACTAGGTCAAGCGATCGTGAAATATAAATAGAAGCTTAGGTTCATATTTAGGTCTCATTTTTGTACCTAATTGTGCCATGATCTTGTGAGGATCTTAATATACGAGGCGGTATTATTGTTCAACAGTTTGCAACAGTGTAACAATAGAATTCTTTTAAGAGCCGAGTACTCAAATTTTCAAGTGAGTATTGTCCCAGTAACAGGGTTCCCACTTTACACAACATCTTTCTTGTGATGTTTCTTTATCTCACTGCTTTTAATTGAAACGCATCAAATGATTGATAATACTTCTATCAGTTGACACTTCAATGTTTTGAACTTTTAGATCTATTACTTTTGATGATTTTCATTGGTTTATGTTATTGTGTGTTAGCTCTGGCATTATAGAGAATAAATTCGTGTTTATTTAGACCAGACTTAGTGTTTTTTTAACATGTAAGGAAGCACCCCAGCCTCTAGCCTGTAAGCAAAGGTAATATATCTCTCATGGGTTACAACCTCAACAACAA
The DNA here is from genome assembly GCA_001517045.1 of Pseudotsuga menziesii. Taxonomy (NCBI): domain Eukaryota; kingdom Viridiplantae; phylum Streptophyta; class Pinopsida; order Pinales; family Pinaceae; genus Pseudotsuga; species Pseudotsuga menziesii. Next base: position 161,794 of record LPNX010705701.1, on the reverse strand, counting down.
TTGTCTCACAAAGAGTGAAACATTTCATAAGTGGAATTTGAACATGGGTGGAGAAAATAGCATTACTCCTCCCCAACCCCCTGAGTGAGACCCAATTGACAAATCTAACTTACTGTTTGCTTGATCAGGTTTTGATTCATAATATATTATTGTACTTTTCTTAGTAGAAATTTATTAAAATACTTTGTTGATATAGATATATGTTTGTTATATATTGTTTTTTTTGTGTAACTTGGGTTATCATGGTCTTGATTTTGGCAGTTGCTCTGAATAAATCTGATAGTGTAGCTAGAACTAACTGACATATAAAACTTGCTTTTAGGATTGATCAGGTTTTGATTCAAAATCTATTATCATAGTTTTCTAAAATACTCTATTGCTATATAGATCTATTTCTTACATATTGGTTTCATGTGTAACTTGGGTTATTGTGGTTCTGTTATAAATTCGGTCATAAGTAGGAGTTTAGTATTGTCAATATTTAAATATTAACAAGTGATGTACAGTGTTGGGGGTTCCCTAAAACTGCAGAACATGATAGTTAGGATAGTTAGTTTTTTATGGGATCTCTGGGAGCTATTGGTACAAAAGTTGAAGTTTGCTAAAGAGAGAGTGCAGGGATCAAAAGGTTTGATTTGGTTTTTTCTTGGTTTCCAAGGACTAAAAGTTGTCAATAATCCCACTAGGCTTCAAGAGGTGGATATTTATGAACTTCCCAACTGCAAGTTGGATTAATTTTGGGTTTACTAGAGAGGGTTAGCTATTAAAACTGGCTACATAGGATTGCCTACAATGGGTTCCCTAACCCAACCTGGAACAAATCCTAAGGCAGTTTTAAAATACACCTTCTTTAGATAACTTTCTTGATTCTATGGGGCAATTTTTGTTTTGTTTTAAGTGGCTTTACCCTTTCTGCTTAATTCGAATTACTTCATGCAACACCAAAAATAATGAATGATGTTATGGTTTTATATAGTTAAGACACTAAATCAAGCAAGGTTAGATGCAATTTTTTTTTATGGCTGGACAGTTGAAAATTCCAAGAAAATGAATGAGTCCTTACACTTTAACCTCTGGGTTTTTCCTTGCCATATCTTTGTTCCACTATATGTACCATCCTGTCTGGTGGGTGGCGTTAGGTTCCATACCTGTAGTTATTCTACCTATATTGCTAAAGAGTTGTGTTTCCATCTGTAATTTCATGTTGGATATCAATGTGTTGATGCTTATTTCAGGTAATTGATGTAAAACCTATAGAATATTAGGTTTGCTTGAAAGTTTTTTCCTTTGCATGAATCATTCTTTTATGGGTGTATATAATATATTTAAACGGGCTTAATGGGATTGAAACAATTATGGGCACTATTGTATTGGGGGATTATTTAGAAGGAGGTACCATTGTATTCATGTTTACATTGGTTGAATGGATCAAAAGCAGATTGAGTGACAAGGTGAGCTTAATTTTATTGTAATCCCTGGACGGTAATTAAGTATTGCAAATAGATGTTTGGGATTTTTTCAACAATTCTACTTTGCATTTCCTACCATGCTCAAGCATAGGTTTTGTCTGTTATGAATTAAGCTCAGCAAATGACGTTTGTTGAAGAAACTAGAGAAAAATTATATGTGAATGATGTGGCCATCAACATGATTTTGTCTATAAAAGCAGCGGATATGATACCAGTATATGGTATTGTCATGTCTAGAAGTAGTTCATTGGATTAAAGTAGCTAGAAAGGAGAATCCTTAGTGGTTGAGAAACAAGTCGGGGCCAATGTATGGGATGGCACCATGAATTTGATAGGTAACATCGCAATATTTTTTCGTTCATTGGGTTCATCCTTCATCAAAATATTCTTAATGAGTGATGGGATTCAAGTGGTCCATTTTCAAAATAATTATTGTTTTTTGGATTTTTTTTTGTGAAAGATGGGTTTCAATAGATAATCATCTTTCTTTTATGTTTCTTTTTTTGCCAAAAAATATACATTTATTATTTATTGAAAATTTTGGACAAAAAGCTGTACAACATACCTAGAAAAGTAGTTCAATATCAACTAGAGAAATTACAACTCAGGTTCCTTATCAGCTAGAGAAATTACAACTAAAGTTCATATAACTGAAACTTGTTTCTGAAAGTTCATATAACTGAAACTTGTTTATGAAAGTTCATATTACTAAAACTTGCTTTTGAATTTTGGATTTCTCACACTTAGTTATTTTAAATTGATAGATTTTCAATATTTGTGAACAACCTATTCATTGAAATAAATGAGATATGAATAAATGTTAAATTGTTTCGGACAAAATTAGTCAGAGTAAATTTTCTTGGTACTAGTTCTCGTTTTATGGTTTTTTGATAAACTTTTAAATTACAGTTTTGTTATCTTAACTCAACAGGAATATCCAATAAGACCCACAATATTTGCATAGATCTTCTCATCGTGAAGCCATAAAGGTTGTGTTTTGAGATTGACTCCTTATACATTGCATGCAATCAAATAAGGCTTCCAAGACCTTGGAGTGTCATCTCTATAGACTGCTCACAACAATTTCAAATCGGGACTTTTGAGGTTGGAGGTATTTCTTCATTGTTGCTACAAAACCAAAGAACTTGTAAAATAGAATAATAACATGAAACATTCTATCTTTGGCTTGGTTATAATTTGGTTATTTTATGTACATGCATGCCCATTTTATTGGTTGCTCACGATAATTACAAATCAAGACTTTTGAGATTGGAAGTATTTCTTCATTGTTGCTACAAAACCAAAGAACTTGCAGAAAAAAGAATAATAACATGAAACATTTTATCTTTGCCTTGGTTATGATTTAGTTTTTTTATGTACATGCATGCCCATTTTATTGTTTTTTAGTGAGCTCAATGCAATTTTGATGTGTTGGGTACACATGCATATCAATATGTTGTTTGCAAGTAATTTGTATAGTTTATTTTTCTTATTGGCATTGTTGCACCTAGAGTGTATTACCTCCCACAAAGGTTTTTTTGGATGTTGACTACAGTATGTTAAAAAATAAAAGTTATAGAATCTACCATGAAATTTAGGTTATTTCTGGTTCTGGTACCATTAAAATTATGTAGTATTCTAGGATTCTAGGGGTTAAATAATTATTTTATCGGCACTATTCTCATCAATTCAGTTGTACTTAGGATCTGGTTATTAATCATGTGGATGTAGGTATCCACTTGAAAATTTCTATTGGATAAGCTGCAAGCTTTTTGCTGATTGTAATAGTATTTTGGATACACATGTTATCCCTGTTTTCAGGCTTGGGAAAGGTTATCCTAAGTGTTGAATATCATCTTGCCTTAATCATTTTTGCATGAGTCGAATTCTCCAACGCCTTATGGTATTATAGCATGTCTCTAGGGGCTTATGGGCCTATTTGTTCAATGGGATTCTCTCCTATTTGAGTGGTCTCTTCCATCCTTCCCTCTCTTAACAAGGATATGCAGCCTAGTGATGAGTCTTATTCCAAAAGTATATCCACTAATGAGCCTTCATCAAGTGTATTGTCCAACAATGAACTCTCTCTAGATGTGCGCATAGTGATGGGCCCTTTCTAGATCATTTTCCCCTTCCTCTACAGCTATTATTGGAAATTTCATGGCCACAGTCAATCGGGGTTTGGGAATTGCCTCGTCGTCTTAGATGCTCTTTTTCCATAGGGCCACTCTCACAGACATAGTATAGTTCACAAAAAATAGACAATGTGTTTCATACGCGCTACTTCATAGCTTCAGTGCACATATTTTTTAATATATGAAGAGGATGTGCAACCACATATTCAAATTGATTGTTGAACCACTACTCTTTAATGCGATATATGCAATGGTGGATAGTTGGTTTATTTGGCCTTGCCATTTGTCATATTTGTTTAGTTCTTAAGACTGTTAAAGGACTCAACCTTGATGTTGGTTTATTATGAAATCGATTTCCTTATTCCCAAGGAATTCGAAGTTTCTAGGATGAAGGAAAATCGTGAAAAATTCAATATTTTGATCTCAGAGACATGCATAGGAGTATACCTTGCATAGAATTAGTTCACCGATGACTTGACATTGATTTTTTCCAAAATTATGTCATTGGCACCTCCAAGTTTGATGGAGTTATTCTGACTAAAATTGTATATCTACTTGGTAAATTCTCTTCCCTTAGAGAGAGGGATGGGAGTTTTCATATGTTTCATAGAATAAGAAATTTGAGGATGAAGAACATGCTCAAAACTTCAATATTTTGATGTTGAATACTTGCACATGATTATACCTTCCATAGTAGTATACCTTGCACACGAGTATACATTGTACAGGTATTTGGTAAAATACCTTCCCTTTGATAGATGGTTTGAAGATTTTTTTTCTCATTTCTAAGAATAAAGTATTAATTTCCAATTTCTTGATTTAATGTAATATTATGTTCTCTATGGTTATGGAATCCCTTTACCGTCGTTTGCGTAATGGCACATGTATGTTCTTACATTTTCTTCAATACCAATCTTGTAACATAGATTATCAAACAACTTTTTGGATTTAAAATCAATAGGAGGAGTTAATATATACTCACCTTGGACTTTGGCATAGGCATCAAGACTGTCAACGACTGGGTTCCATCCCACGTGGACCATAATCTTCATCGAATTTAATTTCCCCAACTTTATATTTGCAAGCACGGTGTCCTTCAAAGTCAAGGGACCATTGGTATTTTGTTGTTTCTCTTTGAGCCCGGAGACTATGCCCTGGTAAGCCATGTGTCAATCCCTCTGAGAGCCACATTCAAAATAATGGTGTTCTTGAGGCCCTGGTAGAACATAAGCAGGGCACCCATGCAAAGCTCTATTCATGAATACAAAACTAAACTCTCATCTTCCGCACGAAGGAGGATAATAAATTGTCTTTCTCAGACTCAAGATTGGACTTGGGCACCAACAGAAAGCTTGGCTTCTCATTCTCATGTTAACCTACATTTTTCTCAACGTCTTTTTTCATTGGGTGCACTCACTAATTATCTATTATCCTCCAAAACAACTTAGAGCCAAGAATAAAAATGAGGGTAACCAAAAAAGGTCCACAATATTTGATCTGGGATTGTCGAGCTCTACCTTTACTTGATAAGTCTCTCCTGAGTAGAGTCTTAAATTTTCAATTCGTAGTGAATTATGTTTTGGTACAAATGCAGGGTTTGACCCCAGGCATGGTAAAATTAATATATATTTTGATTTGCGGGTTCTAGTGAGGGTTTTATGAACTTACTCTCGGAATGCTATCCTTCGGTTCACTTTGGTTCTATCGAGGGTTTTATGGGTTGTGGATGAATGGATTGTTTTAATAATGTGTATTTTAAATATAAAGTTCTGAATGTATGATTTACTCATATAGTCTTCAAATATTATAACTATTGGACTTTAAGGTAATTCATAATGTGTATTTATAACTTGTCTTTGCTACCTTTTTCTTTCATCTGATCATTTGGTTGTTACTGGTCTTTTTCTAAACGCTCTCTCAGATTTTACGCTCTTTTAAGCAGGCTTCGAGCAGCCACAGAATCATTCGTTTTGTCCTCGAATTTTACGCAAGGTTAGAAGTCAAGGTACTCAACACAAGTATCCCATTGACTAGAAAAACATTTGAATTATTGTCACAGGAGTTAACTATGCCCCTTCTTCTTCTTGGAAAAATAGAATTTCTTTGATTGTTTGATTGCATGAAATATGCGTGTTATGCGTGAATATGCACCATCAATTGCCATTCAATTTGTTTTGTATTTAGGATCTACATCAATCGTGCACCCTTATAAACAATTTCATATTTGGAATTTTTAAAGCTAATTTGGATTTAGAATTTAAGAAAAGCTTCAATTGCATTTAGGATTGGTAAAAAGAAAGCATAAATACTCCCGTATGTTTTTATTTAGAATTTATAATCCCACAATGTCTTGTTTTTATCTAGACTTCTGCAATATTTGGATGGTTGGAATCATTGAATGGTTTCTTCCATATTGGATTTGATCGGTTGTGAAGTTCAATTTGATGGTGCAAAGAACTTGATGGTTCAAATAACTTGATTTTCTTAGTCGTTGTGAGAAATTTTAGTGATGGTACAAAGAATTTGATGTTCTTAGTATCATAAGCATATCTTTTAATATTTGTTTGAGTAATCTCTACTTTTGACACTATCTTTAATTTGTTTTGTAAAATGCAAAAATATGTAGCAGTCAAGGTTTAAAGAAGTGCACCGAATTACACATGGGCAACACTGGATGAAATTTCAATTCTCAACCAAATTCGTCATGGGCCTCCCAAGGGCAAAAAATGTATTGTCACATTGCTTAATCATTTCAAACATAGTGGAACCAATGGACAACATGTTTGTTTGATATATGAGTATTTGGGTGACAATTTGCTTTCTCTAATTAAGTATTATGATTACAAGGGCATGCCTTTGAAAATGGTTAAGAATATTTGTTATTTTACCTTGATAGTATTGGACTATTTGCATCGTCAACATTTTATCAGTTATACTAATTTGAAACCAGAAAATGTTCTTCTTGTATCCACCATTGACTCTTGAAAGGACCCTCGAAAAAATGGAAAAGCTTTGATACTTCCTCCTCAAAAGGATAACAAAATCCAACTACCATTCAATTCTACATTCAGAAAGAAGCCATTGAGTTTTGCAACTTTAAAGGAAACCAACCTCCCATCTAATTCTGTAAGACGATAGGAGCCATTAATTTTTGCGGCCCTAGAGGCAATGGTGAGATTTAGTAATGTGAGTTTAACCAAGAATCAAAAGAATGCATTGAAGAACAAAGACAAAAAGTTATCTCTTTCTAATACAAAAATAGAGTCAGTGACAGATGTCTAAGAACCAAAATATAACACAATAGAGAGTGTTAGGGCACAAGTTCCAACTGATAGTTGCATAAAAATAAAGGATAATGTATAAAAGTTTGTACCCCTCAAAAGGATGAAACTCGAAGTTAGGAGGAAGATGCTGGAATCAATAGGCCTGAGATGTAAAATAGTTGTCGGACTTATAAATTTTTTACTGATGTCATTCAGACAAGACATTATAGGGCTTCAAAAGTTATAATTGGAGTTGGTTACTCTACATCTGCAGATATGTGGTATTTTGCATGCATGGCATTTGAACTTGCTAATGGTGATGTACTATTTGATACCCATAGTGGGGGATCATTTAGCAAGGATGAGGCAAGAACATATACCCCTTTAACTTTTCCCATTGTTCTTGTTCAATAGTTAAAACCATATTCTATATTTTTGTTCAATTCCTCCTGTTTCTAACCTGTAGTTTCTACTACATTTCTGTTTAGGACCACCTAGCATTCATGATGGAGCTTATTGTCATTGGAGTTAAAGACAAAGTTGGAATTAAGAGAATTGTTGCACAACATGATAGGTATGGGTGGTGGTATAACATCATTTACTATCCCTTAATAGCTAATATAGGTAAAACTCGACAAGGTGTAATAAAAGTTGGCAAATCCAACCTATCAATATAACCCTGACTTGCTATATGTTTAGTTTCAATATGAGAGTTTAAATGTGTAAGTTGTCATAATTGTTGTTGCCAAAAGAATTTTGTCCAACAATTAAATCTAGAACAACTCATTAGCTTGGAAAACAGATACACACATCCCTCTACATGGATTCATGTGGAACAATTCTCATTTTTTATTTTTCCTCTAGATCAGCAAAAATTAAACAATTTATTACTTCACATAGATGAGTTGGGTCATTCCTACAATGCCTTCTAGAAGGCAGATTGCCCCTTATTTTGTGGGCTTCACCAAATTTAGCAGAGAGAAGCATGTAAGGCCAGTCGAGATTCGTACAGGTTCTAATTTAATAATTGACTTAGCATTGAGGATCACCAGAATTTCCAAGTGGGCACTTGTAGTCTTGGTGGCAATATCATGTGCTTCATTGTTGTGGAGATGCAGAGCAGCTTATGCAGTAGAAAACGTTCCAAAATTGGCACTTCAGTTGTCAGTGAAAGTGGGGGCTCTATGGGATTTAAATTTTACAGGTTTTTTTGGTTTCCTAGGACTAAAAGTTGTCAATAATCCCACCAGGATTCAGGAGGTGGATATTTATGAACTGGCCAATTGTAAGTTGTATTAAGTTTGGGTTTACTAGAGAGGGTTAGTTGTTAAAAATAGATACATAGGCTTTTCTACACTGGGTTCCCTAACTCAACCTGGAACAAATCCTAAGGAAATTTTAAAATACACTTTATTTAGATAAATTTATTGATTCTATGGGGCAATTTTTGTTTTGTTTTAAGTGGCTTTAGCCTTTCTTCCTAATTCTTTTTACTTCATGCAACACCAAACAAAATGAATTAAGTAGAATCCTCTATGTAGAGAGGGTCATTATGCTTAGACATATTGTTGATGAGATATTCCAGTCACTCCGCATGATCTGTTCAAGAGAGTCACCTTCCTGCCTATCTATGTCTACAATTTTGACCAATGCAATAATCTACTCCTTGATCAATTATATTCTCCTTGATTTTTCCTTGCATGACAGTGTTCCTCTTATTACGATCATACAGTCTTCTGTTAGACTTGCACACAACATGATGCAACATATCAAAAGTAGCATGAGCTTACTTTGGGGTCTGAGAGCTAGGACAAGAAGAATTGGAATTAAAATCTTGTTGCAGCATGAATCTCTTGAACCATTGCTTCGATTTGAAGGTGTTTAACATCGAGATTAGTTGCTTTTGTATACATCTCATGTTAAGGACTTGGCAAATCTGAGAAATTCTTTTGGTACCAGTGTTTGAGATCAGGTAGAGTTATGTTGTTAGACATCTTCAATTTTGCATTGTTGACATCACCAGGATTTTGAGCTATATTATTGTGGGGTTTTAGGTGCACGCAATTTTTTCAGGAGGAGAAAGCGTATGGATTTTTTTCCTACAAGAGTTCTTTTTGAAGAATGTGCTTTCCAGCATGGAGTTACTTTCAGGGTAAAAGCATATATGTCCTCGGCATGCAAAAGGTTGCTTGGTCAACAACTAAGGTTGGTGAACTTGTAGATTTTTGGATTTTTCCACATGATTTTTGGGTCGATTTTTTTACAAGGGTGCCACGTAGATTATTGATGGGCATAAATTTCAGGGATTGATTTTCTTACTTTTTATGCATTTTTTCGCATTCTTTTTTAGAGATCTCAACTTTTGTTCATGCACATGTCTATGTGAATTTGTGCATATTTTTCCTGGTTCTGGCATCTGTACACTAGCATTGTTTGAGAGCATTTATTGGAAAATTTCAAGATGGACTAGCCTCAAGACCAACATTTTGTCTCAAAACTAGTATATCGAAGGAGTCACATTGTTTTCATGATGAAATATTGGTAGATATCATGTGTTGTTTTTAAAAAATCCATCATGGAAGATGAGTACCTTGTTTTTGCTTAGTACTAGTGCCTTGGGGGAAGAGAGCGAGAGAGTGAGAGAGTTTAATAATTCTTCATGATTAATGGTTTTAAGAGTGCATGACAGGCTGATATAGGGCTTCAGTTTGGAGAGTTTTTTTTCTATATTTGCAACCTCCTATTCTAAGTAAGGTTGTGTGCTTTTCTTTAGACACCTTAGCCTGTTTATCCTAAGTGCTTTTATTGGAGATTTATTCCTCAACATTGGGCATTATTTGAGGCCAATATAGCACCTATCTCGAGGATATTTTCATGTTTTCTTAGGTTTTATAAGTAGCATACTTAGATGCCTTCTTATGACTGTTTTGTTGTGTTCTTGTGTTTCCATTTATAGATGTAGTTGGGGCTATATGTTAGAGGGTTTTTCTTGATCTATGATATATTTCAAGGACAATTGGGTGCCTATTGCAAAACCTTTTTCAATTTTAAAGGTTTCACAGTCCAACATGCACACAGCTGGATTGACAACCACATCTCATGTCAATTTGTTTTGATGCACGGTTGATGCAATTCTATGATTGAGAAAAGAGGTTGCATGGATGGAGGATGCTTTAGATGCGGAATCATCTTCAAGGAAAGGTCCTTCGGCAACTTTTGCAGACCGCGTCTTGGCTAATGAAATTGAACATTGCAGGCAAGTTGATAGAACACAATTTTAAGTGCAATGATGTTTAGGGAAACCTTGAAGACAAGAATGTATGATATTCAGGAAGCACAAGACAAGTACATATTGTCCTCTGCTTTAGGGGGGTGAATAGAAACTTACTATGGAGATTCATGGATGTCCAAACAAGATTAATCACTCCCATATTTCCTAATTATGAGGAACATTTTTGGAACAAAGTTATGAAGAAGGATGACATGATTAATCACTCCTGTATGTCATCATTACGCACACCATGTTTGGAATGAAGTTATGAAGAAGGATGGATTTGCAGTCAAAGCAACGTGGGCAAATGTGGAACTTCCTAAGCTAATTCTTCAGCAAGCGAATAAATATTTAGAAGGAACAATTGTTTCAATGAGAAAGTCTCTTCAGAAGCAAACATCTACTCCAAAGAAATCCAAGAAAGGCCCAACAAACATTGCAACAACAATTGAAGAGATTAGGCCAACTATAGGATTAGTCTATGTTCCAAAAAAGTATGGAGGTTGCAAAGAAGAATGTATAATTTTTTCTCTTGGTACTGTCTTGATGTCTGTTATTATCTTAAAGTCGCTATCACTGCATTTTTAAGGCTTGTTCTTCCTGCCACTTCTATTTTGATTTTGTTTTGAGGCTACCCTTGTTTAAATAGAAATGTTGCAAACTGTATTTCTCCCTTTTCCTGGTTTGGTTACAGTTTNTCTCTCTCTCTCTCTCTCTCTCTCTCTCTCTCTCTCTCAGGTATGTATAGACCCTCACGTAAGGGTTGCTTTTTCTTTGTTTGTTAACTTGCCTATGAGGAATAGACTGTTGTGAAAACCTACTTTCTAAATATAAGGAAGGTCCCAATTCACCAAGTAATTTATTAGATCTGTTGTTTCTTTTGTTGCACGTCAACTATATTACTGTTTCTACAGTTTTGTCTAACTACTCTTATTATTGCTCCTACTATGTTGATTATATGTTCCCATTTGTTTAATATGTATTTCAATTTTAAGTAAATCATATTTGAAAGTGTTAAAGTTGAAAGAGATGAAAATTATCTTTTACTTTATTAGATCTACAGTTCTCTACTATACTTTTTTGTTTTAAGTACTATTCTTGTAAAACAAATTTTGTTTTAATTCAGCCGACTTTAAACATCTTGATGATATTGGTCTTTCGTTTCATGTTTTTTTACCGGTTAAAATAAACAATTTTTGCTTCCAAAAATGCATTTAGTTTGTTGTTATGAGAAATGTTATACTTATATTTTGTTCAAACATTTTCATTTGTATTCTAACAATTTGAATATGCAATTTTGTAGCATCTACAGTTCTGGTATTGCTCAACATATTTTTGAATTGTTTCTATTGATAAAGACCAAATTGTTTCTTATCTAATGAATAAACGACCCCTTTCAGGTATTTCATAATATTTGCCCAATCCATTGTTATTTTCTTCTAGCATTATCACAATTCTATTGCAGAAATCCCATCCGAATTAACAAGGACTGATTTTCCTATCTGTCATTGGAGCTTGCAAGAAAACGACATTGACATCAATGGAAATTTGGATATTTTTTATATAAGTCTAACATATTTAATTTTGACTGCTTTATTAGTTTCAACTTGCCATTGTGATCTATAGGTGTCTCCTATACCTTTGTGTGTAATATTCTGTTCAATTCTTTAACTGATCAGAAAACCTATCCAATTTATCAAGAACTACTTTTATATCTCCCAATGACATTGACAAAAAAGTACATTGCCATCAAGGAAAATTTGTATATTTCTTATCTAAATCTAAGATATTCAATTTTGATTGCTTAATAAGTTTCAACTTGACATATTTATCTCTAAGTCATAGCTACAACAATTCTAAACGATAAATATACACCTTTGCATATGCACAAGCACTCCTAATCTACCCCTTTCAACCAATAAAAGCCTCCCCACTACCTAACATTATTTATCCTTCTAACGCATACAGTCTCATGCAATCATCGACTAACTCTTCTCTTTTCTTCAAACTCTTGTTTCATCATTACCCTTTCCACATACACCTCAAACCATAACTAATACATTCTTTTTATTACTTACATTCATATAACCACGATTGTTCAATTATTAACGCTCTTTTTCAAGATCTTTCATCTTTATTTTGGGCTTTGTGCATCCCCACGGTATCCTTCACTTTTAGACCCTTATCCTTGCCACATCCACTATAGTTAATCCCAATATAAATTTTAATCATTTATTTATGATTTTTTGAATAAGTTTTATATAGGTGGAATGTTGCTCTTTCCCTAACCAGAAAAACACCTCTAACATCTAATCTCCAATTATAATGTTATTTTAAATTTATATATCATAAATTATTTACTTTTATGTATACATATATTTCTTGAACAAAATGAGAGATTATAGTAATAAAATATCATCACTAGATATTGAGAAATATTAAAAGTTTACTTCAAATGTCTAATGCCATTGCAGCTTAATCTTCAATATCAATAGGTTTATTTAAAGTCATAAACTCATTTTTTGCCAACATGAGTAGTTAATACCCATGCAAAGATTTAAATTCAATCTTAGTAAATATAATAAAAAAATCATGTCCTGAGTGATATTCATACAAAGAGGTTGCAAATCCTTGATATTGAAAGTTCACTCCTACAGCACATTTTGAACTCTACAATTTTTATTTATTTATTGAGTTCATGTTACTTTTTTAAAAATGCGTACATTTATACCATTTCAGTCATAGCATTTTTTTCACACAAGTTGTAGGAGCATGTTTCAGAATTTACATTCAATGACATGCCTACATTCAGGTTGTATCTAGATAAATCTGTCTCTGCTATCGGGTTTAGGTTATAACTCATTTCTTCATTGTAAGACTATTTACTCTTATTTTTTGTAAAACCACATAACTTAATTCCAAAAACAGTTTATATTAAAGCATTTCTCTTTGCATTTCATCTTTTCATATGTTATTGTAATTCTAATAGGATTTTTTTATCTTCAGGTATCGAAGAGCAGCTGCATTTCGTGACATTGGGCTTGTAGCCCATGTTGGGTTTGTTGTTCATGAAACCTGCACTTTGACCACTCTTGGTCATGGTATTTCCATGGTTGCTAAAACCTTCATAGAGAACTACCAAATTTGCCACAGTTAATATGTACACTCACTAACAATACTGTGATTCAGGAACATCATAAAATTTCATGTTGTTTGCATCTCTTTGCCTCAATGAATTTTTGTTGTAACCCTTTCAAGATCCTCTCAAAGTATGCATTTGCTGCTACAAGACAACATACGAAATACCTGGGGACTCGGAAGGTAACACACAAGGAAAACCAATGTGGCACTTTCACAGTTTGCTCTTTCTTTGCAATAAACAGAAAAAAGAAGAGGAATTGGAAAACTATCTTATTCAAGACCATGATTGTTATATTCGCATTTGAAATGTATTTTGTCAAATTTGTTTTATTTGATCATTATGTGTTTTTTTGCAGTTTCTCGAATCAACTATGCACAACTATATGCATGTCAAATGCGACATTTTTTCAAAACAGAGGATTCAAAGCCAGCTTGGGAATTTGGAAAATGGAAAGGGTCGTTGCCATTTCACAAGACAAGGGTAGAACATTAATGTATCTAAACTCTCAGTGCTATCCTAGAATTCTCGCAACATTATATTTTCTAGTTGATTCCCAAACATGATTATTATTGTTTATTTTGTATCAAACATGTTTTTCCTTTTTTATTTTTTTGCAACATCACTTACATTTCTATGTTTTTGTAAAGAAAAAAAGAGAGACATGTCTACAATATTCTATCACGTCTCATGACAAACTGCAATATCACGTTATTTGTAAAAAATGGTTGTAATAGCTCTTATGAAAAGGAAAAAGACATGTCCTCTATATGCTATAATATCTCATTCTTGCTATATAAATTTGTTATATATTGTGATTTTCAGTATTCTCTATTTTTGAGAAATTACATTGTTATGTTTTCCAATGTACTTTTGTTTGAATGAAATAGTTATAAAAATATTTGTTTTAATAATATTTATATAAAACAAATTCTTATTAGTTTAACCTTTTTTCATCTTCTTTATGTTTATCCTCTCGAAGTTCCTTTGCACTTCCTGATACAAAAGCTAGTTTTAGATTTTGAAAGAACATGTCAAAAAACTTATTGCACCGAGAGAAGCGAGGTGCTCTCCAACCCAATATGCAGGAGATCATGTCACATTAGTCACATTATGCTAGCCGACATAAATAAAATATTATAAAATAAAAAAATGAAAAATATAAATAATATACTTAAATAAACTATAAAAAATTAAACTAGCATAGATCCGTTTTAAACCCAGATCTATCAAGTACCGAGAGGGACCCAAATGATAGAAACTTGTACACCTCAAGAAATCTCTCTCGGTGCTTGATAGATCTAGGTTTAAAATGGATATATATTAATTTATTTACAAAATTTAAACTTAAATTTAAACTAGCTCATATCCATTGCTTGTCATTTACATAAATAGTCGTTGGTATTAAACGAAGTAAACTTTTGAACAGACGATCTGCACCGATCGGACGACCGGCCACGCGTGACCGGTCACGTCCAACACGGCCGGTCGTTCAATCGGTGCAAATCGTAGGGAAAATAGGTCCCGGCGTATTAAACTAGTTTATATTTAAACTTCTCAACAAACTCGACAATTCCTAAAATTGAGTAATCGGCTCCTTTACCAGGAATACATAATGATTTTTCAAATTATTTTAAGAAACTGCATATCCGTGTGATGAAATCGATGGTTATTGAACACACACACACACACACACACACACATATATATATATATGCGTGTGTGTGATGTTTTTTTAAATATAAAAGAACATAAAACACAATTTGATTTGTATGTTTGAAATTATTCAATTTGATTGTGAAGATGAGCAACATGTTAAAATTTTAAAGTTTGAGTAAGTAAGTTGAAATGGTTATATATATATATATATAATTTAAAAGATCAAGAGCATATTTCGATAATAACTAGCTCACGAAAGAAAATTAATATAGCCAAGATTAGAATGAACTCTCATGAACTCTATAGTGAAACATGGCGTTGGTTTTTTCCTAAAAATCCATGGGTGGAAAGAGTTTATCATCTGTGTGAGTTTATGAGCATTGTGGACGAAAGTCACTTTCTTTTAGAGTGCCATGCTTACACCCACATTATATATGAGTTTCATAATATTTGCTACAATATATACCTTTAAAACCTCCTAACTTGCCAAAACTATAATGAGCTTGGAAAGCTTCTTGGCAAGCTTTTTGAGCACATGAACAAGATTTTAAAGTAAACTAGGTATTATCCTTCTTAAGGTTTGATAGACCAAAGTTGGTCTTAATGAACGTTAATCATCATCATCATCCTCATAAAACCTTAGACAAAGGTGAAAATATTGGTTCTAACACTATGTGTTTAGCCCTAGCATATATATTAAAGTTATCTTAAATAAACCATTTGTGTTTATGTGTGTGTCATTATAGCTTAATTAGATAACATGTAAACACAAAAGTAAAGTCTATGATCATAATCTATTAACAAATTTTATGACCTATCATATTTCAAAACATTCCATTAAAACCTATCTTAGTCCGTATTATAAGTTCATGGAAAGTGTATTGCTTTACAAGATACGATAATAACAAAATTAACCTATAATACATGTTAGAAAATTAATATATGAAACTAAAATTTCTACCCACAGGGCCTTAACAGATCTTCAAACTTGGAAGTCTATTGGTTCATCTTATGCTTTTATCTTTTCCTAACAGTTCAACATCCACTTATCACTCCAATGTCACCATTGGTTTGGACCTCCCCAACCCAAGGATTTTCTCACCACATGACATCCATGCTCCTTGTGCAAGCTTGCAAGGACAAATCCCCTCTAGTAGTTCACGTGGACAAATGAGGAGGAGATAAAAATATATCATGTGGCAAACCAAAATGAGCCACTATCCAAGATACCATAGATTTCGTGTGACTAAGATAGGGTTCCAACTCAATATTTTCCCCACAGGATATAATTGTAAAAGTGGTGAATTCATGCTCATATTCCTTTAGGCCCAACAACCGTGAGGCTATATACAAAGCATAATCATCTCAAAATTTGTCCTCAATGTTTGACTTATTTTCCCAATCTTATTGTAGTATGGACCAAATGAAGTGTGAGTTCGTAATGCTACATTGCACTTCTACCATATTTTTCAGAGGTCTTGTTAGTCCTTGAGACGTTTTGAGGCTGATTTCAGAAATGTGTCAGGGCATCAATAAATTGATCTTTTGAAAATTAGGCCTACCTTCAACAGCAAGAGGAATAATCTTGAAATTCTCTCTATTATTGTTTAGATTGTAACCAACTTGGTTATTACATGTAACCAAAAAAGGGGCATTGATGGGAAAAATTCTAACCACACAGATATTACATAATGGAATTTTGAATGGATGGTGACGAGAGAAGAAGTACTTGTTACAGTATTTTTCTTTCCCATTAAACTTGAAATGTGTACCGAGCATAATAGAATTCAACATCTTAAACACAATGTAATGTAATTACATCAAGATAAGATGTTAGGACTAATTAATTAATCCTCCCTTTGACCACCATAGTCTAATTGTCATTTCTTATCTTAGGAGTTTATTGCCACCTCATTGGTGTCATGGAGGACTCATCTAGGGCCCACCTAACATTTGATGCGTCAGTCTACATGAGTTTAGGAGCTCTAGAGGCCAATCCCTTTAACTTAGGATCCCACACTAAGTCATGGGAGTTCATCATTAGTTCACTCTAGTTTGTGTTGAGTAAACCTCAAAAGGGCATCAGTTAGTTCATCTCTAGTTAGTCTAGTGCCACTTTTCTCTGATTCAAAGAGGTTAGGCTCCCTTTCCTACCTACCTTGTTTGGTTAACTGACTGTGAATTGATTTAGTTGTTATGAGTTAGATTAGCAAGCTCTCATTGGTAATTTTCTCACATTCAGTTAGCATTGGAATCAGTCCAAGTTGGTGAATTCGAATCCTACCTAGTGTATTCAAATTATCCCTATTGTATCATCATTGTATTACATAGATGTGAATGATAATCCATGTAATGTTATGCTAACCAAATTTTGTCTCCTGTTTGTTCAATTTTCAACATGAATGTTTGATCAGTGTACATTGAATTTCTTCTCTCACCTAAAACCTTTTTTCATAGTGAATTCATTTAGGCCCGAGAATCCTAAGCTTTGCTAAATTAAACATGGTATTATAGCAGGTATTCAGGCCAACTTTAAACCTCAAAAAATTCCATTGATGCACCAAAAGAAATTGGGTTCCACATAATCCTTGGTATTCTTTTCTTACTCCCTGTGGATTTAGTCCAGAGAAGTCTAGCCAGGTATGATGCACCCAGAGAAAGTGAACATGTCAAAGTAGAGAGTGTTTGAATTGGTTTGAATTTGAATTGAAGTGTTTTTGCATGTAAATTGAATATTTCTAAAGAATTAGTTGTTCCTTGAAGCTGCAAGATGGAGAATTCAATAGCCTTGAATCCCAGGATCCACACACCCTTCAACTATATTGATTGTATTAGAATTATTGTGCCATTAGATCTTCACGAAATGAGTGCAATCAGATTCTTAATTATTATGCAGTGAAAAGGAATGAATAGTACACACTGAACAAAACAAATCTCACAGGAAACATACAAGTATTGCTTAGATAATTACAATATAAACTTCATTACATCCCAGTGGTATACAATGGTGATACTTAAAGTAGAATTCGAATCATGAGAGATGAATTCGAATCTACCAGATCAATCTGACTACAAGGATAACTAGAAGTGTCTAAATCACTATTGGAGCTAACTAGATAAGCTCAAGTTGTCTAATTTAGTCTCTCAATAAGTAATAATCATTAAACTAGTCTAACTGAGGTGGTAGGTGAGAAGTAGGTGAGAATAGGAACCTATCCACATCCAGCCATGCAAGAATGGCACTAACATAACTGGAGGACATCTAACTGAATGTAACTGAAGCATAACTAAGCTTAATTAGTTACCAACTACCAACAATTGAAGGAGGTTATCGCCGACACTCCCAGTGGCTCCTAAATTATAGGGATTGGCCTAGGAGGCGCCCAAACTAATGCATGCAAGTGCAGTCAGTTCCAGTTAGCCTCTATTGGTGTTCCCCACACTCTAGTGAATGGTACATGTGGCCCCATTAGGCCAAGTGGACCCACTGGTACAAGTTGACCCAATAATAACTAAATGACTCCTAAGTTAGGCTAATATAATATAATAGATAGTTTGGACAAGGGAGGATTATAAATCCTGACACCCCCCTGAATCCTAACTTGGACAACTGTGGGCCCTGAAAACAAGCCCAAAAGTCACCCAAATATACTCTAAAATATTAAAAACAAATCCTGCTAATAAACCGAGGAAATAAGGGAAATCCTGATGGGAAACCCCCCCCTCAAAATAGAAGCTTCCTCAGAAAAATAACTCGTCAAAACTCTGCTGCAAATTTGCAGCTATATGCAGTAGTATGGTTCTTTTGTGCAGCAACATCCTGAAGCTGTACATGTGAACCTCTCAATGTCCTTCTGAACTGATGAATCTGTGTGTTTGTTCTAGATGGAAGAGGTGGAGAATGATCAATTTTCTTCTTCTGTGGGCCAAGTGGTTGATCATTCACTATCATCATGTAGCACTTTCCTGGAATTTTGTTGCACCACTCTATAGGGAGCGAATCTGTGAGGGAAAGAGCAACATGATCATTCTGATACTGTGACCTAGTTCTCCTTCTATCTTATGTATTCCCAACACCATCTCCAGCTGCAACAATGATCTTTTGAGCCCATCTAGGCTCAGGCCTTTGGTTTGGAATGGGTGTTGGATATGGATCTAGAATCACATGAGGTTTAGCCTCAATAACAAGATCATGCTGGATTTGATCCTCTTCATCTGAATCTAAAACATGTAATAAATCACCATCATTAAAAGGTAGTGGAAGAGTGGTTATACCTTCTTATGCTTTGGATGGTGGTGCATCACACAACTGATCTTCTTCAAACTGAACACTCCGCTCAATGAAGCATTTCCTAGTTGCGACCTCCATCAACTTGTATGCTTTTACGTCTTCTACATATCCCAGTAGAATGCATTTGCTACTTTGGGCTTGGAAGGCCTTCCTCTTGTCAAGTGGTATTTTGGCCCAAGCTTTGGAACCAAAAATTCTCAAATGAGAGACATTGGGATTATGCCCATGTAGTGCTTCGAATGGAGTGGCCCCAACCACTGATTTATTCTACAAATATGAAGCACAGTTTACAGCTTCTGCCCAAAGAGAAGGAGGGAGATTCTTGGCATGGAGAAGAAATGTTTCCATCTCCTTCAGTAATCCGTTCTTCCTCTCATCCACACCATTCTGCTGTGGTGTGTATGGAACTGAGTGTTCCATTCGAATCCCTTATGTTTCATAATAATGTTGGAAATCTCTTTTTATGTACTCTCCTCCTTTTATCAAATCTTATGGACTCGATATTTTTACTGAAAAAATTCTCAATCATAGCTTTTAAAACTTAAAAAATATCAAAAACTTCTAACTTTTGTTTCATAAAGTAGATTCAGCAGTACCTAGAACAATCATCAATAAAAGTGAGGAAATACCTGCAACCATTAAAGGATGTTGTGGCAATTGGTCCTGCCACATCAGCATGTATCAAATAAAGTATAAATGCAGCTCTATGTGCCTTCCCAATTTCATACCTCTTCTTTGGATGCTTACCTACCAAGAAACCATAACATACTCCATCGACAGTTTGGATGAGAGGCAAACCTTCAACCATTTTATCATTGTGAAGTTACTGGAGATATTTGAAATTGAGATGCCCAGATCTCTCATGCCAAATCTTACTGGTGTTGTTAGCATGATTCAATAAAGTTGTAGGAGGTGAGATAGGAAAAAAATGTGAGAAATCATAAGATTTAGTAGAATGATTTGCAATACCTTTCACTATGAGCTTTCCAATAGCTTTTTATGTGATCTTAACTGAATCTTAGTCGAATGTAACTCTCTTGGGAGAGCCTGTATAGGTAAACATACAACAAATTAGCTGCAAGGGAGGGCACATAGAGAACATTTTTTACTTCACCATGTTGTATTTTAACTGAACCTCTTCTCACTGCTGAAATTTGGGAATCCTCTACCATGTGAATAGTAGGCCCTTCTGTGAGGTTGAGAGTGGAGAAGAAATCCTTGGAGGCAGCCATGTGATTGGATGCTCCAGAATCAATCAAATAGGTTTTCAACCAAGTGAGTCCAGCTTTCAAGACATGACACCTCTCATGATCATCTGTCAATTTTCTATCATTAGACTTCTTTGCTCTTTGTGGGAGAGCTATGTTGTCCTGCTTGAGGAGAGATGACAACTGGTCGATCTGCTTCTGAATGAAAACCCCTCATACAATAGGGACACATCTTCTTTTCAAACTTTTTCTTCTTCTTAGATCCCGAAGCTCCTTTAGAAGTCTTATGATTCTCTTTAGGCTTCGAATCAGATGCTTTAGCCTCCTTCCCCTTAGGTCTCCCTTTAGCTTGCGCTTTGGTAGAGTTTGTCACTAGGAGGGCTTGATCTTTGGAAGTTTGGATGACTCCCATCTATACCAAATTATCTTGCTCATGTATTAAGGACTCGACAAAGGAATCAAGTGAGGGCATATTCCAATTGGGAACGAAAGCTCTTCCAGAATGGAAGAATGAGACAAATACAGAATACTCAGTATCTAGTTTGCTGAGTATGTGTTAGATTTTTATCATTTAAGCAATATGATATTAGGATATTATATGAGAGAATAACATGCACACCAATCAATCACAAGAGACAAGAGACACAAAGATTTTCCTCGGGGAAACCATAAAGGAGAAAACCCTGCAACTTCCTCAGAGATAGAATGAGCACCAATGGCAGCAGTAAAACCCAAAGAAAGAAAGATGATCTCTAACAACTGTTCTCTCTATCTCACTTGTGTGAGCTCTTCTCTCTCTCACCTATGTGCTATAGTTGGGTGAGTGTGTGTATCAAATAGAGAGGCTCACTCTCTATTTATACTAGTTTCTGACTTGACAATAACTTACTAGGGATGACTTCTCTAGGAGAGTCTAATAAACCTAGTGCCCCACAACTGTGGGGACTTTACCCCTGACTTACATAGGAGGGTTAATCTCTATGAATTTACATGACTTGATTACATTAATGAATATCCTGATAGGAACATCGGGGACCAATGAAATACAATATATGAAATATACAAGTGAATACATTCCGAAGTTACAAATACATCAACACTCCCTCTTAACTAGGAAGGTATTCTCTTGACACAATTCATTAGCACAAGTCTTCTTCTATGGATCATCATCAGAGATGGATCATCACTGGATCATCATCGAAGCTAGATCATCACTGGATCATCACTAGATCATCATCATCACTGCTCCGTTATCTCGATCAAATGGTGCTATCTCTCAATTCTACTCATCACAGCAAGTTCTACAGAGTCAACCATTTTTTCATGTTGGTTATATGCCTAGCCTCCATGTAGGTCTTCATCTTCTTCAGCACTTACATTTGACCATGGGAGGCCCAACCTGTCACCATGTCAGAAAGGCCCAACACTTATATATGACCCAGTCAGAAAGACCCAACACTTACATCCTCCGGCATGGTAGGATACATCATCTACCATCCGAGGAAAGGCCCAACACTTACATCCTCTGGCATGGTAGGACACACCATCTACCATCCGAGGAAAGGCCCAACACTTACATCTAACCCAGTCAGAAAGGCCTAGCACTTACATCCTTCGGCATGATAGGACACACCATCTACCATCCGAGGAAAGGCCTAGCACTTACATCCTCTGGCATGGTATGACACACCATCTACCATATGAGGAAAGGCCCAACACTTACATCCTTTGGCATGGTAGGACACACCATCTACCATCTGAGGAAAGGCCCGACACTTACATCTGACCCAGTCAGAAAGGCCTGGCACTTACATCTGACCATGGGAGGAACCAATCCTACCACCATGTCAGAAGGGCTCTGCACTTACATATGACCATGGGAAGCCCTGCCTACCACCATTTCAGAAGGGCTCTGCACTTATATTTGACCATGGGAGGCCCCACCTACCACCATGTCAGAAGGGCTCTACACTTATATCTGACCATGGGAGGTCCCACCTACCACCATGTTAGAAGGGCTCATGGATCCATCACTTCCCTTTGGAAGGAACCTCGATCTGGAGAATCACCAAGCTTCTCCCTGAAGTACTCAAACTTCACTTTAGCCATTTCTAGCATAGAATCACATCAGGGCTGATTACGTCCAAGGATAACCTGCGAGCTTCACTAGGATCGATTACATCCGAGGACAACCTACAGGACCATTTATGTCTGAACAAACTATGAGCTTCTCCAGGATTTTATGCTTAAACAACCTATCTCATTAGCTATGCTAGAATTCCCTCTTTCGAGAGATCTCGATCTGGATCACAAACTGGAGCTTCACTACTCCTCTCTCCCAAGTCCTTGAGCAAGTGGCAACATATTTTTCCTTGGCTGTACTTAGTGCCACGCAGGACTGCTTCCTGCTAACCCAAGAGATCACACATGATCCCATACTGAAGTAGCACCCCGAAGTGCTCTTCCTATCAATGGCACTACCTGCCCAATTTGAATCCACATAACCCTTCAGGTTAATGTTCTGATTTGCCTCATACTTGAGCCCATAATCAACTGTACCCTTTAGGTACCTCAAAATATGCTTTGCAGCAATCATGTGAACATGTCTCGGATCTGTCAGGAACTGGCTTAATGTGTTCAAAACAAAGAAAATATATGGTCTCATATTCGTCAGGTACATCAATGAACCAATCATCTGACAATACATCATAACATCAACCATCTCTGATGAAGCATCACTCAATAGCTTCATGTTCGATGCCATAAGTGTGGTCATGTCCTTGTAGTCCATCATCCTGAACCTCCTCAGGATCTCCAATACATACTTCCCTTGTCCCATGAAGATTCCATTTGCATTCTGCCACACCTCCATGCCTAGAAAGTAGTGCATCATCCCCAAGTCCTTCATCTCGAACTCGAAAGCAAGTCTCCTTCTTGCAAATTTAACGAGTTCCTCTTTTCTGTCAGGAACAAGTCATCGACATATAACAGGAGCATCACTGGTCTTCCTCCTTCAACCTTGAAGCAAAGGTTGGAATATTCTTTACTCTTAGTAAAGCCTAGAGCCATCAATAAGCTGTCCATCTTGTCATACCATGTCAAACTACAGGATGTTATGCAGTCACTCCCTCTGAAGTGAAGCATCATTCTCCCTCTACCTTTCGTACTCTATGCATTGAAACATTATGTACCGGAGTGACAAGTAGCGTCCTCTGCTACTAATATTCTATGTATCCATCTAGGGTCACTGGATACCAAGATCCTCTATCTTGAGCCTTTTCAAAATTTCTTCTCACACCCATCTGTGAGCTTGTCATCCTTTATAGGATTTCATCTTCAACCTTGTAGCAAAGGTTAAGATCTTCATCACTCTAGGTGATCTCCAAGCTCCTCATTTATGTGTTACCCCATGGGTGCCTTCTTATCTCGTACAAGGCCTTCTTTTGCACACATGATTATGCTTGTCAAACTTCTAGTGGTTGCAAATGTCTCTTCGTAGTCTATGCCTTCTTTCCATGAGAAGCCTCGTGCTATGAATATTTCCTTGTATCCCACGATGTTTCCATCTACTACATGATGGGTCTTGGAGATCCATATGGAAGACATTATGGACTTCCCTTCAGGTCTTGATACTGCATCCTAGACATCATTTTTCTTGAACTGGTACTCTCCTTCCCTTTCTTCTTGGCTACTTCTTCATAGCTGGAAGGATCTGCATCAATGATGTCGCTCAATAGTGTCACATAATTGCAATGTGTCTAAGACCTCTTCCTTCTTTGAAAGTATCACCATATTATTCTTCATCTTGGGTTATTTCTCGAACTGTCATCACTTGTTCTTTGCAACAAGTCTCATCCTTCTTTGCTTGTAGGCGATTGTCCACGATATTTCCTACAAATCAGATGCACCAGTTGCATGGTTAAAAAAATTTCATAAGGCATAGTCATAATGGCAAATTATTATGCATAAAGATATAATCATGCAACTATTTAGCCAATACAACATTCATCCATATCTCACGGAAACTTTCTAGATGCCTTCCATCTCTACCATGACATCAATGAGATTGTGCACTAATCCAATATGTCAGCAAAGAGGTTTCATTCTATATAAGTAGCAGTGGAGATTTGTATAGCACCGTGAGCTACTTATCCATCACATGCATATTAGTAGTATACTGTCATTAATGCAAACATTATATCATGCATAATACATCAACTGAATATAAACAAATGCATAACAAAACAATATCGTGAAATGACAATTGAATACTAATCTTTATTTGTTTCGTGGGTAGACTCCTTCTTTCAGCTTCATCATCTTCTTCATTCATAACAACATCATTCCTTATCCAAATTCTTAAGATGGATAAAAGGTTCTTCAAATTATTCATCGCTTGAGGGATCTTCTTTGAATCGTGAGTGCTTGATCTTCAGTTGCTCCCCTCTTCTCTTCTCTTAGTATGGGTCGAGCTTCATCTTGTGTGTGCTCTTCCCAGAGTCTACTGAAAGTAATCACTTCCTTCTGGCACACATCCCTCGAATGAAGGAATCCCATGATCCTGGGAGGCCATTCAAGGTGGTTATCACAACTTCTGCATTCTCCACTTCTTCTTCTACTGTTTCAAGTTGCTCTTTGATTTGAGAGACCCTTGTAAAGTATGGCTGTATGGTCTCTGCATTCTGGATCTTCACATTCTTCAACTGGTTTCTCAAATTCATCTTCTGATTCATGTTCTTCCCTTCAAATAGCTTGGTCAAGGAATCAAACATCTCTTTAGGTGCCTTTAGGTAAGACACTTGTGGTATAAGGTGATCCTTGATTGAATCAACAATGATCTTCTTGGCCTTGACCAAGTTCTTCTTGTGTAAGGATTTTAGCCTCATCTCCCTCTGGAACTAGAACCTCTCTCTTAAGTAGGTGTCCAATTCATTTTCTTCAAGAACCAATGAAATCCTATACTTCCATGCTTGGAAGTTGTCATCTTAACCAAGCTTGTCATCAAGTTGGTGTGATTAGTCATCTTGAAATGAGAACCTCAACTGTAAATAGCAAAAGATTAGATCTTATCAATTTGAGGTGTCCGTCTTGGCTCCGGAGCTGGCTGATCTAGGGTTTGTCAGAGAAACCCTAATTTTCAAAACTTGGAATATTTATGACCCAATTAGATAGAAATATGGGCCTCTTCAAGGCGAGATGTCCAATGTACTCCTTTTCTGAAAACAGTGGAGGGAAGCTCCCGAAACAGGAAGCCTTAGTTTTCCAATTTCCTCTACATAAATTCTTGATATTGTTTCTGCGATATCTCTGAAAGTACTACTCTTCTATTTCTGAAATTTTGTATTGATGTAGCCTCGTCTCTTCTATTTCCAACACCATGGGTTTGATCAGAATTGGTTTCACCAATTGGGACTTATGAGAGTTTTCCCAAGGTGACTTCTTTCAAGACTATTCAACAAAGCAAACTTGTACAGACTGCCACGTGTCACTGTTTCACCTTCGGGGTCTGAAACTTTTTCCACAGAAATTAAAGTCCGTTCCCTATCTGGAACATTTTGAGAAATTTAATTTGGACCTTCGTAGCCCGAGATATAGCAATTATCCCTGGGTGTCCTGTTTAGGGATGGATCATGGAAGGGGATGGAACCCTGATTTGGAGGAAGCATATCTACCAGAATATAGCGATTTTGAGGCTGAAAATTATACACAGGTTACATCAGGATTTTATCTTCGGCCTGTGAAAATTTTGGCTCCCGATCCTTCTTAAATCTTGAGATATAGCGAATGTACCAAAACTACCAGTTTTAGTATTTTAGAGTTTTTCAGGCCCGAGGTCAAACTAGGGTTTGAATTTCCTGGAGTTTTACTCAACCAAAAACTTCGACCTTGGTCTCTAAACGTCGATTTTGATGAGGAGAGAAATCATATGCTAGGATCACTAAAAAATTCATGTTCTGTGAAAAGCCCTAATTTCTCACAACTATAACTGAAAATGCCTGAAATCAAATTCTGCTTTGACAGAAAGATGTGCCCTTCAATGGAGAGTTATCCTAGCCTCCTTTTGCTGATGATCTATGGAGAGAGACCCAAAAAGTAAGAAGCCCTGTATTCTACAGTTGCACGGTGTCTTCTTCTCAGGTTAGCTCTGATACCATGTTAGATTTTAATAATTTAAGTAATATGATCTTAGGATCTTATCTGAGAGAATAACATGCACATCAATCAATCATAAGAGACAAGAGACACAAAGATTTTCCTTGGGAAAACCATAAAGGATAAAACCCTGCAACTTCCTCAGAGATATAATGAGCACCAATGGCAGCAGTAAAACCCAAAGACAAAAAGATGATCTCCAACAGTTGTTCTCTCTCTCACTTGTGTGAGCTCTTCTCTCTCACCTATGCGCTATAGTTGGGTGAGTGCATGTATCAAATAGAGAAGCTCACTCTCTATTTATACTAGTTTCTGACTTGACAATAACTTACCAGGGTGAAATTATCTAGGAGAGTCTACTAACCCTAGTGCCCCACAACTGTGGGGACTTTACCCCCGACTTACAAAGGAGGGTTAATCTCTACGACTTTACATGAATTGATTACATTAATGAATCTCCCGATAGGAACATCGAGGACCAATGAAATACAATATATGAAATATACAAGTGAATACATTCCAAAGTTACAAATGCATCAACAATATGGAGAGAACATCTTGCTCCTACTTTCTTTCTGTTCTACACTGTCGACATTGAAGTACAAGAGACTTCAATTTGGTAAAGAATTGTTGTATGGTCTCGAAACTGCTGGGATGCAAGGCTACCAATCCATTTTCCAGGATGTGCTCCCGAATCTCATCTTGCTTTCCAAACAAGACTTCAAGCTTCTCCCAAGCTTCTTTGGGAGTCCTCAAACCTTCAAGGTGAAAGAGGAGGTCTCTGGATATGTGAATACATAGATAACCAAAAGATTCATCTAAGCAATTTAGAAACTTGTTTTTCTTTGCTGTATGATGGGGCTCAGTCTCCCTTCCTAGTATTATCCTGAAGAAGTCCTTGTTGCACAAGGAAACTTGCATATATGCCCTCCAATCAACATAATTGAAGGGTGTTAAGATATGAGGTGTAGAAGGTTGAGAATCCATAATTCTAATTTCTCCCATTGATTAGACAATATCTTCAATTTAAGCTACGTAGTACCTATATAAATTTACTGCAAAATCAAAATCATTTGAATTAT
The DNA here is from genome assembly GCA_001517045.1 of Pseudotsuga menziesii. Lineage (NCBI taxonomy): Eukaryota > Viridiplantae > Streptophyta > Pinopsida > Pinales > Pinaceae > Pseudotsuga > Pseudotsuga menziesii. Next base: position 134,124 of record LPNX010705701.1, on the reverse strand, counting down.
GTTATAATCAAGCCTCCCCCTCAACATGTACACTTTCTCAGGGTCCGTCACACCTGCAACGCCACTCTGAATGTATTCAGAGTAAGCAAGGGAATATTTGCTGGACTTCTATGGAAACCCAGCTGCTTCTGGTTTACAATGGAGAGTAGACATACTTGAAGCTTTCCTGAGATGGCTTTGATACCATCTTAGAATTATTGTGCCATTAGATTTTCAGGAAATGAGTGCAATCAGATTCTTAATCATTATGAAGTGAAAAGGAATGAATAATACACACTGAACAAAACAAATATCATAGGAAATAGACAAGTATTGCTCAGATATTTGGTAAATGCTCAAGTAGTTGTCTCAGTGTTCATATCCACCTTTCACTTCGGGAGACTGAAAACTCCTAATTGGCAAATGCCATCCCTTAATTCCTTCATAAAAATGTCTTATTCAAAAACAAGACAAGATGATACATATGGGAGGTCTCAAAGCCTCCAAGAATCATACTCTCTTAGTTGGGGATACTATGAATGCACAAGCAAAGGGGAAGAAAAAAGGAAAAGATAAGAAGAACACTAATTTCAAGCCTAATGTCACACCCCCGTTTTGACCCCGTTGCATTAGATGTATATGATGTATATATTGTAAATGATCATAGTGTGGAGCTCAAGGCCAAGGCCCCACCATTGATTTGTTATGCTATGTTTAGCTTGAAATTGTCACCGATGGTGTATCGGGGCATGCGGCATAGATATTAAGCTTTGTCATCATGTACATATGCATATTTAATTAAATGAACCTGACCAGCTATGCTCGCGGCAACTAAATTGGGAAGGGCCATGATTTTCACAAGGATAAGGGTGTGGGAGAAATGCCAACCTTGAGCCATGAGGGAAAAACCCATGTGTCACCACCTTGTCTTACCCAACCACCTCCATTAAGAATTGCTGCTGGGGGTTGAGGAAATTATGGTTTTGGGAGTGGAGTGTGGTAGGACTGTCAGTCCTTTCCCACACACACACTCCACCAGCAATGAACCTTACGATGGGTAGAGAGAATGACTATGCCCATCATCCATTCTCTCCAATGCGTGTTATCTCCATGACTGTGCTAAAACACTCATGCACCCTCCACTACGCAGGCCTCACGATTTGCTGTTCATCCTCACGCAGGAGCAGAAGTTGCTCACGTTCACTCACTTCTGGCTACGGGGCATTCTCGCCATTGTCTGTTCGTTGTTCTTACACCCAATATTTTTTGATTTTGGACTCACACAATGAGCTGGGAGCTGTGCTCTCTCATCCACGATTTGCTGTGAAGGAACCATTCACGTTTTCAGATGTATGCTCTCCTTACAGACTGGTATGGTCGTGTAATCTTCCCCTCATTTTAACATTGAGATCGGAACTGTTGTTCTTCCCGTGCGTTGTGGTCGTCACCGTACTCCTCCATATTGTTGTGTTGCTGTGGTCTCCTTTGCATCCTGATTGTTGTGGTCTTCCTTATATTTTGGGGACGGGAGTCTGCTCGTTTCACACATAGGCTGGAAGTCTGCATTTTTCTCTTCCTCAGCGTGGTCTATGTATGTTTTCCCGCTGGATTTGTTGCCCAGGACAGGTTGTGGTTCTTCACCATGTGGTGAGCTGTGCTCATTGTTCACGTTTTGGGACTGTTGATTTCCCCCATGTTGTAAATTGTGTGCACTGACATGTTCAGTGGCTTATTGAAATTCGCTTGGGATTCATTTCCCCTGTTAAGCTGTTTAAGCTGTAATAGCTGATTAATTGCCTGTGTGCAATGGTTGGTCTTCGGACTGTGTTGGGAGCAGGGATGGGGGCTTGGTTTGCTTGATAAACCTGGTGGCTGGAAACCACATAGACGGAGCTAGAGGGTTGGATTTCTTCTCCACAACCCCTGAATAGCACTGGAAGGGAATGCAGGGCCTGAGGGACTGTGTAGCAGAGAAGGGATCGATTCCTTGTGTTGGGTGTGTGTGGGTGTCTTAGAAGTCAGGCTAGTTCTGGTGTAGGTGTTCTTGGCTCTGTAATGAGCCCACCAGCTTAGCATTAGCCTTTCCGAACTCCTGGATGGCCTGATAAAACCGACTGTGTTGGCTTGGCTGTGTTTTTCTATCCTTGGCTATGTGTAAGCCTGCTTGTTCCCTTATTCCTTGGAGAATCATGCCCAGCTCGGGGGTGGCAGCGCTGTTGAGAGATTAAGGAGCACGCTGGCCTATGGTTGGGTGGAACGTTGCAGCGACGTAGCTGGTTGCGGATTGACTTCTTAATAAGATAAGTGATATTGCTCATTTTACTTCTGCAATCATATTTTCTGTTAATAATTATGATGAGCATGTTGAATGAATGCTTGTAGGAATGTGTGTTGTTTCTGCTGCATATGATAAATATTCGCATCTATGCATGATAAATGTTCATGTGTGCATGTTCTATTTCAATGCATTCCGTTATCAACATTTTCTTTCATCATTTTAGCATTTTTTTATGAATTCACAAGTTCATGGGGCTGGTTTGCCCGGATGGTTAACGCCATGGTCGCGTCCTCTTCGCCGGTCGGAGGGAGGGGGACGTGGCAGCGTGGTATCAGAGCTCATGTTGCAGCATGGGCCTGAATGGACCACGAAGGTGTAGTGATAGAAGAAGTATTTCTTTCTGCCCAGCAGAAATCTGGAAAATTCAAAAAAAATTTGTCTAAGTGTTGGACTGTCGGATCATCGGAAGAGCTAGTGAGAAAGACTTCCGATTGTAGCGGAAGAGCTAGTGGGAAAGACTTCCGATGTAGCGGAAGAGTTAGGCAGAAGCGCGCTCGACGGAGCACAGTCAGAAGGAAAATCACAGAAAATTTTCTAAGTGTTGGATGCCCATCAGAAGAAAATAGTTGTTCGAGCGCCCACCGTTGCGGATGGCTAAACAACTACGCGTCCGACGGTAATGAAAACATCGGCTGATCGGAAGAAGATAGTGTTTGTGCGCCCGCCGTTGCAGAAGCCAAAAGCACTAGCCTACCGATGAAAAGAAGATTAAGCAGCCGATCGAAAGAAGGTTGAGGATAGTGGGCCGCCATTGCGACTGTTGATGGAACTAATTCCTCGACACATAGCAGTTAGTGGTTTCGACTACTGACAGAGGTTATGTTCCATACAAAGAAGTCGAGACGAGAAATTTTTTGAAAAATTTGCCTAAGTGTTGAAGACCATCGGCGATTGGCGAAAGATAGTTGTTTGGATCGCCAATACTTAGCCGATTGAGTACCACCGTTGCAGATGTCTAGGCCACTATGATCCCGACGGGCAAGGCCTCCGGCCACCGATGCAGTAAAGAAAAATTCAAAAATTTCTAAGTGATTGAGATCATCGGAAGGCGTTAGCTGTTTGAGTAGCCAATACGTCGGCTCAGTTAGCCGAAAGGACTTCCGATGCCGTCGAAAAAAGTTAGCTGTTTGAGCAGCCGATGCGGCGGCGGACAAAGGAGGAAGTTTTTCCGAAGAGCTGGAAGCGTCGGAAAAATTTAGACGATCGAGCAGTGGAAGGAAGAAGAAAGATTTCCGAAGAAAAATTTCCAAATTTTTTTCTAAGTACAGAAAATGTCGAAAAACTTTAGAAGATTGGACCGCCGACACGTCGGATGAAGTTAGTGGATAGAGCTTCCGACAGCCGATGAGTATGGTCGGCAGAACCTGTAGTGAGATCACTACCCGCCGTTGCGGCTGTTTAGTGAACTAACATTCTGAAGGGTTAGAAGATCCGATTGCCGACACGATAGTGATTAGTTGTTCCGATTTCCGATGAACAATGAAGAAGTTAGTGGTTTGGACTGCCGAAACGTCGGATCGATAGTTGAAATGACAGCCGATTCTGCAGAGGAAATTTTTTGAGTTTTTCAAGTGGGATTTTCCAGCCGATTTCAACTGTTTTTCAGTGGATTTTCAGAGCTGAAAATGAGAAAGAGGCAACGATCTTATGCGCTAGATTGTGCGAAAACATAGATTTACAAAAGAAAATTTTTGTATTATGATTTTTCTAAGAGAAGGTAAGCAATGCTGGTTTATATCAATGTTATGCATCTAACAATTGTGTTACTAACACGTTTGCAGAGTCATAGTCGCCTTCAAGGGCAGTATTCCAGGTAGTGCATTTTGATAAATAAGTGGTGGTTCAGTTATGAGAACCCATGACGGATATGATGCTCAAGATTCTTATGAGCATGCGCGAGATGCCATGGGAGAAAATGTCCATAACAGAAATGATGACATTGAGTCTAATGGAAGGAGATTCCAAGAGACACCGTCAGATGTTGCAGCTACCATGAGAAGCCTGATCAAAGCCCAGGAAGAGCAGCATCAGTTGAATGCTGCTATGTTGCAGAGTTTGACAGACTTACATAGAAAGATAGACTCTGGACGAGGTACAACAAGACTAGAAGGCAGTAAGAGCAATACTAGGAGAAGGAGAAGGACTTCTAGTGGATCATCTGATTCTAAAGAATCCAACGGGGATTCAAGTTCTTCTTCTCATAAAAGGAAAAGAAAGAGACACCATAGGGATCGCTCTCGGGATGAATTTAAGAAAGCTAAACCTCCTACATTTGATGGTGAGGTAAAGACTAGACAAGAGGCTAAAGCTTGGCTTCTTGGGATAAAGAAGTACTTTCAAGTGCATGATTATTCAGGAAACATGAAGGCAAGAGTTTCCATATTCAATTTGAATGGAAGAGCATCCATTTGGCGGGAACACTTCAAGCAAGTAAAGAGGATCAGTGAAAGGAGACTCAAGTGGAAGCAGTTCAAGAAGTATTTCAAGCAAAAATACCTCTCTAACAGGTATTATGATGACAAGATTAAGGAGTTCCATGAGCTGAGATTGGGACAGCGGACCATGGAAGAGTATGCAAATAAGTTTTTGGAGCTATTAAGGTATGTCCGGTACATCAAAGATGAAAAAGTGAAGGTCCAGCGTTTTCTGAGTGGATTACCTCAGTCTTACAAAGATAGAATTGAGTTTTATGAACCTAGAACTCTTGAAGAAGCAATAAGGAAGGCTAAGTATTGCTATGAGCAAAGCAAAGGTAAACCTGATTACCATAAGGCATGGAAGGACAAGAAGAATAAGAAGCTTGACCAGAGAAAGAAAGGTTTCAAGCCTTCTAGCTTCAGGAATCAACAGAAGCAGCCATCCCAAGCTGCGAGTAAGCCAGTTGGAGTGACAAGAGAAAAGCCTAAAGATTCACAACAAAATAGAGGACCACTTCAATGTTGGAAATGTGGAGGACCCCACATGCGTAGGAATTGTCCACTCAAGAATGAGAGTGCAAGACCAGCTTATAACATTCAAGAAGCAGAAACAATGGGTCAAGTAGCAAGGGCAGTCCCTAGGATTTATGCAGCACTGGAGGATCGCCAGGCAGATCACCAGTCGATTGTGGTTGAAGTAGCAGGTAAGATTGTTGAGCAATCTGTTTCTATTTTGATTGACCTTGGTTCTACGCACAGTTACATTACTCCTAGAGTAGTGGAGATTTGTGCTTTTAAGAAAATAAAGCATAGGAAGTCTTGGTTAGTTCAGCTAGCCACTGGAACTAAGAGAAAGGTCAGTGAAGTGGTAGAGAAATGTCCATTGGTCATGGATGGATTGGTCACTTGTGTAGATCTGAATGTTCTACCTCTTGGTTCCTATGATGTTCTCATTGGAATGGATTGGTTAGAAGCTCATAGGGTGAAGCTTGACTGTTACCATAAGACTTTCGAATGCATGAATGAAGAAGGGAATCTAGTAGTTGTGAAAGGCATTCCAAAGGTGATTTCAGTAAGGCAGGTTTCAGCAATGTAGTTAAAGAAGTTCTGTAGGAAGGGTTGCCAGTTGTATGCAGCTCATATTTTGGAGGAAATGGGAGATAAAACTCCTAGGTTGGAAGACTATCAAGTGTTATAGGAATTCAGGGATGTGTTTCCTGATGATATTCCAGGGCTTCCTCCAAAGCGGGACATTGATTTCACTATTGAACTTGTGCCAGGAGTGGCACCAGTGTCCAAGGCACCCTATAGGATGAGTACACCGGAGATGCTAGAATTGAAGATGCAACTGCAAGAGTTGTTGGAAAAGAAGTATATCCGACCAAGTGTGTCCCCTTGGGGAGCACCAGTTCTGTTTGTAAAGAAGAAAGATGGTACACTCAGGTTATGTATTGATTACAGACAGTTGAACAAGGTTACTGTGAAGAATAAATATCCTTTGCCTAGGATTGATGACCTCTTTGATCAAATGAGAGGAGCAAAGGTATTTTCCAAGATTGACTTGAGGTCTGGTTACCATCAGGTGAGAATCAAGGATGAAGACATTCATAAGACAGCCTTCAGAACAAGGTATGGGCATTATGAGTTTGTAGTGGTACCATTTGGTCTCACGAATGCACCAACTACATTTATGTGCCTTATGAATAGCGTCTTCAGCAGATATTTGGATAAATTTGTTCTTGTTTTCCTTGATGACATTCTTGTTTATTCTAAGAATGAGGAAGAGCATGAAGAGCATTTGAGATTGACATTGCAATTTCTTAGAGAGCATCAGTTGTATGCGAAATTGAGCAAGTGTGACTTCTATAGAGATAGGATTCGGTATTTGGGTCACATTATCTAAGAGGAGGGTATATCTGTGGACCCTGAAAAGATTGAAGCCATTGTGAATTGGCCTACTCCAAGAAATGTGACAGATGTAAGATCTTTTATGGGACTTGCAGGATACTATAGGAGATTCATTGAGGGATTCTCCAAAGTTGCACATTCCATCACTTCTTTGCAAAAGAAGGGGATGAAGTTCGAATGGACATCGAGGTGTGAAGAAAGCTTTCAGCAGTTGAAGAACCTTCTCACCAGTGCACCAGTATTGAAGGTTGCAGATCCAGAGAAAGATTTTGTGGTGTGTACCGATGCATGCAGACAAGGGCTTGGAGGAGTCCTCATGCAGGACAACCATGCGATATGTTATGAGTCAAGAAAGCTGAAGGAACATGAGAAGAACTATGCCACTCATGATCTAGAGCTTGCAGCCATAGTACATGCTCTCAAGATGTGGAGGCATTACTTGATGGGCAGGAGATTTGAGCTCAGAACAGACCATTGTGGACTGAAGTATTTGTTTGATCAGCCTACTCTGAATGCTAGGCAAGAAAGATGGCTAGAATTTTTATGTGAGTTTGATTTTGAAATAAAGCACATAAAGGGAAAAGAAAATAAGGTAGTTGATGCGCTCAGTAGGAAGATGCAGGAAATGCATGTGGCATCTCTTAGTATTTGCCGATCAGATTTGCGGCAGCAGATTGTTAGTCATGCTGCTGAAGATGAATTGTATGAGCAGGTAAAAGACAAATTGCGGCAGCAAGGCCTTGAGAAGAAGTATGAGGGATATAAAGTTGAAGAAGATGGACTTCTCACTTATAAAGGTAGGATTTATATTCCAGATGTAGTAGATTTGAGAAGAGTTGTCATGGATGAAATCCATCAAGCTCCGTATTCTGGTCACCCAGGATATCAGAAGACGATTGCTACAGCTAGAAAGCAGTACTTTTGGCCAGGAATGAAAAGGGATATGGCTGAGTACATTTCTAGGTGTATGAAATGTCAGTAGGTAAAGGTTGAGCATCAACATCCAGCAGGTTTGTTGCAACCTTTGCCAGTTTCGGAATGGAAATGGGAAGTTATTTCCATGGATTTTATTACAGGATTGCCGATGACTTGGAGACAACATGATTCCATCATGGTTGTGGTGCACAAGTTGACAAAGGCAACACATTTTATACCGGTGAAGTCTACGCATAAGACTGATGACATTGCAAAGATCTTCATGAAGGAGATATTCAAATTGCATGGATTGCCAAAGGCAATAGTCTCTGACAGAGATGTCAAGTTCACTTCCAACTTTTGGAAGGGGTTGTTTGCAGATTTGGGTACAAAGCTAAACTTCAGCACTGCATACCATCCTCAGAGAGATGGTCAGACAGAGAGAGTTAATCAGGTGCTTGAAGACATGCTTCGCATGTATGTGATGGACAAACCGATCAGGTGGGAAGATTACTTGCACTTGGTAGAGTTTGCTTATAACAATGGACAACATGCATCCTTGGGGATGAGTGCATATGAAGCTTTGTATGGAAGAAGGTGTAGGACACCAATGACTTGGGACAATCCAATGAACAGGATTGTGCTTGGACCAGAATTGCTCAAGGAAATGGAGCAAGAGGTTGTAAAGATCAGGCAGAATCTGAAAGCAGCACAGGACAGACAGAAAAGATATGCGGATAAGCATAGGGTGAACAGGGAGTTCAGTGTTGGGGATCATGTTTACCTCAGAGTGAGGGCAAGGAAGAGTTCCTTGAAGCTTGGAAGTTGTGCCAAGTTGTCACCAAGATACTGTGGGCCGTTTGAAGTGCTTGAAAGAATAGGGCCAGTTGCATATAGACTTGCATTGCCTGCTAGCACTAGAGCTCATAATGTTTTTCATGTTTCTTTGCTTAAGAGATATGTACATGATCCTAACCATGTGATAAATTGGGATGTGATTTAGGTGGAACCCGAGGGAGAGTTCCGAATCGAGCTAAGGTGCATCTTCGACGGGAAGGTCACAATGCTTCAGAACCGAGCCATAGGTCAGGTAAAGGTGCAATGGGAGCACTACGGACCTGAAGAGGCTACATGGGAGCTGGAGGATACCATGCGATTGGCACATCCATTTTTGTTCAATTCTACGGAACACTGAGGCGATACCAGTGTAGCATTTTGTTCAAATTTTGTAAAGCACTGAGGACAGTGCTATTGAAGGGGGAGGGGAATGTCACACCCTAGTTTTGACCCCGTTGCATTAGATGTATATGATGTATATATTGTAAATGATCATGGTGTGGAGCTCAAGGCCAAGGCCCCACCATTGATTGGTTATGCTATGTTCAGGTTGAAATTGTCACCGATGGTGTATCGGGGCATGCGGCATAGATATTAAGCTTTGTCATCATGTACATATGCATATTTAATTAAATGAACCCGACCAGCTACGCTCGCGGCAACTAAATTGGGAAGGGGCATGATTTTCACAAGGATAAGGGTGTGGGGGAAATGTCAACCTTGAGCCATGAGGGAAAAACCCATGTGTCACCACCTTGTCTTACCCAACCACCTCCATTAAGAATTGCTGCTGGTGGTTGAGGCAGTTATGGTTTTGGGAGTGGAGTGTGGCAGGACTGTCAGTCCTTGCCCACACACACACTCCACCAGCAATGAACCTTACGATAGGTAGAGAGAATGACTACGCCCATCATCCATTCTCTCCACTGCGTGTTATCTCCACGACTGTGCTGAAACACTCACGCACCCTCCACTACACAGGCCTCACGATTTGCTGTTCATCCTCACGCAGGAGCGGAAGTTGCTCACGTTCATGCACTTCTGGCTACAGGGCATTCTCGCCATTGTCTGTTCGCTGTTCTCACGCCCAAGATTTCCTGGTTTTGGAATCACACAACGAGCTGGGAGCTGTGCTCTCTCATCCACGATTTGCTGTGAAGGAACCATTCACATTTTCAGATGTATGCTCTCCTTATAGACTGGTATGGTCGTGTAATCTTCCCCTCATTTTAACGTTGAGATCAGAACTGTTGTTCTTCCCGTGCATTGTGGTCGTCGCCGTCCTCCTCCATATTGTTGTGTTGCTGCGGTCTCCTTTGCATCGTGATTGTTGTGGTCTTCCTTATATTTTGGGGATGGGAGTCTGCTCGTTTCACGCACAGGCTGGAAGTTTGCATTTTTCTCTTCCTCAGCGTGGTCTATGTATGTTTTCCCGGTGGCTTTGTTGCCTAGGACGGGCTGTGGTTCTTCACCATGTGGTGAGCTGTGCTCATTGTTCACATTTTGGGATTGTTGATTTCCCCCATGTTGTAAATTGTGTGCACTGACATGTTCAGTGGCCTATTGAAATTCGCTTGGGAGTCATTTCCCCTGTTAAGTTGTTTAAGCTGTAATAGCTGATTAATTGCTTGCGTGCAATGGTTGGTATTTGGACTGTGTTGGGATCAAGGATGGGGGCTTGGTTTGCTTGATAAACCTGGTGGCTGGAAACCACATAGACGGAGCTAGAGGGATGGCTTTCTTCTCCACAACCCCTGAATAGCATTGGAAGGGAATGCAGGGCCTGAGGGACTGTGTAGCAGAGAAGGGAATGATTCCTTGTGTTGGGTGTGTGTGGGTGTCTTAGAAGTCAGGCTAGTTATGGTGTAAGTGTTCTTGGCTCTGCAATGAGCCCACCAGCTTAGCATTTAGCCTTTCCCAACTCTTGGATGGCCTGATAAAATCAACTGTGTTGGCTTGGCTGTGTTTGTGTATCCTTGGCTATGTGTAAGCCTGCTTGTTCCCTTATTCCTTGGAGAATCATGCCCAGCTCGGGGGTGGCAGCGCTGCAGAGAGATTAAGGAGCACGCTGGCCTATGGTTGGGTGGAACGTTGTAGTGACGTAGCTGGTTGCGGATTGACTTCTTCATAAGATAAGTGATCTTGCTCATTTTACTTCTGCAATCATATTTTCTGTTAATAATTATGATGAGCATGTTGAATGAATGCTTGTAGGAATGTGTGTTGTTTCCACTGCGTATGATAAATATTCGCATATATGCATGATAAATGTTCATGTGTGCATGTTCTACTTCAATGCATTCCGTTATCAGCATTTTCTTTCAGCATTTTAGCATTTTTTATGAATTCACATGTTCATGGGGCTGGTTTGCCCGGATGGTTAACGCCATGGTCGCGTCCTCTTCGCCGTTCGGAGGGAGGGGGATGTGACACCTAAGGATAAGAAAAATCCTTCAGAATGAGCCTCGGGTTCCAAGAAGGAAAAGCACAATAAGTTTGACAAGGCCAAGTGCTCTTACGGCAAGAGAGGAAATCATCCCGAGAATCTATGTATGAAGAAAACCATAGACCAGATGTCTAGGATCCTTGAACATAATGATATTTCCCTTCCTGAAGATGCAAATAATTCTAATGTTGGATGCCATGAGAGATGCCATGCTCTAAAGGCGGGAATTTATTAGTCACAATATTTTCTCATTGATTCTGGAGCCTCCAAATAATCATTCTCTTCTTTGGATCTCTTTGGAGGACTAAGAATCTACATGGGAGATGACTCAAAAATCCTAAATGTCAGGAAATGTTCCATCAAATTTGAGCATGGAGTGTTCAAGAATGTTCTCTATGTCCCTTCCCTAGTAGCAAATATGGTGTCTGTATACCAGATGACTCATATTGGCTCACCCAAGCGAGTCACATTTGATCTTGACTCTGTGGATATCTCTATAATTTCTACTAGGAATCTAATAGTGAAAGGAGATGCAAATCATGCCTTCAAGGAATATGAATTTTCTCACTTTCTTCCTAAATCATATCCAAGTGCCTTATTGACTCATTCTAATGATACAAGAAGGATTTGGCATGAAATATTTGGCCATCTGAATTTCAAATATCTCCAGTAGCTGCACAATGAAGAGATGGTTGAGGGATTGCCTCTCATCAAGTCCTTTGAAGGTGTCTGTAATGGTTTCTTAGTAGGTAAGCACCCAAAGAGAAGGTATGAGGTTGGGAATGCAATAAGTGTTTCCTGTGCACTTGACCTAGTTCACATTGATGTATCCATACCAATTCCCACAACATCTATCAATGGATCCAGATAATTCCTGACCTTCATTGATGACTACTCAAGGTATTGTTGGATCTACTTCCTCAAGCATAAGTCTGAGGTGTTTGAAACTGTTAAAATTTTAAAATCCTTAGTTGATAACACTCTTGGGAAGAATATCAAAGCACTCGTATCAAATAATGGAGGAAAGTACATCAAAAGAGAATTCCAACAGCTATGTGCTTCAACAGGTATTCAGGTGCAACACTCAGTCCCATACACACCACAACAAAATGGTATAGTTGAGAGGAAGAACTGATACTTGAAAGAGATGGTTGCATGCCTTCTTGAAGTAAGAAATGTTCCTCCATATCTGTGGGATGAAACAGTAAATTGTGCTTCGTACATCTAGGACAAAGTGCCTCATAAGTTAATGATTGGGGTCACTTATTTCTAAGAATTGATGGGACATAAGCCCAATGTCTCACATCTAAGAGTTTTTGGCTCCAAAGCATGGGCCAGAATTCCCACTAATAAGAGGAAATCCTTCCAAGCTCAGAGTAGTGAAGAAGGTATAATTACTCAAACAACTCCATTTGCAGATGATGATGTATTAACTAAAATTTCAGGTTTATAGTTAAAAGATGAGGATCAAGATGCTCAATATCTTGATATTGAGAATTAACTTCAAGTAAATCCATATCCAAATCCAACACATGCTCCCAATCAAAGGCCTAAATGGGCCCAAAATCTCATTGAAGCTATTGGGAATAGTGTTGGCGATCCAGATGACAAAAGAAGAACAAGATCTCAGTATCAGGATGAAAACCTTGCACTCTCCATTCATATCCACTTCTCCTAGATAGGTGCTTAATGACGATGGGTTCAGACCCACAATCCTACAAGGAGGCTTGCCATGATGCAAGATGCTAGGTAGCCATGGATGATGAGTTTGATTCACTACACGACAACTAGACTTGGAAGCTTGTACCCTTACCTCCTGGGAGGAAGCTATTTCAATGCAAATGGATCTACAAGACCAAGCTAGAAGCTGATGGAACCACTACCAAGTACAAGGCTTGGTTAGTAGCAAAGGTGTACTCACAAGTCCATGGGATCGACTACAATGACACATTCGCTCCTATTGCAAGAGTGGACTCCATAAGGCTAGTTTTTTCTATTGTAGCTTTGAAGAGGTGGTCGGTACATCACATGAATGTGAAGAGTGACTTCCTCCATGGTGACCTGGAAGAAGAAATCTATATGATACAACCTTAGGGGTACACTGAAGATTCCTCCTTGGTTTGAAAATTGAGGAAATCTTTGTATGGGCTCAAACAAGTCCCAAGGGCATGGTATTTCAATATGGATGCCTTCCTAATGTCATAAAAATTCGAGAGGTGCAAGTCTAATAGCAATGTATACATGCAGCATAAGGGAGGCTTCTTACTATTGATTGTTCTGTATGTGGATGACTTTCTCATTACTAGTGGCTCAACAACTTGTTTGAGAGGAACCAAGTCAAATTTGAGCAAGGCATTATCCATGACTGATCTAGGGATGCTAAGGAAGTTTATTTTTCTCGAAGTTCATAAAAAATATTCGGGAATCATTATTACACAGTCCAGATACATAGGATATTCACTCAAAATATTCCACATGATAGATTGTAAAGAAACACCCTTCCCCTTCTTGTCTGGAGTTAGGTTGGAAGAAGGTGGTTCCACACCACTGGTTGATAGTACACTCTACAAACAATTGATTGGTAGCCTATTTTACCTCGCCCATTTGAGGCCATCTTTGTATTATGTTGTGAGATTTGTTTCCATATTCATGAAGCATCCACATGAGCTGCATTGGAAAGCAACTAAGCGCAACTTGCATTATGTGTAAGGTGCGAGGGAGTTTAGGATACACTATTTTGTTGGTGCATAGCTAGATTTGATTGGTTTTACTGAATCATATTGGGATAGTGATAGTATTGAGAGGAAATCTACATCAATATTTGTGTTCATGGTGGGATCTGGACCAATTTGTTGGTCAAGCAAGAAGCAAGCAACTCTTTCTCTCTCTTCAACTAAAGCAGAGTATCAGGGGGTTGTGAATGCAATTATTCAGGTAGTTTGGCTACATGGGATTCTGACAGAGTTTGGAATTCACACTTCTCCTTCAGTAGAACTCTTTTGTGATAATCAAATTGTAATCAAGATATCCAATGATCCAGTATAGAAGCAACGTACCAAGCACATTGAAGTACACATGCACTACATCCTGGAACTAATGCATAGTAAGGCAATAATTCTACATTACCGCCCTACAGAGGAGAATATTGGAGACATATTCGTCAATTTTTTCACTGAAAAGATATTTTTCTATCTCATACCTCTTCTAAGTGTAAAGGTTTGAGCTAGTTATTGTTCCTGGTTTTCCTGTTCATTTTTAGGGNTCAATTTTTTCACTGAAAAGATATTTTTCTATCTCATACCTCTTCTAAGTGTAAAGGTTTGAGCTAGTTATTGTTCCTGGTTTTCCTGTTCATTTTTAGGGGGGGGGGTTCCCATGAGATTTTCCCCATTTTCTCTATTTGTTGAGTAGTTATTTTTGCATTAGATTGTATGGGTGAAATTTGGTCTTAGTTTCCAGGGCCCAGGTTGTCCATGTTAGGATTAAATGGGGGGGTGTTAGGATTAATTAACTAATCCTCCCTTTGACCACCATAACCTAATTGTCATTTCATAGCTTAGGAGTTTATTGCCACCTAAATAGTGCCATGGGGGACTCATCTTGGGCCCACCTAACACTTGATGCGCAAGTCTGCATGAGTTTAGGATCTCCATAGGCCAATCCATATAAGTTAGGAGCACACATCGAGTCATTGGAGTTCATCATCAGTTCACCCTAGTATGTGTTGAGTTAACCTCAGAAGGGCATCGATTAGTTCATCTCCAGTTAATCTAGCACCACTTTTCCCTGATTAAAGGAGGTTAGGCACATTTTCCTATCTACCTTGTCCAGTTAACTAACTGTGAATTGATTTAGTTGTCTTCAGTTAGATTAGTGAGCTCTCAGTGGTGTTTTTATCACATTGAGTTAGCACTAGAGTCAGTCCAAGTTGGTGAATTCGAATCCTACCTAGTGTATTCGAATTCTCCCTATTGTATCATCATTGTATTAAAGAGAGGTTAATGATAATTCATGTAATGTTATGATGACCAAATTTTTTCTCCTGGTTGTTCAATTTTCACCATGAATGTTTGATCAGTGTACACTGAATTGCTTCTCTCTCCTACAACCTTCTTTCATAGTGAATTCATTCAGGCTAAGGATCCTAAGCTTTGGTAAATTAAGCATAAGATTGAGAGATAAATTCTTTAATCATTCCATGAATACTTCATAAAAGTAAGACATTCACCACAAAATTTGTACCAAATTGAGAATGAATAGCTTCCTCTTAAGCTTTGTATTATACTATCTACAACATTGCATAGAAAATGGAAGATAAGGAGATACAAAAAGAACATAGGAGATTTTGCATGGTCAAAACTAAGAATCCTTCAATGTTGGGTCACAAAACCAATGTTGCATCACACTTTCAAATCTTGCAACAAACATAGTTATGATAAGTAACACTTAGATAAAAAATAATGTCGACCCTTGGTCTAGAGCTTAAAACCCTATTTATAGTCTTTACAAAAATAACAAAATTTTGGTTGATAACATATTATAGTTACAATACAACATGTCAGAACAATTTTTTAACAAAAGGTAAAACGTCTCCACACTAATTGATGTTGAGTGGATTGATGTGGAGCCTAAGGATATATTTGAGGTTGCTAACGTGAAAGACCAAATTGGAAAAATGGAGGCATGGCCCATGTCAACGAAGGTGATGAGAAATGTGGTTTCAGGGTCAGGCATGGGTAGTTTTGTGAGAATGCTTGTGCGACCCTAAACTACTCCTAAATGGACACATGTTGTAATGGTTTCAACGTCAGGGTCAGAAACCAAAAATAACCACCTCGTAGTGTTCAAAGCCTGAAATAATCTCGACTGTTGATTAATTGTTCTAGATCATGAACTTGTATGTCCATTAGATCACATACTCCTTTGTGGGACCCAGAGAATATTCCATTCATGCCATCAAATTTGAAGGTTTGATTATTCTCGGTTGATATGTGGACCAATGGTTTTTTAGTCAGGGTCATCTCCATGGATTAATGATCATGCACCTTTATTGGCTTGAAGGCGTAATGACCGTTGCTTTTTTGCATAGATCTTGAGGTACGAGATGCAACCCAACTTCTTTGTAACCAAGAGGTCATCATCGTATGATGTGACATATATGTTTAGATGACCTAATCTCTGTATGTTTCCATAAATGGTTTTAGGGTCCTCGAGGAATTGGTAAATTGAAATTGATTTAGCGACACTGACTCCTCTCTGTAGTGACATGTGTACCCTGGAATATCGCTTCAAGGTCTTGATGGGATTTTAATGAATGTGCAGCTTGGTGGCCATGAATGCATCTCCACCGTAGATCTGGCACAAATGCATAAGATTTGATCTTGTGTTGTATTGAAGATAGGATATTAAATTATTTGTCTTCCTTTGAAATAGATCTATTTTGTAAAGCACTACCTCGTGTTTCACAACTACGATCAAGATCGTTGAGAGAAGAATATATGTGCTTAAACTAGTTATTCAAGCTCGTTGTCATACCGGCTTGACCCATTGCAAAAAATATCACCAACTGGTCCTTTACAAAACCCTTTGAATTTCCTTCATTTTACATAAAAAACAACACATTTTGCTACAACGACAATGCCACATTGTGTTTCCCAGTTATGCCTCTTGAAATCCAAAGGAGAAGAGCCAATAAACATAAGAATACCACTCCAAAAAACACAAAAATAGATCCTTGCAAGTAGAGGAAAACCAAAATTTGATATACCCAAAGAGAGAACCCCAAAAATCCAAGAGGGAATTCCAAAACCAATAGGCATAGCACAAGAACAAACATAAGAGAGCCCATGAGGACCACTAATGTCTATTGAAGATATCACATCAAGTGCTCTAATAACACTAGTGCTTGGATGATCACCCCAAGCCACTCGAATTTTAGGTTCTCTGGAGATCTAACGCCGAAAAAAATGTGGAAGAAAAACATGAGCTCCTTTGGTGCAAAGGGCGGTCGTGGGAAGGAAAATTCCACAAAGTTCATGTCCAGGTCACAGAAGGTCGGCCTTTATTTCCCGGTGGGTACATTTGCCAGGTTTCTTAAGGCTGGAAAGTATGCAGAACGCATTGGGGCTTGTGCTCCGGTGTATCTCACATTTGTTCTCGAATATCACGCGGGCGAGATGGCTAGGGTTTTCCTAGTCTCAACCTCTCAGTGACAGAAGAGGGATCACACAGTCGAAGGTCTAGGCCTCGACTCTTCCCCTCTTTCTTTGATTCTCCCTTCGTAAACTGTTTTGCACAGGCAGATCGTTCTTGAGGATTCCTCACTGGCACCTCAAGATCCCAAATCCTTCTTGATTTTTGTAAGATATCTGAAGGGGGTCTCTCTCTGCTTGCAAGTGACCCCACAAATCTATGTTCTGCAGCTGAAATCCTTGATTCAACAGGTATAAGACTGTAGGGGCTTATCTTTGCAGGATGACAACTCTCAGATCATTGACAACTACATAGCCTTGGAATCTTAAAGGACGCTTGCATCTCCATGGTGGCTAGTCTATGGGGAGGAAACAACTGATTCTATGCTTATTAGCTTAAGCCCTTGAAGGATGGAATACGAGCAGGGCTCTCTACTACTCAAAATTCAGTCTAGACCCCACACCTAGTCTAAATAGTAGATAAATATGAGGAGGTTTCCACTTTGGAGATTGCACAACCGGAAGTCTTCCAGAACATTCTCCAGTTCAAGGAGAAGAACCTAATCTACAGATTCAATGGATTGTGGCAAAAAATAAAATATCTCTTTGAGTGGATTGGCTCAAACTAGTTCGACGAGTGTCAGGTATTACTATGCTCCAAAGGTTTTTTTTAGTGAATTTTCCTTCTCGAGAAGACCTTCTTTCAGTTATGAGCAAAGGGCCCTGGTTTTGGGGATATGAAGGGATTTTCATAACCCCTTGGTTCCCTAAGTTTGACCCTTTAGCTATGGTAGTGACGAAGGTTCCCATCTGGGTATGTCTTCCAAACTTACCAATCCATTTATGGACTTAATTGGTCTTCAAAGGGATAGGTAACACTCTGGGCTGCTATTTGTCCTCTGATGACACTAGCTCAGCTCAGGGTCTCTTCACCTTCGCTCGCATCTATGGCACCATTGATATCAATTCAGGGCTTCCCGACAAGATCAACCTAAAACTAGGCAGCTCCATCTGGAATCAAGCTTTGGACTATGAAAACACAACCTTTAACTGCAATATCTGTCGACACACATGCCACCTACTTAATTCTTTCCCACAAAGGAAGACCCAAAAACAAAGAACAATGAAGGCACACAGAGCCAAAAGCTGGAAACCCGGGATACCCTCGCATGAAGAAAACAAACAAGATGACCAGCTTGATGAAGACATGCCCTAGAAAAATAGGAACAGAGGTCCGCTCCACCTCCGCCCGAGGTGCATATGCATCTTCAAGAGGATGAAAACACGAAAAGCGACCCTCCTCAAGGGAAAAAAAGATACCATGAATATTCCTCTTTAGACTCTAATAAGGAACTCCACCATGATTCCATTGACTTGCTGCAACTGGCCCTAGTGTCCCCAACTTTAGGGGGATGGATACAAGTCAAGAAAAAACAAGGGAAAAAAGGAAAGACCTGAGAATCAACCCAATTCAGGGATGGGATCTTTTTCTTTGTAATATTCAAGTCTCAGGCTTCTCCTTCAGCTACCCTCTCCTATGATCCTATACTGGATCTAGCTTGGTGTTTAGCTGTGCCAATCCAGCTGAGTGCTCTAAGATATTTTTCCTGGCAGATAGCCACTCCTTTCCGCCTTACTTGCCTTTGGGTAGGTAGTGGAAAATAGTTTGCAACATTATTTTATTTCAAGGAAATACAATGTTCTTCACTAGCTTACAAAAAAAAACACTAATGCTCAAAGAGTAGGCCTCTAAAGTTTGAGAAATAACAATGGATTCCTCCAAAACCAACAAACTAATAAAACCACACACAAATTGTCCCCATATATCATATCGTTCATAAGCTCACATGTTGTCATGTGATAGGAAAAGTAATTTCCCATCTTGTCAAGGATATAATAAAAGACCCTTGAATGACATTGAGAGCTTCATATCAAAATACAAATTATCTATGAAAGGAGAAACTTAATAGGGACCCTCCATTTATCCTAATCCTTCACTCAACTCTGAGCCATGATTGGCTTGTAAGTCGGCTTTGTCATTTTGTTTTCTTAGGGCATGGAAACAAGAGGTATATTCAAAATCAAACATCAAAGCAATGTTCCTTTAAGTCAGCTGATGAAAACTAAAGTCTTGAAGTGAGGTTTGTATAATATATATTGAATGATAATAGAGGAATATCCAATTATAAATACCTGATTTACACCTATGTTTTTACAAGGATTAATCCCTAGCATGTTGCAAAGGGATCTATCTTTTAATTGGTAGTTCTTCCAATCCCTCGGAAAAATTGTTTTTTTTGTCTTCTAGGTTCATAGATAACACCCATCCCCCTAGACACCTCACAAATCACCCCTCAAAATGAACAATTTCTCATGAAAGGTAGAAATGTCAATATAGGAAGGAATGCATAGGTTGAGAAGAGTGTGAAGGCATTAAGCCATTTATAGAAGTTAATTACATTATTTTGTAGATCATGGTGTAAAATTGAATAGGCGAGTGAGATTAGAGCTTGCACAATTGAGATTAGAAGTAAGTTATAGAGATATGAAAAAAAACAATATTATTCACTCATGGAAATGGGTTGTTAAAGGCAATGAGTACAAGGTCACATAGGAAAAACATGGAGATGTACAAAGGCACACAAAATAAAGCTATTGAGTAGGCGATCCCAAATTTAGAAGAACATATGTATATCCAAGCCATTGATGTACAAATACAATTATCCTTCAACCACAAATTATTTGACCTCTCTTTTAAAAAGCATGACCTCTACTAGCTTCCAATTATTTCAACAATTAGTAATACTTTCATGACCTTGAAATAGTTGAACCATGCGACCACACTTGAGGTTTAAAATTGCAATGACAATTTACATTACAAGTAGCAACAGTAACATGATATCCATTATTTATCTATGGGGGCAGAGAGCTTATATGGAATTTCAACTTTTATCCAATACTTTTCTTTAAATTTTCTTTGGATGGCATACACATATCAGGAAACCCATGGGCACCTCCCCTCATTCTAAGGATGATTTTGAGGGTGAACTAGTATATTGCAGCTTTGAAAACCTAACCCAACGACTAAATCGAATGAGGCCCATAATATTCATAGAGCTAACTAACGTAGGGGCCTAACCTTGTGACCTCTTACTTGTAATTCACAACAATAAACCACTCGAGCAAACCCATTGAACTCAACTTACCTAATAGATATCTTTCAAGGTTTCAATATTATATTTAGATCCTTGCTCAAGGTTAATCCAAAGTTGTCTAAACTCTTCTATGCCATCCAATGTTAATTTCAAGAATGAAGACCAAGTCTACACCATAAAACATTAATATAAGTACATTACAAAACTATTAGTATATGGTTTATTATCATTCATATATATATATATGAGGACATTATTTTTTGTTTTTATATTATATGTGTATTATTCCTTACCTATGGAAGGAGATTATTTTTTGTTTTTATGTCCTTGTGACATATATGAATCACACACGGGCATTATTATGTCTATACAAGGTTGATTGTTCTAAGAGATAAAGTTAGACTTATGCATCCAAATTATATTATTTAATTGAATTTTCTTATCACTAAATTTTCTTAAATGTGATTGGTTCGTTTGTTGTGGTGCCAGCCTTGTAAAATGGTGCCCAAACCTTGGCGTATGTGCTTAGGTCATCAAGCATTTAGTGCAATAAAAAATTAACATTGAGTGTAGCACGGATATATCCAAGATAATACTTGATTGGTGTCAATGGAAACTCGCTAGAAACTTGTAACAACAGATTTATTCAAGAGATGCGATATAATCTTCCACACAACACCATCTTCTTTCCTTATACATCATTCAAAGAATGTACAAGAAAATCCCATTACACTTTCCACAAATTAACAATATTCAAACAAGTTTTAACGTAGCACTGAAATTATATGATATATGCAAAACTCATCTTGACTTGGAAACACTAGCATTTTTTAATACAAAATCCAACGGCATAGATGTTCGATTTTTTGACATAATGTTGCTGACCATTCAACAATCAGATTCCTTTTTAAACGTCGGTAGCATTTCGACGGATATTCAATAGTAAAATAACCACGTCGAATTTCTGACATATACCCGTCAGATATTCAACATGACTATTTTAATATTTTCATCACAAATCCGACAAAGTTCACTGCATAGGGGGTCGGATAACCGATGACTTATATATAAAAAATCTGACGAAGTTCACTACATAGGGGGTCGGATAACCGATGACTTGGAGATCGAAAATCTGATGGAGTTCACTACATAGGGGGTTGGATAACCAACAGGCCAAGCTATTGGTGGTATGACACTACCGTAGGATTTCATGGAACATTCGACGAGAAAATACGATAGAGTTCACTGCATAGGGGGTTGGATAACTGACACAGAGAGCCGTCGGTGGTATGGAACCACCGTTGTATTTGATGGAACATCTGACGAGACAATTACATGAATTCCACTGCTTAGGGGGGCAGAGAAGCGACAAGGAGAATCGTCGGTGGTATCGCATTGCTCTCAGACATAATGGGAAAGGATGTCAGAAATCCGACGGACCTGTGGAAATTTATAAAAAAAAATATGTGGGTGAGAGAACAACTATAGACCAAGACTTACTTCATTCCCTAGCTATTAAACAAAAAATTGTAAACAAACCTAGATATACTTCCTTCCATAATCCTAAACCCAACTTTAACACTATCTCTATCATTAACAGTTTCAACTCCTCAAACCTAAATCAATTCTTAGCACTTCATTCACCTAGCTCTAGAAATCACCCTAGTATTTATCATACCCCATGATGGTGATATTATCACAAGATAGAATGGATTGTTTTCTCTCCCATACCTTAGCCTCAATGGCATATAATTGCATGGTTTGCATGCCTTTACATATTAATGACGACAAAGGAAAATAATTTTTCATCAAATTTCAATTCTTTCCTATATACATAGTATGCTCACACGCTTCAATTTTAAAAAGGGATAATCAATTCATCATGCTTGTTGAGATTTATGCAAGGGAAATAATGGATGGATTGAACTCTATGGAAATTTGTGTGAAGCTCCACAAGGATAAGAAAAAGATAATATTAAGAATTTTTTTTATTAGTTGAATTCTTTTGTTTGTAAATTATAACTTTTTCTAGGCGTATTTTTTCAAGTATATACAAGCTGGATGAAATCCAAAGCGGAAACAAGTATCAATCTTAAGTGCCTTCACAATCCCACAAATGCTACTTGGTAGTAGACCTAATACTTGGTCACTAAGATACTTATTCATGGATCATGTACATGGGTTTATTCACTTCAAAAAATTGAGAAGTGACACACAGCTTTCAAGAGTTGGAAGGCTTCGTCAAACTATTGACCCCAACCTAAGCATTGACTCTCAAAAGAGGGTGTTTCTTGTGCTAGCAAACACATTTGATATAAATAATTTTAAAATTTTCCTAGGATATTAATTAGGTTTAGATGAGAAACATTCATGGAGGTTTTTTTTTAATTCCTACCTCCACAATATTAACCTAAACTATAAATTATTTTGTCCTTGAGGGACGATTTTAAAATGTTAGGTTAAATTTCTTACTATTTTTAGAATTTTTATCTTAGAAGCATGAACCAAACATGTTTATTATTAAGGAGTGCTAAAGGAGGTATTTGAATGTCTAAATATTTCTTAATCACCCTAATTACTTAAAAGTTGAAGGTGAATTACATGCTTTGATATGAATACAAGTGTGGTGATAAACAAAAATTGACAATTTAAAAAGTAAAGCGTTGAATACAATTTCAAAAAATAAAAAAACTTAAAAGAGATAAGAACAATCAATGAAGGAACTCCCTTTATCAATGAAATTATTTAAATTCTATCCAATAAAATAGGTAAACAACATGGTTAAAATAATCAATAAATTTTGTAAAAATTAAATTGCCCAAAAAAATTTGATACAAAGCCAAAATCTGAACAAAAATGGGTTTCAAGGCAATCATGTGCGCCCCATATATGAAAGTGGTGCAATATAAGTAATTACGTGAGTTGCAAATGAACAGGTGCATTATCGTGTGGACCAAGCAAAGAAACCTACCTAGCTGTGTCATTTTTGGGATAAAATTGGCAACAATTCTTAGGAATTTCAAAAATCCAATTTAAAAAAAAATGTAGATGCTTCATCTGGGTGTTGAGTTCAAGATAACAGTCAAAGGGAACATACAAAGTAATATATATTAGATACTATCCCTAGGAATGTCTTGGAGTGATATTAATGAATCAACCCCCCTAGAATAGACTTCATTCTACATGTGGGGTTTTTGTGCATGCAAATACCAAAAATTAATTCCAAGTAGTTGTTAGAATTGAGAGAAGAAAAAGAATGTGTGAACAATAATGAAAATGAACAAAATATATGCCTTTTAAGCATACATATTAACTACTAAATCATTCAAACAATGAGTTTCAATGGTTTGAACAACATTTTCTTTGATGGGTGGTGGAGATGAATTACTTTAATTATCTTATGGAGAGGTAATGAAACTTGAAATATATCACTTGGGAATAATTCCACAGCTTGTGAAATCAAATATTCTCCATGGTAGGGTCATTTAGGCCTCCAATGAGCTCTCTCTATCTTGAATATGAATATGCAAGAATTTACCTTATGTAGTGTCGTTTTGGAGGAAAAATGTAGGCATTATGAAGGTAAGGAAACACAAGGCTAAGTAGGTGGAGGTAATGAACTTCCCACTCTCTGGTTCAATTGAACTAGCATAATCTTACATTTAAAAGTTGTTTTTAAATGCATGGGATGACTATGCATTTATAGATCAATTTTTAAACTTGAAGGGAACTAGTTTCAATGTGAATGATTAAGATTCAATCATGGCAACCCATGCGACTAGTTTGACCTCAAGGATATCCAATTACCCCTCCATTGACGAATAAGGGATGCATGGTATCGCTATTTACTCACCAACCAAGACTTAGATCTAACCAAAAGCATTGATGGCCCACAAAACGCATTTAGTTGTGTTATAACATAAATCACATACGCATCAAAGAGGAATCAATGCCATTGCACAAATATGAAGGGATATCCCATGTAAACCCTTATATGATCAATTGAAAAATTGATTTCGTCTAATGGCATGTATTTGGCATATAGATAATGCATTTGACTATATTAGACAAGGTAAATGATAATATACAACTAATCTTTCTTTATTAAAATCACTTAAAATTTCTAAGTGATGGAAATTGGGGCGATAACAAATGATTGATAAAAAAATATACGCCAAATGAACCAATCCATTTATCTTTATAGGAGCAAGATATGGAAAAATATTTATGGCTAAAGCAATTTTCCAACCCCTAGTTTGTATGTACAATAACAAAATGGACAATGGTCCATTGCAACTAGAAGGACTTGTACCTACTTACACATGAAAAAAAATGTTCAATGCAAGGGATGTTGCATTTCACTTTACATTGTACATGTCTTTAACAAAAAAAAATCCCTTTCACTAAACAATGTAAAAACTATATACATTTTCGAAGCACTATCAACAATTTCATGTAGTTCTTATTGATGAAGCATCCCTTGTAGGTGCAACATATTTGTATCGAACCAATAAACAGCTATGCCAAATATTGGATGTCCCAAAATTGCACTTTGCTAATGCTAACATGACATTTTCAGGATACTTATACTAAGCACAATCTATAAGAGATTTCTTTATGGAAAAAACCTAGAATTTGAGAAAACTCAATAACATACCAATTATGGCAAGAGAAAATTAAATGATGTCAGTTACATAGGGAAATGCATAAAAAGCGCACATTATTTGTTAAAGTACTAAACAAATTGAGCTTGAATATAAACTTTGACAAGGATATCTAGTACATTAATGATCTTATCACACTACCCTTGGGACCATTATTACCATAAGCAAAGATGTATAGAGCCATAACAAGAAAATTCTCTTAGAAGTATAAGAAAGTAAAATAATCCTTCATGTTATCACAAAATACAAAAGTACTACAGGAAACTAATTTTCTTATGAAAAAATATTACCATCAACAAAAATAATCAAATACAATAGCTAGTCAATCTATATGCAAGAAACTACAAAACAAAAGATGGACTAGTCAATGCCACCAAAGGAGTATATAAAACATATACAAGTAACAATAAAGATTTGGATATTGTTTGGATCAAAATTTTAGTTAGAAACATTGGAAAACATCAAGAATCAAATTCCATTTCCTATAGGAAATAGTTATTTCATCAACACAGACACCTATATGTCAAATTGAAAAACCATCTCCAATATTTTGCCACAAGCCTCACATTGCAATACAAAACAATTTGCAAAACACAACTAGCTTAATATTTGACGCTAAATTTGGATCACAAATGCGACGCAAATTGAGCTTTGACACTAAATTAGGAAGATATTCACTAATATACAACATGTTTTGGTATACCGTATATCCCTCCATCATAGAATCTTTAGCACGTGCTTGTTGTCTAAGCAAACCCTTCATAAATTTCAAGTGTCTCTCAACCATCCACATTGACCTTGAGTGCACAGGTCCACATAATTCAATTTCATCGACTTGGTGTATGAGGTAGTGTTCATGTGCATTGAAAAATGCCGAAGGTAGATGCTTATGCATTTCACACATGAGACGGGGAATTTCTCTCCTCTAATACTTTATATATTCTTTATGGATTTCTTTAGATGACAACCATCTATAAGTGACACAAACCAATAACGAGATAACAATAAAAACATGATATTACATAACATGAATTTGTGCAAAAAAGTCAAATATAAGTTCTACGATGAATTAAACAAACACTAAGCACATGCAAAAAATTACTACTTACCTCATGTATTTCCCAAGATTATATATAACTTGTTTGCCATTGTTGTCGAATTTGTTTGGGAGAGAGAGAGGTAGAACATACTGTAACAATATATAAACCACATCATTTTTTAAACAAATAGTAGACAAACAAAATAACAACAATATGCACTGTAATAAAAAAACAATAATTATATGGATAACATAATAATTACCTTCATGAAGATATGCCAATCATGTGTTTTCACCCCCACAAAATCACCTTTCTTTGTTATGATATTCTTCATGTTCGCACAAAATCTAGTGGAAAATTTAATTTTTCGCATGACTTCTTTTACAACATTACTTTGTTGCTCCATTAACATCCATGGAAATGAGTTTATATCAATTTGGTCTCCTTTGCTATGAAATTGAATGTCATTTTTCATTGCATGGTTTCCTTCTTGAATGTCTTTGCGATTTTTGACAATTTTTTCTTTCTCACTCCTTCCATCCAATATTCACCATAATGTTTCAGTCACATTCTTTTTGATATGCATTGTATCAAATAGATGAGCAATTTGTAGGTGCTCATAGCAGGGAAACCTGTTGAATTGTTTAGGATAACTTTTCATTCCTCGTGGAATCTCATTAATGCCTTCATGATTACAATGGACATCATGAATTGTAGTTTATAAAGAAATTACAGAAATCAATGTCAATTATAGTAAACAACACGCAATAAAAAATACATAACATTTTATATACAATGATTCATACGTACCAGCTTGATGATTTCTATTATATTGCAACTTCCATAAGTGAGGTGTCATTCTCTACGGTTTTAATGTAGTCCCTTGCTTTCCATTGAATATATTTTTTTTGGTTGTTCGATACCTATGATTCTTAGAGAGGAAGTGCGTATACTTATCAAACACCTCATTTCTTAATCTTTTTAAACGACAGGATTTGATATCAGGACCACAAAATGGACATGCAAATTTTCTCTTTGTCTGAATACCTACATAAAGAGATGAAATATCTATGTCAATTATAATTATATATAAAGCAATGAAATATTTGAAAACACATGTGTGCATAGTAGTATATTAACTAGTTCATAAAATTAAATGCAATTAAAGTGGAACTTATAAATACAAACCACAAAATTGGGTTAACCCTGGGGCATCATGTATTGTCCATACAAGCATTGCATGGAATTTAAATTTTCTTTGTCGAATTGGTCTAGATACACCATACATAGTGATGTCATTCCACAACTTTAGTAACTTGTCTATAAGAGGTTCGATATATACATTCATATCTTTAACTTGGTACTTACTTGATTGATTTAAACATATATAATATATAATTATGAGTACCATTTAGTTATATAAACCCTGCACAAGAGAAAAATAAAAAATATATATGACATTAGGAAACAAAATACGATAAATGAGATGCCACTGCTTAAAAAATAAAAAAATTTGTAGACACATATACTTGGAATAATCATCGACAACATTATGTGCTCCATCTTTATTAACAACCATGGAGGAATGTTATTGTTGATAACAAAAATAGGCCACACCGTGTAAATGGATCTCATCTGCAAATGGATTGACACCATATGCTACCAAAGAAATCCTAAGATTATGAGGTTTGTCTTTAAAGTGAGGCCATTTTTCCTCGACATCTCTAAATACAAAACCATTTGCAAGCATTCAAATAATGCCATCTTGAATTTTGTTCCTTGCATGGTAATCCATAAACTGCGCTATGTTTTTGCACTTGAACAGTCGTTGCAAATGTGGAATAATGTGAATATAATGAAGAACATTTCAATGCACCTTTTTTATTACTTGATCTGTTCGATATCTACTGATATGACATTCTGGAAATTTGGTTACAAATTCATTTTGATTATAATATATAACATGGTCATCGGGGCATGCATGAATTGCTTCACAATACATTCCAATTCCTTTCATGATGGCAGATAAATATCGATATGTGCGAGGTAAAATATTTGACGGTGGTAACAAAAATTTAGCTATCAAGCTACAACAAAGTAAATAAAAATCTAGTTAATATAATATATAAATAATATTAATGAAACACATTTCATCCGTATTAATTTGACTTATGAATTAACAATACAATTATTAAAGGAACAAAGATAACATTTATCATGATCATATATATTTGATGGATTATTTTACATACCTTAACATCTGTGTGACTGATATGCTTGAAAGACCATTCATAACCTTCAAGTTCATTAACAACAATATAGCAGAGAGAAGATTTGTGTTGGAGCCTTCATAAAGGGGTTCGTATGCCTTCTGAAGAAGAGGTAAATCATGAACATTATCAAAGTCATCAATATTTCCATGATCATCATCATCATCATCATCCATTTAAACATTAAATGAATCATGGAACAATATATTTGTACCATCATATTCAACTACGTTATCAGTATGATAATCTTCTTCAATATGATCATTAACTTGTTCTTCGTTATTCATATCTTCATGTTCCTCTAGTACTTGTTCTGAAAGCACTTTCTCTAGATGATATGTCGTAGGATGTCTTTCCTTTATAATTACATGAAAACATCAATAGATATAAGTTAATATAAGAAATATTAAAATAATACGTACATTTACCAAAGCAATCAATATAAAAAACTTTATAATGCAACACTTACAAATGGACAATATTCATCCCCCCTCAGCGTGTCCATGTTCTCTATAATGTTTTCTGGTTGTTGTGATCAATATTATTCTCCTCTTAAAACCCATGCATTGACTACATGGACAATAACATTTCCCATCACCCTTTCTTTTTAGGCCATCCCACAATCTAGCAAACAATTGTCGATTTTGTTCGTCTGGATTAGGAATATTGCTATTTGAGATTTTGTCAGAAAGAGCTTGAATGAAGACTATCGACAATCTTAAAAAACCAAGCTCCACACCTCACTATTTCTGCAAACCGTATGTCGAAGAATAAAATTATTTCTGCAAACCGTCCGTCGAAGAATAAAATAATTTCCGCAAACTGTCACTCGAAGAATAAAATAATCTCTGCAAACTGTCTATACAAGAATAAAATAATTTTTGCAAACTGCCACTTCTATAGCAAACACGTCAGAATGTTTTTGTAATTTATAGATTTCCAATCAATGGTCGTCGAATATCCGATGACATAGAGCCTAGTTACCATTGTAAAAACATGCGATATAGGACAAAAATCCGACAATAAGGACGTCTAAAATCCGATAATGGGACTTCAAAAATCCGACATTAGGGACATTAGAAATTCAACATGTAATTCTATCAATTTAAAAAAATTTAATCAAATTTCGTAATTTGAAAGTGAAATCCGGCGACACCGTATTTTTCGTCGGATGTCGTCAGATTTTGGATTCAAATCTTGTTGTGAAATCAAATAAAACAAACAAAACATTAACCGTGTGATACTAGGGTGATGTTCCATAACCTGTTGTAACCAAAGGTCAACCACATCGAAGCAAGAAGATCCACCATGCTTGCTTTGGATTCCTTCAACATTAGGTTATGGAATTCTTTATGTTCTTGCAAAAAATTAATGATTACGATGTTACTCGTTTTGGTTTGCTTAGATTTGGATTTCAAGCCTACAACAAGGAACAAACAATGTTTTCTCACCTATGTCAACATGGCAAGAAAAATACATCGATATCTCAATTTTCCTTCAAAGGTGTCGTGTGGTGGAAATAGTTGTTAATTCTTAAATGAGCAAAAAGCACTGAGAAAATCATGTCAACTAATATCAGTACAAGATGTATCAATATTCCATAAACCTCAATAAAGAGGAAGTCCCCCACAGTTATGGCCCATGGGTAGTTCTAGACAAGGCTCATTCAATAAGGAGTATTAGAAATTTAATCACTTAGCTGTGTATATTTTTGTGTAGCAACTGGGTTCTCTCACTCACAAACATGCTTATTTTCTCATGAGCTTGGATTAAGAATATAATAGTTTGACCACATCACTGAATCAATTGTTTGTCATCTCTAAAGGAGCCTCTACTTAGAATGTGATTACTAGTTTTGAGATGGAAGCCTCTACACAACTAGCTAGTTTACTTCTAGGGAGAGCTTGATCTTGGAAGATTGTTCTTTCTCTCCAATTCACAATGATTGGAGTAAATTATTATAATTATTTGTAAGTTCTTCTCCCTGAATCCGACCAATCTTTTCACTATCACATTGCTAAGGATAACGAGGGGTACGATTGGCTCACTCAAGCCCTATTATTATTATTATTATTATTATTATTATGATAGGACACTGTTTCTTGGGCATAAGTACAATGCAATAAGAGATGGCATATTACTCTTCATGTTGAAATTATTCAAATAACTGAGAGGGGGTGGGGGGAGGGGTGAATCATTTATTTCTAAAGATTAAACCATTTTCAATATTTAAAACATTATTACTGATTACAGATTTACAGTTATGATAATGCAACAAGTATAATAGAAGGAATGATGCTCATCAATCACACACACATGATAGAGACAGACAAATTTCATCTTTATTTGAGCACCTACTCAAACGAGGTTGCAACCTCTGTTTTACAAATTCCTTCTTGTGAAGAGCACCAACCCTCATGTTTTTCTAGCACCCACTAAAATTACATTCTCCAGCTACAACTGGGTGGAAGGACCAACTTGCACTTGTGTAGGCTCCAACTTGTACATATAAGGCAACATGTTTATTCCTAGCACCACCCTACCACCCTTGTTTCTTAGATTTAAACATGTTCATTACAATATGTAGAAAAACAGATACAACAATGCATACCAACTCTATTATGATCTACTTCAGGATTTGCTCATGCACCTTGGTTCCCATCATTCTCTATGTTCTAGATAATTTTGAAGAACTCAGAGTCCTCTTTCATTCTGCAATCCCCACTTCAACGACGATACATGCACCAACTCTCCGTTTGCAGAGAGAGTACTCATTCCTACTTCACATGCATCCTCTTATACTTATCAATCTTTACACCCTTCACCTGTTCATATACCTGACTCTTGATTTTCATAACTGATCAAAACTGTTCGATGCCTTATGACAGACAAGGAGTCCAATCAATGTGTAATCATGATTTTTTGCAATGCATATTTTCTATTTTGGCTTCTTCTGCTATTGTCTTTTTCTACAACTCCGACTCCTTTCACAATTTTCCTTTTTTGGCAAATCAGAGTTTCTGCAGTTTTGGTTCCGCTGTATTCTTTCTGCAGGAATTCTTCCACGTCATCGATTTCATCTTCCACGTCATCGATTTCATGCAGCCTCTCTTCTGATCATTGATCTGAAATAGGACTTAACAAACACCTGCTTTTGCACATCCTTTTCTGCAAAATCCTTCAGTGTTGTGGATTTATTGTGCACCATTTCTCGATCGTTGATCTTAGATTAGATGTGGATTATGGATCCCAGGTTTTCCAAATTTGATTAAACAAATTCCACAACTTCCTCTTTCCGTATTCCGCCTTTTACATTTCGCTAGCGGACTCCGGGTTGTGGAAACCCATATAATTTTAGACTTTTATTTCTCATCTTCTGCATTGCTCCTTCTGCTTTCCGACTTCTGCATTCCGCTGGCGAACACCGGGTTGCGAAAACTCGTATTATTTTATACTTTGATTTCTCATCTTCTGCATTCCGCTGGCAAACTCTGGGTTGCGAAAACCCATATAATTTTAGACTTTAATTCTCATCTTCTGCATTCGGCCTTCTGATTTCTTCCTTCTACTTTTCTTCTGAGCCGTTGACTTCTTTTCCAGTTGACTCTTGACCGTCATATCTGTTCATTAGATTTTCTTTCAAACTTTGTGGATTTACCAAGGTGCACAAACCATGGATTCTTTTGAGTCCTTTGCTTATCTGGATCATATTCTTGGAACTATGTGTTGTTATCAATGATAACCATATCACACTCTGATCTGTTTCCATATGATCACAAAACCTACCATAATTCCAATAATCCCCCCCTTTGGCATTGATGACAACCTTCAAATTTTGCAGGTTAGAAACACTTTAGTCCAGTTCTAATTTAGTAGAACCGCTAAATCTAGCCATGCAGATCTATAGTGGACTCCAAATGTTATAGAGCAAATAACATTAAAATTTTGCTCCCATCCTTATCTTTAACTCACCTACTAGTTGAATATGTGAAATCATTGAGGACCATCAGATCTAGATCGATGGTGGACTTCAAATACCATAAGGAGGACTTCATACAAATTTTGTGCACATCAGAATTTTATTAATCCGCGCTAGTTCTCCCAGCGAAATCGTTGTCAGTCATTGATCTTTTTCCACGATCAACCTCGTCCGTTGATCACGATCTCCTTCTTGGCGATTAGTTTTCGATTTCACAACTCAACGCCTTTTTTTTTCCTCCTCACTCTTTCAACCAGTGAAATTCCTTCCGTCCATTGATATTTGCACCTTCAGATCTCCACCACATGATCCTCAAGCATATGAATGAGGAATATCAGCTTATCTCGTTCGCAATTCTAACTTGAGAAATTTCTATTGTGAAAACCGATCACCCCCTTTGTCATCAATATCAAAGCAGACTCTATAACACAACTCCCCCTATCAAAGTGGACATGTTAGTTGGAATAAGATATGATGCCCAACTTCTAGTGTAGATTCTCAAACTGTGTCTTTGTAAGGG
Organism: Pseudotsuga menziesii; assembly: GCA_001517045.1. Classification (NCBI taxonomy): domain Eukaryota; kingdom Viridiplantae; phylum Streptophyta; class Pinopsida; order Pinales; family Pinaceae; genus Pseudotsuga; species Pseudotsuga menziesii. The sequence goes on along the minus strand of LPNX010705701.1, from coordinate 101,465 downwards.
TTTAGTGAAGATATCGACAATATTTTCTGTAGAAGGAATAAAATTCAATTGAACCTGCTATTTATAACCTGCTCCCTTAAGAAGTGATACTTAATAGGTATGCGCTTATTCTTGGAATGAAGGACTAGATTTTTGGACATACTAATGGTGCTAATATTATCACAATGGAGAGGAATCGGATCAACATATTTTACCTCCAAGTCTGCTAGTGTCTGGATCATCCAGAGTATTTGTGTACAACAGGTGGTAGTAGCAATGTATTCAACTTCTGTAGTGGATAAAGATATCAAGCCTTGCTTCTTACTCAGTCGTGCAACTAAAGAATCACCTAAGAAGAATGCACCTCCACTTGTGCTCTTTCTTTCATCCAAACAATTTTCCCAATCAACATATGAATACGTAGTTAACTGAAGATTCTGATTTCTAAGATACCAGAGACCATAAGTCATTGTGTCCTTCAAATATTTAAATATCTTCTTAAAAACCACCAAATGACTCTTCTTAGGAGCAAACTGAAATCTTCCTACCATTCCAACAACTTGCATTATATTAGGACGAGATGTTGTGATGTATAAGAGAGTTCCTATCATTGACCAATATTTTCTTTGATCAACATCAGCTGAGGGATAATCCTTGCTAAGTTTACAACCAACAACCATAGGTGTGCTAAAAGAGAGGAAAATTTTTAAACTATTCTTCGATGGAGTCTCCAAAGGGAATCCGGGAAGAGCGGGAGGAGGTGGAGTGATTTTTGACCCTGGAGGAAATAAGGAATCAGAATACTCCTGGAATATTGGCTATGGTACCAACAATATGGCGGAAGCTTATGGGCTTTGGCATGGTCTTAATCAGCTTAAGGTAATAGGCACGGAAGAAGTTATAGTATTTGGAGATTCCAGAATAATTATTCAGGCGCTGAATGGGGGAAATAGGAGCAAGAATGAGCGCATTGCAAGACTGGTTAAGAGAATTAAGTCCAAGGCCAACACGTTCAGGAAAATCAAAATTTTCCATGTTCTTAGAAATCTTAATGATCTGGCAGACTCGGCGGCCAATAAATCCATAACTATTGGCCTTAATGAGCTATCTGTTAACTCGATTGTAACCATTGACATCCCTCCTTAGTTTGCCGGTGGCTTTATGCCTGGCACTGGTTGTGATTCTGGTTGGTTGATGTATTGGGTCCCTCTGTTCAGCACTTTCTTTACTGAGCTCTCCTCTTTAATATAACCGCTTCTGTTAAAAAAAAAAAAAAAATCTCATTCTTGCTATATAAATTTGTTATATATTGTGATTTTCAGCATTCTCTATTTTTGAGAAATTACATTGTTATGTTTTCCAATGTACTTTTGTTTGAATGAAATAGTTATAAAAATATTTGTTTTAATAATATTTATATAAAACAAATTCTTATTAGTTTAACCTTTTTTCATTTTCTTTATGTTTATCCTCTCGAAGTTCCTTTGCACTTCCTGATACAAAAGCTAGTTTTAGATTTTGAAAGAACACGTCAAAAAACTTATTGCACCGAGAGAAGCGAGGTGCTCTCCAACCCAGTATGCAGGAGATCATGTCACATTAGTCACATTATGCTAGCCGACATAAATAAAATATTATAAAATGAAAAAATGAAAAATATAAATAATATACTTAAATAAACTATAAAAAATTAAACTAGCATAGATCCGTTTTAAACCCAGATCTATCAAGTACCGAGAGGGACCCAAATGGTAGAAACTTGTACACCTCAAGAAATCTCTTTCAGTGCTTGATAGATCTAGGTTTAAAATGGATATATATTAATTTATTTACAAAATTTAAACTTAAATTTAAACTAGCTCATATCCATTGCTTGTCATTTACATAAATAGTCATTGGTATTAAACTAGTTTATATTTAAACTTCTCAACAAACTCGTCAATTCCTAAAATTGAGTAATCGGCTCCTTTACCAGGAATACATAATGATTTTTCAAATTATTTTAAGAAACTGCATATCCGTGTGATGAAATCGATGGTTATTGAATATATATATATATATATGCGCGTGTGTGTGATGTTTTTTTAAATATAAAAGAACATAAAGCACAATTTGATTTGTATGTTTGAAATTATTCAATTTGATTGTGAAGATGAGCAACATGTTAAAATTTTAAAGTTTGAGTAAGCAAGTTGAAATGGTTATATATATATATAATTTAAAAGATCAGAAGCATATTTCGATAATAACTAGCTCACGAAAGAAAATTAATATAGCCAAGATTAGAATGAACTCTCATGAACTCTATAGTGAAACATGGCATTGGTTTTTTCCTAAAAATCCATGGGCGGAAAGAGTTTATCATTTGTGTGAGTTTATGAGCATTGTGGATGAAAGTCACTTTCTTTTAGAGTGCCATGCTTACACCCACATTATATATGAGTTTCATAATATTTGCTACAATATATACCTTTACAACCTCTTAACTTGCCAAAACTATAATGAGCTTGGAAAGCTTCTTGGCAAGCTTTTTGAGCACATGAACAAGATTTTAAAGTAAACTAGGTATTATCCTTCTTAAGGTTTGATAGACCAAAGTTGGTCTTAATGAACGTTAATCATCATCATCATCCTCATAAAACCTTTGACAAAGGTGAAAATATTGGTTCTAACACTATGTGTTTAACCCTAGCATATATATTAAAGTTATCTTAAATAAACCATTTGTGTTTATGTGTGTGTCATTATAGCTTAATTAGATAACATGTAAACACAAAAGTAAAGTCTATGATCATAATCTATTAACAAATTTTATGACCTATCATATTTCAAAACATTCCATTAAAACCTATCTTAGTCCGTATTATAAGTTCATGGAAAGTGTATTGCTTTACAAGATACGATAATAACAAAATTGACCTATAATACATGTTAGAAAATTAATATATGAAACTAAAATTTCTAGCCCACAGGGCCTTAACAGATCTTCAAACTTGGAAGTCTATTGGTTCATCTTATGCTTTTATCTTTTCCTAATAGTTCAACATCCACTTATCACTCCAGTGTCGCCATTGGTTTGGACCTCCCCAACCCAAGGATTTTCTCACCACATGACATCCATGCTCCTTGTGCAAGCTTGCAAGGACAAATCCCCTCTAGTAGTTCACGTGGACAAATGAGGAGGAGATAAAAATATATCATGTGGCAAACCAAAATGAGCCACTATCCAAGATACCATAGATTTCGTGTGACTAAGATAGGGTTCCAACTCAATATTTTCCCCACAGGATATAATTGTAAAAGTGGTGAATTTATGCTCATATTCCTTTAGGCCCAACAACCGTGAGGTTATATACAAAGCATAATCATCTCAAAATTTGTCCTCAATGTTTTATTTATTTTCCCAATCTTATTGTAGTATGGACCAATTGAAGTGTGAGTTGGTAATGCTACATTGCACTTCTACCATATTTTTCAGAGGTCTTGTTAGTCCTTGAGACGTTTTGAGGTTGATTTCAGAAATGTGTCAGGGCATCAATAAATTGATCTTTTGAAAATTAGGCCTGCCTTCAACAGCAAGAGGAATAATCTTGAAATTCTCTCTATTATTGTTTAGATTGTAACCAACTTGGTTATTACATGTAACCAAAAAAGGGGCATTGATGGGAAAAATTCTAACCACACAGATATTACATAATGGAATTTTGAATGGATGGTGACGAGAGAAGAAGTACTTGTTACAGTATTTTTCTTTCCCATTAAACTTGAAATGTGTACTGAGCATAATAGAATTCAACATCTTAAACACAATGTAATGTAATTACATCAAGATAAGATGTTAGGACTAATTAATTAATCCTCCCTTTGACCACCATAGTCTAATTGTCATTTCTTATCTTAGGAGTTTATTGCCACCTCATTGGTGTCATGGAGGACTCATTTAGGGCCCACCTAACATTTGATGCGTCAGTCTAGATGAGTTTAGGAGCTCTAGAGGCCAATCCCTTTAACTTAGGATCCCACAATGAGTCATGGGAGTTCATCATCAGTTCACCCTAGTCTGTGTTGAGTAAACCTCAAAAGGGCATCAGTTAGTTCATCTCTAGTTAGTCTAGTGCCACTTTTCTTTGATTCAAAGAGGTTAGGCTCCCTTTCCTACCTACCTTGTTTGGTTAACTGACTGTGAATTGATTTAGTTGTTATGAGTTAGATTAGCAAGCTCTCATTGGTAATTTTCTCACATTCAGTTAGCATTGGAATCAGTCCAAGTTGGTGAATTCGAATCCTACCTAGTGTATTCAAATTATCCCTATTGTATCATCATTGTATTACATAGATGTCAATGATAATCCATGTAATGTTATGCTAACCAAATTTTGTCTCCTGTTTGTTCAATTTTCAACATGAATGTTTGATAAGTGTACATTGAATTTCTTCTCTCACATAAAACCTTTTTTCATAGTGAATTCATTTAGGCCCGAGGAACCTAAGCTTTGCTAAATTAAACATGGTATTATAGCAGGTATTCAGGCCAACTTTAAACCTCAGAAAATTCCATTGATGCACCAAAAGAAATTGGGTTCCACATAATCCTTGGTATTCTTTTCTTACTCCCTGTTGATTTAGTCCAGAGAAGTCTAGCCAGGTGTGATGCACCCAGAGAAAGTGAACATGTCAAAGTAGAGAGTGTTTGAATTGGTTTGACTTTGAATTGAAGTGTTTTTGCATCTAAATTGAATATTTCTAAAGAATTAGTTGTTCCTTGAAGCTGCAAGATGGAGAATTCAATAGCCTTGAATCCCAGGATCCACACACCCTTCAACTATATTGATTGTATTAGAATTATTGTGCCATTAGATCTTCACGAAATGAGTGCAATCAGATTCTTAATTAGTATGCAGTGAAAAGGAATGAATAGTACACACTGAACAAAACAAATCTCACAGGAAACATACAAGTATTGCTTAGATAATTACAATATAAACTTCATTACATCCCAGTGGTATACAATGGTGATACTTAAAGTAGAATTCGAATCATGAGAGATGAATTTGAATCTACCAGATCAATCTGACTACAAGGATAACTAGAAGTTTCTAAATCACTATCGGAGCTGACTAGATAAGCTCAAGTTGTCTAATTTAGTCTCTCAATAAGTAATAATCATTAAACTAGTCTAACTGAGGTGGTAGGTGAGAATAGGCACCCATCCACATCCAGCCATGCAAGAATGGCACTAACATAACTGGAGGACATCTAACTGAATGTAAATGAAGCATAACTAAGCTTAATTAGTTACCAACTGCCAACAATTGAAGGAGGTTGTCGCCGACACTCCCAGTGGCCCCTAAATTGTAGGGATTGGCCTAGGATGCGCCCAAACTAATGCATGCAAGTGCAGTCAGTTCCAGTTAGCCTCTATTGGTGTTCCCCACACTCTAGTGACTGGTACATGTGGCCCCATTAGGCCAAGTGGACCCATTGGTACAAGTTGACCCAATAATAACTAAATGACTCCTAAGTTAGGCTATTATAATATAATAGATAGTTTGGACAAGGGAGGATTATAAATCCTGACACCCCCCTGAATCCTAACTTGGACAACTGTGGGCCCTGAAAACAAGCCCAAAAGTCACCCAAATATACTCTAAAATATTAAAAACAAATCCTGCTAAATAAACCGAGGAAATAAGGGAAATCCTGATGGGAAACCCCCCCCTCAAAATAGAAGCTTCCTCCTTAGAAAAATAACTCGTCAAAACTCTACTGCAAATTTGTAGCTATATGCAGTAGTATGGTTCTTCTGTGCAGCAACATCCTGAAGCTGTACATGTGAACCTCTCAATGTCCTTCTGAACTGATGAATCTGTGTGTTTCTTCTAGATGGAAGAGGTGGAGAATGATCAATTTTCTTCTTCTGTGGGCCAAGTGGTTGATCATTCGCTATCTTCATGTAGCACTTTCCTGGAATTTTGTTGCACCACTCTATAGGAAGAGAATCTGTGAGGGAAAGAGCAACATGATCATTCTGATATTGTGACCTAGTTCTCCTTCTATCTTCTGTATTCCCAACACCATCTCCAGCTGCAACAATGATCTTTTGAGCCCATCTAGGCTCAGGCCTTTGGTTTGGAATGGGTGTTGGATATGGATCTAGAATCACATGAGGTTTAGCCTCAATAACAAGATCATGCTGGATTTGATCCTCTTCATCTGAATCTAAAACATGTAATAAATCACCATCATTAAAAGGTAGTGGAAGAGTGGTTATACCTTCTTATGCTTTGGATGGTGGTGCATCACACAACTGATCTTCTTCAAACTGAACACTCCGCTCAATGAAGCATTTCCTAGTTGCGACCTCCATCAACTTGTATGCTTTTACGTCTTCTACATATCCCACCAGAATGCATTTGCTACTTTGGGCTTGGAAGGCCTTCCTCTTGTCAAGTGGTATTTTGGCCCAAGCTTTGGAACCAAAAACTCTCAAATGAGAGACATTGGTCTTATGCCCATGTAGTGCTTCGAATGGAGTGGCCCCAACCACTGATTTATTCTGCAAATATGAAGCACAGTTTATAGCTTCTGCCCAAAGAGAAGGAGGGAGATTCTTGGCATGGAGAAGAAATGTTTCCATCTCCTTCAGTAATCCGTTCTTCCTCTCATCCACACCATTCTAATGTGGTGTGTATGGAACTGAGTGTTCCATTTGAATCCCTTCTGTTTCATAATAATGTTGGAAATCTCTTTTTATGTACTCTCCTCCTTTATCAAATCTTATGGAATCGATATTTTTACTGAAAAAATTCTCAATCATAGCTTTTAAAACTTAAAAAATATCAAAAACTTCTGACTTTTGTTTCATAAAGTAGATTCAGTAGTACCTAGAACAATCATCAATAAAAGTGAGGAAATAACTGCAACCATTAAAGGATGTTGTGGGAATTGGTCCTGCCACATCAGTATGTATCAAATAAAGTATAAATGCAGTTCTATGTGCCTTCCCAACTTCATACCTCTTCTTTGGATGCTTACCTACCAAGAAACCATAACATACTCCATCAACAGTTTGGATGAGAGGCAAACCTTCAACCATTTTATCATTGTGAAGTTGCTGGAGATATTTGAAATTGAGATGGCCAGATCTCTCATGCCAAATATTACTGGTGTTGTTAGCATGATTCAATAAAGTTGTAGGAGGTGAGATAGGAAAAAAATGTGAGAAATCATAAGATTTAGTAGAATGATTTGCAATACCTTTCACTATGAGCTTTCCAATAGCTTTTTATGTGATCTTAACTGAATCTTAGTCGAATGTAACTCTCTTGGGAGAGCCTGTATGGGTCGTCTGATAAACATACAACAAATTAGCTGCAAGGGAGGGCACATAGAGAACATTTTTTACTTCACCATGTTGTATTTTAACTGAACCTCTTCTCACTGCTGAAATTTGGGAATCCTCTGCCATGTGAATAGTAGGCCCTTCTGTGAGGTTGAGAGTGGAGAAGAAATCCTTGGAGGCAGCCATGTGATTGGATGCTCTAGAATCAATCAAATAGGTTGTCAACTGAGTGAGGCCAGCTTTCAAGACATGACACCTCTCATGATCATCTATCAATTTTCTATCATCAGACTTCTTTTCTCTTTGTGGGAGAGCTATGTTGTCCTGCTTGAGGAGAGATGACAACTGGTCGATCTGCTTCTGAATGAAAACCCCTCATACAATAGGGACACATCTTCTTTTCAAACTTTTTCTTCTTCTTAGATCCCGAAGCTCTTTTAGAAGTCTTATGATTCTCTTTAGGCTTCGAATCAGATGCTTTAGGCTCCTTCCCCTTAGGTATCCCTTTAGCTTGCGCTTTGGTAGAGTTTGTCACTAGGAGGGCTTGATCTTTGGAAGTTTGGATGACTCCCATCTGGACCAAATTATCTTGCTCATGTATTAAGGACTCGACAAAGGAATCAAGTGAGGGCATATTCCAATTGGGAATGAAAGCTCTTCCAGAATGGAAGAATGAGACAAATACAGAATACTCAGTATCTAGTTTGCTGAGTATGTGTTAGATTTTTATCATTTAAGCAATATGATATTAGGATCTTATATGAGAGAATAACATGCACACCAATCAATCACAAGAGACAAGAGACACAAAGATTTTCCTCGGGGAAACCATAAAGGAGAAAACCCCGCAACTTCCTCATAGATAGAATGAGCACCAATGGCAGCAGTAAAACCCAAAGACAGAAAGATGATCTCTAACAACTGTTCTCTCTATCTCACTTGTGTGAGCTCTTCTCTCTCTCACCTATGTGCTATAGTTGGGTGAGTGTGTGTATCAAATAGAGAGGCTCACTCTCTATTTATACTAGTTTCTGACTTGACAATAACTTACTAGGGATGAATTCTCTAGGAGAGTCTAATAAACCTAGTGCCCCACATCTGTGGGGACTTTACCCCTGACTTACATAGGAGTGTTAATCTCTATGAATTTACATGACTTGATTACATTAATGAATATCCCGATAGGAACATCGAGGACCAATGAAATACAATATATAAAATATACAAGTGAATACATTCCGAAGTTACAAATACATCAACACTCCCTCTTAACTAGGAAGGTATTCTCTTGACACAATTCATCAGCACAAGTCTTCTTTTATGGATCATCATCAGAGATGGATCATCACTGGATCATCATCGAAGCTAGATCATCACTAGATCATCATCATCACTGCTCCGCTATCTCATCAAATGGTGCTATCTCTCAATTCTACTCGTCACAGGAAGTTCTACAGAGTCAACCATTTTTTTCATGTTGGTTATATGCCTAGCCTCCATGTAGGTCTTCATCTTCTTCAACACTTACATTTGACCATGGGAGGCCCAACCTGTCACCATGTTAGAAAGGCCCAACACTTATATATGACCCAGTCAGAAAGACCCAACACTTACATCCTCCGGCATGGTAGGACACATCATCTACCATTCGAGGAAAGGCCCAACACTTACATCCTCTGGCATGGTAGGACACACCATCTACCATTTGAGGAAAGGCCCAACACTTACATCTAACCCAGTCAAAAAGGCCTAGCACTTACATCCTTCAGCATGATAGGACACACCATCTACCATCCGAGGAAAGGCCTAGCACTTACATCCTTTGGCATGGTAGGACACACCATCTACCATCTGAGGGAAGGCCCAACACTTACATCCTTTGGCATGGTAGGACACACCATCTACCATCTGAGGAAAGGCCCAACACTTACATCTGACCCAGTCAGAAAGGCCCGGCACTTACATCTGACCATGGGAGGAACCAATCCTACCACCATGTCAGAAGGGCTCTGCACTTACATATGACCATGGGAGGAACCAATCCTACCACCATGTCAGAAGGGCTCTGCACTTATATCTGACCATGGGAGGTCCCACCTACCACCATGTTAGAAGGGCTCATGGATCCATCACTTCCCTTTGGAAGGAACCTCGATCTGGAGAATCACCAAGCTTCTCCCTGAAGTACTCAAACTTCACTCTAGCCATTTCTAGCATAGAATCACATCAGGGCTAATTACGTCCAAGGATAACCTGCGAGCTTCATCAGGGTCGATTACATCCGAGGACAACCTACAGGACCATTTATGTCTGAACAAACTATGAGCTTCGCCAGGATTTTATGCTTAGACAACCTGTCTCATCAGCTATGCTAGAATTCCCTCTTTCGAGAGATCTCGATCTGGATCACAAACTGGAGCTTCATTGCTCCTCTCTCCCAAGTCCTTGAGCAAGTGGCAACATATTTTTCCTCGGCTGTACTTAGTGCCATGCAGGACTGCTTCCTGCTAACCCAAGAGATCACACATGATCCCATACTGAAGTAGCACCCCGAAGTGCTCTTCCTATCAATGGCACTGCCTGCCCAATTCGAATCCACATAACCCTTCAGGTTAATGTTCTGATTTGCCTCATACTTGAGCCCATAATCAACTGTACCCTTTAGGTACCTCAAAATATGCTTTGCAGCAATCATGTGAACATGTCTCGGATCTGTCAGGAACTGGCTTAATGTGTTCACAACAAAGAAAATATCTGGTCTCATATTCATCAGGTACATCAATGAACCAATCATCTGACGATACATCGTAACATCAACCATCTCTGATGAAGCATCACTCAATAGCTTCACGCTCGATGCCATAGGTGTGGTCATGGCCTTGTAGTCCATCATTCCGAACCTCCTCAGGATCTCCACTACATACTTCCCTTGTCCCATGAAGATTCCATTTTCATTCTGCCACACCTCCACGCCTAGAAAGTAGTGCATCATCCCCAAGTCCTTCATCTCGAACTCGACAGCAAGTCTCCTTCTTGCAAATTTAATGAGTTCCTCTTTTCTGTCAGGAACAAGTCATCGACATATAACAGGAGCATCACTGGTCTTCCTCCTTCAACCTTGAAGCAAAGGTTGGAATATGCTTTACTCTCAGTAAAGCCTAGAGCCATCAATAAGCTGTCCATCCTGTCATACCATGTCAAACTACAGGATGTTCTGCAGTCACTCCCTCTGAAGCGAAGCATCATTCTCCCTCTACCTTTCGTACACTATGCATTGAAACATTATGTACCGGAGTGACAAGTAGCGTCCTCTGCTACTAATATTCTATGTATCCATTTAGGGTCACTGGATACCAAGATCCTCTATCTTGAGCCTTTTCAAAATTTCTTCTCGCACCCATCTGTGAGCTTGTCATCCTTTATAGGATTTCATCTTCAACCTTGTAGCAAAGGTTAAGATCTTCATCACTCTAGGTGATCTCCAAGCTCCTAATTTATGTGTTACCCCATGGGTGCCTTCTTATCTCGTACAAGGCCTTCTTTTGCACACATGAGTCTGCTTGTCAAACTTCTAGTGGTTGCAAATGTCTCTTCGTAGTCTATGCCTTCTTTCCGTGAGAAGCCTCGTGCTACGAATCTTTTCTTGTATCCCACGATGTTTCCATCTACTACATGATGGGTCTTGGAGATCCATATGGAAGACATTATGGACTTCCCTTCAGGTCTCGATACTGCATCCTAGACATCATTTTTCTTGAACTGGTACTCTCCTTCCCTTTCTTCTTGGCTACTTCTTCATAGCTGGAAGGCTCTGCATCAATGATGTTGCTCAATAGTGTCACATAATTGCAATGTGTCTGAGACCTCTTCTTTCTTCGAAAGTATCACCATATTATTCTTCATCTTGGATTATTTCTCGAACTGTCATCACTTGTTCTTTGCAACAAGTCTCATCCTTCTTTGCTTGTAGGCGATTGTCCGCGATATTTCCTACAAATAAGATGCACCAGTTGCATGGTTAGAAAATTTTCATAAGGCATAGTCATAATGGAAAATTCTTATGCATAAAGATATAATCATGCAACTATTTAGCCAATATAACATTCATCCATATCTCACGGAAACTTTCTAGATGCCTTCCATCTCTACCATGACATCATTGAGATTGTGCACTAATCCAATATGTCAGCAAAGAGGTTTCATTCTAGATAAGTAGCAGTGGAGATTTGTATAGCACCGTGAGCTACTTACCCATCACATGCATATTAGTCGTATACTGTCATTAATGTAAACATTCTATCATGCATAATACATCAACTGAATATAAACAAATGCATAACAAAACAATATCATGAAATGACAATTGAATACTAATCTTTATTTGTTTCGTGGGTAGACTCCTTCTTTCAGCTTCATCATCTTCTTCATTCATAACAACATCATTTCTTATCCAAATGCTTAAGATGGATAAAAGGTTCTTCAAATTCTTCATCGCTTGAGGGATATTCTTTGAATCGTGAGTGCTTGATCTTCAGTTGCTCCCATCTTCTCTTCTCTCAGTATGGGTCGAGCTTCATCTTGTGTGTGCTCTTCCCAGAGTCTACTGAAAGTAATCACTTCCTTCTGGCACACATCCCTCGAATGAAGGAATCCCATGATCCTGGGAGGCCATTCAAGGTGGTTATCACAACTTCTACATTCTCCACTTCTTCTTCTACTGTTTCAAGTTGTTCTTTGATTTGAGAGACCCTTGTAAAGTATGGCTGTATGGTCTCTGCATTCTGGATCTTCACATTCTTCAACTGGTTTCTCAAATTCATCTTCCGATTCGTGTTATTCCCTTCAAATAGCTTGGTCAAGGAATCAAACATCTCTTTAGGTGCCTTTAGTTAAGACACTTGTGGTATAAGGTGATCCTTGATTGAATCAACAATGATCTTCTTGGCCTTGACCAAGTTCTTCTTGTGTAAGGATTTTAGCCTCATCTCCCTCTGGAACTGGAACCTCTCTCTTAAGTAGGTGTCCAATTCATTTTCTTCAAGAAACAATGAAATCCTATACTTCCATGCTTGGAAGTTGTCATCTTAACCAAGCTTGTCATCAAGTTGGTGTGATTAGTCATCTTGAAATGAGAACCTCAACTGTAAATAACAAAAGATTAGATCTTATCGATTTGAGGTGTCCGTCTTGGTTCTGGAGCTGGCTGATCTAGGGTTTGTCAGAGAAACCCTAATTTTCAAAACTTGGAATCTTTAAGACCTGATTAGATAGAAATACGGGCCTCTTCAAGGTGAGATGTCCAATGTACTCCTTTTCTGAAAACAGTGGAGGGAAGCTCCCGAAACAAGAAGCCTTAGTTTTCCAATTTCCTCTACAGAAATTCTTGATATTGTTTCTGCGGTATCTCTGAAAGTACTGCTCTTCTATGTCTAAAATTTTGTATTGATGTAGCCTCGTCTCTCCTATTTCCAACACCATGGGTTTGATCAGAATTGGTTTCACCAATTGGGACTTATGAGAGTTTTCCCAAGGTGACTTCTTTCAAGACTATTCAACATAGCAAACTTGTACAGACTGCCACATGTCACTGTTTCACCTTCGGGGTCTAAAACTTTTTCCACATAAATTAAAGTCCATTCCCTATCTGAAACATTTTGAGAAATTTCATTTGGACCTTCGTAGCCCGAGATATAGCAATTATCCCTGGGTGTCCTGTTTAGGGATGGATCATGGAAGGGGATGGAACCCTGATTTGGAGGAAGTGTATCTCCCAAAATATAGCGATTTTGAGGCTGAAAATTATGCACAGGGTACATCAGGATTTTATCTTCGGCCTGTGAAAATTTTGGCTCCCGATCCTTCTTAAATCTTGAGATATAGCGAATGTACCAAAACTACCAGTTTTAGTATTTTAGAGTTTTTCAGGCCTGAGGTCAAACTAGGGTTTGAATTTCCTGGAGTTTTACTCAACCAAAAACTTCGACCTTGGTCTCTAAACGTCGATTTTGATGAGGAGAGAAATCATATGCTAGGCTCACTAAAAAATTCATGTTCTGTGAAAATCCCTAATTTCTCACAACTATAACTGAAAATGCCCGAAATCAAATTCTGCTTTGACAGAAAGATGTGCCCTTCAATGGAGAGTTATCCTAGCCTCCTTTTGCTGATGATATGTGGAGAGAGACCCAAAAAGTAAGAAGCCCTGTATTCTGCAGTTGCACAATGTCTTCTTCTCAGGTTAGCTCTGATACCATGTTAGATTTTAATCATTTAAGTAATATGATCTTAGGATCTTATCTGAGAGAATAACATGCACATCAATCAATCATAAGAGACAAGAGACACAAAGATTTTCCTCGGGGAAAACATAAAGGATAAAACCCTGCAACTTCCTCAGAGATAGAATGAGCACCAATGGCAGTAGTAAAGCCCAAAGACATAAAGATGATCTCCAACAGTTGTTCTCTCTCACCTATGCGCTATAGTTGGGTGAGTGCATGTATCAAATAGAGAAGCTCACTCTCTATTTATACTAGTTTCTGACTTGACAATAACTTACCAGGGTCAAATTATCTAGGAGAGTCTACTAACCCTAGTGCCCCACAACTGTGGGGACTTTACCCCCGACTTACAAGGGAGGGTTAATCTCTATGACTTTACATGAATTAATTACATTAATGAATCTCCCGATAGGAACATCGAGGACCAATGAAATACAATATATGAAATATACAAGTGAATACATTCCAAAGTTACAAATGCATCAACAATATGGAGAGAACATCTTGCTCCTACTTTCTTTCTGTTCTACACTGTCGGCATTGAAGTACAAGAGACTTCAATTTGGTAAAGAATTGTTGTATGGTCTCGAAACTGCTGGGATGCAAGGCTACCAATCCATTTTCCAGGATGTGCTCCCGAATATCATCTTGCTTTCCAAACAAGACTTCAAGCTTCTCCCAAGCTTCTTTGGGAGTCCTCAAACCTTCAAGGTGAAAGAGGAGGTCTCTGGATATGTGAGTACATAGATAACCAAAAGATTCATCTAAGAAGTTTAGAAACTTGTTTTTCTTTGCTGTATGATGGGGCTCAGTCTCCCTTCCTAGTATTATCCTGAAGAAGTCCTTGTTGCATAAGGAAACTTGCATATATGCCCTCCAATCAACATAATTGAAGGGTGTTAAGATATGAGGTGTAGAAGGTTGAGAATCCATAATTCTAATTTCTCCCATTGATTAGACAATATCTTCAATTTAATCTACGTAGTACCTATATAAATTCACTGCAAAACCAAAATCATTTGAACTATGTTATAATCAAGCCTCCCCCTCAACATGTACACTTTCTCAGGGTCCGTCACGCCTGCAACGCCACTCTGAATGTATTCAGAGTAAGCAAGGGAATATTTGTTGGACTTCTATGGAAACCCAACTGCTTCTGGTTTACAATGGAGAGTAGACATACTTGAAGCTTGCCTGAGATGGCTCTGATACCATATTAGAATTATTGTGCCATTAGAATTTTAGGAAATGAATGCAATCAGATTCTTAATCATTATGAAGTGAAAAGGAATGAATAATACACACTGAACAAAAAAAATATCACAGGAAATAGACAAGTATTGCTCAGATATTTACAATATAAACTTCATTACATCCCAACAATATACAATGGTAATACTTAAAGGCTAATTCGAATCATGAGAGATAATTTGAATCTACTATATCAATCTGTCTGCATGGATAACTAGAAGTGTCTAAATCACTATCGGAGCTGACTAGCTAAGCTCCAGTTGTCTAATTCAGTCTCTCAATCAGTAATAATAAGTTAAACTAGTATAACTGAGGTGGTAGGTGAGAAGTAGGTGAGAATATGAGCCTATCCACATGCAACCATGAAAGACTGGTTCTAACTGAACTAGAGGACATCTAATTGAATGTAATTGAAGCATAACTAGTTACCAACTACCAACAATTGAAGGAGGTTGGTGCCAACACTCCCAATGGCTCCTAAATTGTAGGGATTGTCCTAGTAGGCACCGAAACTAATGCATGTAAGTGCAGTCAGTTCTAGCTAGCCTCTATCAGTGTTCCCCACACTCTAATGACTGGTACATGTGTCCCCATTAGGCCAAATGGACCCAATGGCACTAGTGGACCCAATAATAACTAAATGACTCCTAAGTTACACTAATATAATATAATAGACAGTTTGGACAAGGGAGGATTATAAACCCTAACAGATTGGAGGGATGATATGCAGATAATGTTGTGCAACAAAGGTCTGTACAGGGTCACCATGGGTAGGGAAGTCGAACCCCAACAACCGATTGAGAATTCGAAGTATATAAACAAGCTGGATGAAGCATTTGGATTCATGTGCATACACATCTCTAGGGAGTTACTCTTCCATCTTGATGGACTAAAGACTCCAATTGAAGCATGGGAGAAGCTTGAATCTCTGTTTGGAAAGAAAGATGAGTTGAGGGGCCATATTCTAGAGAATGAGATGATTGCACTACATTCCAAAAACTTTGAAACTATCTAGAAATGTTTAAAAAAAATTCAAATCCATTGTCTTGCAGTGTGGGATTGATAAGAAGGATGAGCAATTGGTGCTCTTAATTCTAAGCAAAATTCGCCTAGTTGTCTCAGTGTTCATATCCACCTTTCACTTCGGGAGACTGAAAACTCCTAATTGGTAAATGCCATCCCTTAATGCCTTCATAAAAATGTCTTATTTAGGAACAAGACAAGATGATACATATGGGAGGTCTCAAAGCCTCCAAGAATCATACTCTCTTAGTTGGGGATACTATGAATGCACAAGCAAAGGGGAAGAAAAAAGGAAAAGATAAGAAGAACACTAATTTCAAGCCTAATGTCACACCCCCGTTTTGACCCCATTGCATTAGATGTATATGATGTATATATTGTAAATGATCATGGTGTGGAGCTCAAGGCCAAGGCCCCACCATTGATTGGTTATGCTATGTTCAGGTTGAAATTGTCACCGATGGTGTATCGGGGCATGCGGCATAGATATTAAGCTTTGTCATCATGTACATATGCATATTTAATTAAATGAACCCGACCAGCTATGCTCGGGGAAACTAAATTGGGAAGGGCCATGATTTTCACAAGGATAAGGGCGTGGGAGAAATGTCAACCTTGAGCCATGAGGGAAAAAACCATGTGTCACCACCTTGTCTTACCCAACCACCTCCATTAAGAATTGTTGGTGGTGGTTGAGGCAGTTATGGTTTTGGGAGTGGAGTGTGGCAGGACTGTTAGTCCTTGCCCACACACACACTCCACCAGCAATGAACCTTACGATGGGTAGAGAGAATGACTACGCCCATCATCCATTCTCTCCACTGTGTGTTATCTCCACGACTGTGCTAAAACACTCACGCACCCTCCACTACGCAGGCCTCACGATTTGCTGTTCATCCTCATGCAGGAGCGGAAGTTGCTCACGTTCATGCACTTCTGGCTACGGGGCATTCTCGCCATTGTCTGTTCGTTGTTCTTACGCCCAAGATTTCCTGGTTTTGGACTCACACAATGAGTTGGGAGCTGTGCTCTCTCATCCACGATTTGCTGTGAAGGAACCATTCACGTTTTCAGATGTATGCTCTCCTTACAGACTGGTATGGTCATGTAATCTTCCCCTCATTTTAACGTTGAGATCGGAACTGTTGTTCTTCCTGTGCATTGTGGTCATCGCCGTACTCCTCCATATTATTGTGTTGCTGTGGTCTCCTTTGCATCGTGATTGTTGTGGTCTTCATTATATTTTGGGGACGAGAGTCTGCTCGTTTCACGCACAGGCTGGAAGTCTGCATTTTTCTCTTCCTCAGCGTGGTCTATGTATGTTTTCCCGGTGGCTTTGTTGCCCAGGACAGGCTGTGGTTCTTCACCATGTGGTGAGCTGTGCTCATTGTTCACACTTTGGGACTGTTGATTTCCCCCATGTTGTAAATTGTGTGCACTGACATGTTCAGCGGCCTATTGAAATTCGCTTGGGAGTCATTTCCCTTGTTAAGTTGTTTAAGCTGTAATAGCTGATTAATTGCCTGTGTGTAATGGTTGGTCTTCGGATTGTGTTGGGAGTAGGGATGAGAGCTTGGTTTGATTGATAAACCTAGTGGCTGGAAACCACACAGAGGGAGCTAGAGGGTTGGCTTTCTTCTCCACAACCTCTGAATAGCACTGGAAGAGAATGCAGGGCCTGAGGGACTGTGTAGCAGAGAAGGTACTGATTCCTTGTGTTGGGTGTGTGTGGGTGTCTTAGAAGTCAGGCTAGTTCTGGTGTAGGTGTTCTTGGCTCTGTAATGATCCCACCAGCTTAGCATTTAGCCTTTCTGAACTCCTGGATGGCCTGATAAAACCAACTGTGTTGGCTTGGCTGTGTTTTTCTATCCTTGGCTATGTGTAAGCCTGCTTGTTCCCTTATTCCTTGGAGAATCATGCCCAGCTCGGGGATGGCAGTGCGGCTGAGAGATTAAGGAGCACGCTGGCCTATGGTTGGGTGGAACGTTGCAGCGACGTAGCTGGTTGCGGATTGACTTCTTAATAAGATAAGTGATCTTGCTCATTTTACTTCTGCAATCATATTTTATGTTAATAATTATGATGAGCATGTTGAATGAATGCTTGTAGGAATGTGTGTTGTTTCTACTGCGTATGATAAATATTCGCATCTGTGCATGATAAATGTTCATGTGTGCATGTTCTACTTCAATGCATTCCGTTATCAGCATTTTAGCATTTTTTATGAATTCACATGTTCATGGGGCTGGTTTGCCCGGATGGTTAACGCCATGGTCGCGTCCTCTTCGCCGGTCGGAGGGAGGGGGACGTGATAGTGTGGTATCAGAGCTCATGTTGCAGCATGGGCCTGAATGGACCACGAAGGTGCAGTGATAGAAGAAGTATTTCTTTCTGCCTAGCAGAAATTTGGAAAACTCAAAATTTTTTTGTCTAAGTGTTGGACTGTCGGATCATCGGAAGAGCTAGTGAGAAAGACTTCCGATTATAGTGGAAGAGCTAGTGGGAAACACTTCCGATGTAGTGGAAGAGTTAGGCAGAAGTGCGCCCGACGGAGCACAGTCAGAAGGAAAATCACAGAAAATTTTCTAAGTGTTGGACGCCCATCGGAAGAAAATAGTTGTTCGAGCGCCCGCCGTTGCAGATGGCTAAACAACTACGCGTCCGACGGTAATGAAAACAACGGCCGATCGGAAGAAGATAGTGTTCGTGCGCCCGTCGTTGCGGAAGCCAAAAGCACTAGCCTGCCGACGAAAAGAAGATTAAGCGGCCGATCGGAAGAAGGTTGAGGATAGTGGGCCGCTATTGCGGCTGTTGATGGAACTAATTCGCCGACACATAGCAGTTAGTGGTTCCGACTGCCGACAGAGGTTATGTTCCGTACAAAGAAGTTGAGATGAGAAAATTTTTGAAAAATTTGCCTAGGTGTTGAAGACCATCGGCGATCAGCGAAAGATAGTTGTTTGGATCGCCAATACTTAGCCGATTGAGTACCGCCGTTGCAGATGTCTAGGCCACTATGCTCCCGACGGGCAAGGCCTCCGACCACCGATGCAGTAAAGAAAAATTCAAAAATTTCTAAGTGATTGAGATCATCGGAAGGCGTTAGCTATTTGAGCAGCCGATACGTCGGCTCAGTTAGCCGAAAGGACTTCCGTTGCCGTCGACAAAAGTTAGCTGTTTGAGCAGCTGATGCGGCGGCGGACAAAGGAGGAATTTTTTCCGAAGAGCTAGAAGCGTTGGAAAAATTTAGACGATCGAGCAGCCGATGCGGCAGAGGAAGGAAGAAGAAAGATTTCCGAAGAAAAATTTCCAAATTTTTTTCTAAGTACAGAAAACGTCGGAAAACTTTAGAAGATTGGACCACCGACACGTCGGATGAAGTTAGTGGATAGAGCTTCCGACAGCCAATGAGTATGGTCGGCGGAACCCATAGTGAGATCACTACCCGCCGTTGCGGCTGTTTAGTGAACTAACCTTCTGAAGGGTTAGAAGATCCGATTGCCGACACGATAGTGCTTAGTTGTTCCGATTTCCGATGAACAACGAAGAAGTTAGTGATTTGGACTGCCGAAACGTCGGATCAATAGTTGAAATGAGAGCCGATTTTGCAGAGGAAATTTTTTGAGTTTTTTAAGTGGGATTTTCCAGCCGATTTCAACTGTTTTTCAGTGGATTTTCAGAGCTGAAAATGAAAAAGAGGCAACGATCTTATGCGCTAGATTGCGCGAAAACATAGATTTACAAAAGAAAATTTTTGTATTATGATTTTTCCAAGAGAAGGTAAGCAATGCTGGTTTATATCAATGTTATGCATCTAACAATTATGTTACTAACACGTTTGCAGAGTCATAGTCGCCTTCAAGGACAATATTCCAGGTAGTGCATTTTGATAAATAAGTGGTGGTTCAGTTATGAGAACCCATGACGGATATGATGCTCGGGATTCTTATGAGCATGCGCGAGATGCCATGGGAGAAAATGTATGTAACAGAAATGATGACATTGAGTCTAATGGAAGGAGATTCCAAGAGACACCGTCAGATGCTGCATCTACCATGAGAAGCCTGATCAAAGCCCAGGAAGAGCAGCATCAGTTGAATGCTGCTATGTTGCAGAGTTTGACAGACTTACATAGAAAGATAGACTCTGGACGAGGTACAACAAGACCAGAAGGCAGTAAGAGCAGTACTAGGAGAAGGAGAAGGACTTCTAGTGGATCATCTGATTCTGAAGAATCCAGCAGGGATTCAAGTTCTTCTTCTCATAAAAGGAAATGAAAGAGACACCATAGGAATCGCTCTCGAGACGAATTTAAGAAAGCTAAACCTCCTACATTTGATGGTGAGGTAAAGACTGGACAAGAGGCTGAAGCTTGGCTTCTTGGGATAAAGAAGTATTTTCAAGTGCATGATTATTCAGGAAACATGAAGGCAAGATTTGCCATATTCAATTTGAATGGAAGAGCATCCATTTGGTGGGAACACTTCAAGCAAGTAAAGAGGATCAGTGAAAGGAGACTCAAGTGGAAGCAGTTCAAGAAGTATTTCAAGCAGAAATACCTCTCTGACAGGTATTATGATGAAAATATTAAGGAGTTCCATGAGCTGAGATTGGGACAGCAGACCATGGAAGAGTATGCAAATAAGTTTTTGGAGCTATTAAGGTATGTCCGGTACATCAGAGATGAAAAAGTGAAGGTCCAATGTTTTCTGAGTGGATTACCTTAGTCTTACAAAGATAGAATTGAGTTTTATGAACCTAGAACTCTTGAAGAAGCAATAAGGAAGGCTAAGTATTGCTATGAGCAAAGCAAAGGTAAACTTGATTACCATAAGGCATGGAAGGACAAGAAGAACGAGAAGCTTGACCAGAGAAAGAAAGGTTTCAAGCCTTCTAGCTTCAGGAATCAGCAGAAGCAGCCATCCCAAGCTGCGAGTAAGCCAGTTGGAGTGACAGGAGAAAATCCTAAAGATCCACAATAGGATAGAGGACCACTTCAATGTTGGAAATGTGGAGGACCCCACATGTGTAGGAATTGTCCACTCGAGAATGAGAGTGCAAGACCAGCTCATAACATTCAAGAGCAAGAAACAGTGGGTCAAGTAGCAAGGGCAGTCCCTAGGATTTATGCAGCACTAGAGGACCGCCAGGCAGATCACCAGTCGACTATGGTTGAAGTAGCAGGTAAGATTGTTGAGCAATCTGTTTCTATTTTGATTGACCCTGGTTCTACACACAGTTACATTACTCCTAGAGTAGTGGAGATTTGTGCTTTTAAGAAAATAAAGCATAGGAAGTCTTGGTTAGTTCAGCTAGCCACTGGAACTAAGAGAAAGGTCAGTGAAGTGGTAGAGAAATGTCCATTGGTCATGGATGGATTGGTCACTTGTGTAGATCTGAATGTTCTACCGCTTGGTTCCTATGATGTTCTCATTGGAATGGATTGGTTAGAAGCTCATAGGGTGAAGCTTGACTGTTACCATAAGACTTTAGAATGCATGAATGAAGAAGGGAATCTAGTAGTTGTGAAAGGCATTGCAAAGGTGATTTCAGTAAGGCAGGTTTCAGCAATGCAATTAAAGAAGTTCTGTAGGAAGGGTTGCCAGTTGTATGCAGCTCATATTTTGGAGGAAATGGGAGATAAAACTCTTAGGTTGGAGGACTATCAAGTATTACAGGAATTCAGGGATGTGTTTCCTGATGAGATTCCAGGGCTTCCTCCAAAGCGGGACATTGATTTCACTATTGAACTTGTGCCAGGAGCGGCACCAGTGTCCAAGGCACCCTATAGGATGAGTACACCGGAGATGCTAGAATTGAAGATGCAACTGCAAGAGTTGTTGGACAAGAAGTATATGCAACCAAGTGTGTCCCCTTGGGGAGCACCAATTCTGTTTGTAAAGAATAAAGATGGTACACTCAGGTTATGTATTGATTACAGACAGTTGAACAAGGTTACTGTGAAGAATAAATATCCTTTGCCTAGGATTGATGACCTCTTTGATCAAATGAGAGGAGCAAAGGTATTTTCCAAGATTGACTTGAGGTCTGGTTACCATCAAGTGAGAATCAAGGATGAAGACATTCATAAGACAGCCTTCAGAACAAGGTATGGGCATTATGAGTTTGTAGTGGTAACATTTGGTCTCACGAATGCACCAACTACATTTATGTGCCTTATGAATAGCGTCTTCAGCAGATATTTGGATAAATTTGTTCTTGTTTTCCTTGATGACATTCTTGTTTATTCTAAGAATGAGGAAGAGCATGAAGAGCATTTGAGATTGACATTGCAATTGCTTAGAGAGCATCAGTTGTATGCGAAATTGAGCAAGTGTGACTTCTATAGAGATAGGATTCAGTATTTGGGTCACATTATCTCAGAGGAGGGTATATCTGTGGACCCTAAAAAGATTGAAGCCATTGTGAATTGGCCTACTCCGAGAAATGTGATAGATGTAAGATCTTTTATGGGACTTGCAGGATACTATAGGAGATTCATTGAGGGATTCTCCAAAGTTGTACATGCCATCACTTCTTTGCAAAAGAAGGGGATGAAGTTCGAATGGACATCGAGGTGTGAAGAAAGCTTTCAGCAGTTGAAGAACCTTCTCACCAGTGCACCAGTATTGAAGGTTGCAAATCCAGAGAAAGATTTGTGGTGTGTACCGATGCATGCGGACAAGGGCTTGGAGGAGTCCTCATGCAGGACAACCATGTGATATGTTATGAGTCAAGAAAGCTGAAGGAACATGAGAAGAACTATGCCACTCATGATCTAGAGCTTGCAGCCATAGTACATGCTCTCAAGATGTGGAGGCATTACTTGATGGGTAGGAGATTTGAGCTTAGAATAGACCATTGTGGACTGAAGTATTTGTTTGATCAGCCTACTCTGAATGCTAGGCAAGCAAGATGGCTGGATTTTTTATGTGAGTTTGATTTTGAAATCAAGCACATAAAGGGAAAAGAAAATAAGGTAGTTGATGCACTCAGCAGGAAGATGCAGGAAATGCATGTGGCATCTCTTAGTATTTTCCGATCAGATTTGAGGCAGCAGATTGTTAGTCATGCTGCTGAAGATGAATTGTATGAGCAAGTAAAAGACAAATTGCAGCAGCAAGGCCTTGAGAAGAAGTATGAGGGATATAAAGTTGAAGAAGATGGACTTCTCACTTATAAAGGTAGGCTTTATATTCCAGATGTAGTAGATTTGAAAAGAGTTGTCATGGATGAAATCCATCAAGCTCCGTATTCTGGTCACCCAGGATATCAGAAGACGATTGCTACAGCTAGAAAGCAGTACTTTTGGCCAGGAATGAAAATGGATATGGCTGAGTACATTTCTAGGTGTATGAAATGTCAGCAGGTAAAGGTTGAGCATCAACATCCAGCAGGTTTGTTGCAACCTTTGCCAGTTCCAGAATGGAAATGGGAAGTTATTTCCATGGATTTTATTACAGGATTGCCGATGACTTGGAGACAACATGATTCCATCATGGTTGTGGTGCACAAGTTGACAAAGGCAGCACATTTTATACCAGTGAAGTCTACGCATAAGACTGATGACATTGCAAAGATCTTCATGAAGGAGATATTCAAATTGCATGGATTGCCAAAGGCAATAGTCTCTGACAGAGATGTCAAGTTCACTTCCAACTTTTGGAAGGGGTTGTTTGCAGATTTGGGTACAAAGCTAAACTTCAGCACTGCATACCATCCTCAGATAGATGGTTAGACAGAGAGAGTTAATCAGGTGCTTGAAGACATGCTTCGCATGTATGTGATGGATAAACCGACCAGGTGGGAAGATTACTTGCACTTGGTAGAGTTTGCTTATAACAATGGAAAACAGGCATCCTTGGGGATGAGTCCGTATGAAGCTTTGTATGGAAGAAGGTGTAGGACACCAGTGACTTGGGACATTCCAGTGAACAGGATTGTGCTTGGACCAGAATTGCTCAAGGAAATGGAGCAAGAGGTTGTAAAGATCAGGTAGAATCTGAAAGCAGCACAGGACAGACAGAAAAGCTATGCGGATAAGCATAGGGTGAACAGGGAGTTCAGTGTTGGGGATCATGTTTACCTCAGAGTGAGGGCAAGGAAGAGTTCCTTGAAGCTTGGAATTTGTGCCAAGTTGTCACCAAGATACTGTGGGCCGTTTGAAGTGCTTGAAAGAATAGGGCCAGTTGCATATAGACTTGCATTGCCTGCTAGCACTAGAGCTCATAATGTTTTTCATGTTTCTTTGCTTAAGAGATATGTACATGATCCTAACCATGTGATAAATTGGGATGTGATTCAGGTGGAACCCGAGGGAGAGTTCCGAATTGAGCCAAGGCGCATCCTCGACATGAAGGTCACAATACTCTGGAACCGAGCCATAGGTCAGGTAAAGGTGCAATGGGAGCACTACGGACCTGAAGAGGCTACATGGGAGCTGGAGGATTCCATGCGATTGGCACATCCATTTTTGTTCAATTCTGCGGAACACTGAGGCGATACTAGTGTAGCATTTTGTTCAAATTTTGTAAAGCACTGAGGACAGTGCTATTGAAGGGGGAGGGGAATGTCACACCCCGGTTTTGACCTCGTTGCATTAAATGTATATGATGTATATATTGTAAATGATCATGGTGTGGAGCTCAAGGCCAAGGCCCCACCATTGATTGGTTATGCTATGTTTAGGTTGAAATTGTCACCGATGGTGTATCGGGGCATGCGACATAGATATTAAGCTTTGTCATCATGTACATATGCATATTTAATTAAATGAACCCAACCAGCTACGCTCGCAACAACTAAATTGGGAAGGGGCATGATTTTCACAAGGATAAGGGTGTGGGGAAAATGTCAACCTTGAGCCATGAGGGAAAAACCCATGTGTCACCACCTTGTCTTACCCAACCACCTCCATTAAGAATTGCTGGTGGTGGTTGAGGCAGTTATGGTTTTGGGAGTGGAGTGTGGCAGGACTGTCAGTCCTTGCCCACACACACACTCCATCAGCAATGAACCTTACGATGGGTAGAGAGAATGACTACACCCATCATCCATTCTCTCCATTGCGTGTTATCTCCACGACTGTGCTGAAACACTCACGCACCCTCCACTACGCAGGCCTCACGATTTGCTGTTCATCCTCACGCAGGAGCGGAAGTTTCTCACGTTCACGCACTTCTGGCTACGGGGCATTCTCACCATTGTCTGTTCGTTGTTCTCACGCCCAATATTTCTTGGTTTTGGACTCACACAACGAGCTGGGAGCTGTGCTCTCTCATCCACAATTGCTATGAAGGAACCATTCACATTTTCAAATGTATGCTCTCCTTATAGACTGGTATGGTCGTGTAATCTTCCCCTCATTTTAACGTTGAGATCAGAACTGTTGTTCTTCCCGTGCGTTGTGGTCGTCGCCGTCCTCCTCCATATTGTTGTGTTGCTATGGTCTCCTTTGCATCGTGATTGTTGTGGTCTTCCTTATATTTTGGGGACGGGAGTCTGCTCGTTTCACGCACAGGATGGAAGTCTGCATTTTTCTCTTCCTCAGCGTGGTCTATGTATGTTTTCTCGGTGGCTTTGTTGCCCAGGACAGGCTGTGGTTCTTCACCATGTGGTGAGCTATGCTCATTGTTCACATTTTGGGACTGTTGATTTCCCCCATGTTGTAAATTGTGTGCACTGACATGTTCAGTGGCCTATTGAAATTCGCTTGGGAGTCATTTCCCCTGTTAAGCTGTTTAAGCTGTAATAGCTGATTAATTGCCTGCGTGCAATGGTTGGTATTTGGACTGTGTTGGGAGCAGGGATGGGGGCTTGGTTTGCTTGATAAACTTGGTGGCTGGAAACCACACAGACGGAGCTAGAGGGCTGGCTTTCTTCTCCACAACCCCTGAATAGCACTGGAAGGGAATGCAGGGCCTGAGGGACTGTGTAGTAGAGAAGGGACTAATTCCTTGTGTTGGGTGTGTGTGGGTGTCTTAGAAGTCAGGCTAGTTCTGGTGTAGGTGTTCTTGGCTCTGCAATGAGCCCACCAGCTTAGCATTTAGCGTTTCCCAACTCCTAGATGGCCTGATAAAACCAACTGTGTTGGCTTGGCTGTGTTTGTGTATCCTTGGCTATGTGTAAGCCTGCTTGTTCCCTTATTCCTTGGAGAGTCATGCCCAGCTCGGGGGTGGCAGCGCTGCGGAGAGATTAAGGAGCATGCTGCCTATGGTTGGGTGAAACGTTGCAGCGACGTAGCTGGTTGCGGATTGACTTCTTCATAAGATAAGTGATCTTGCTCATTTTACTTCTGCAATCATATTTTCTGTTAATAATTATGATGAGCATGTTGAATGAATGCTTGTAGGAATGTGTGTTGTTTCCACTGCGTATGATAAATATTCGCATCTGTGCATGTTCTACTTCAATGCATTCCGTTATCAGCATTTTCTTTCAGCATTTTAGCATTTTTTATGAATTCACATGTTCATGGGGCTGGTTTGCCCGGATGGTTAACGCCATGGTCGCGTCCTCTTCGCCGGTCGAAGGGAGGGGGACGTGACACCTAAGGATAAGAAAAATCCTTCAGAACGAGCCTCGGGTTCCAAGAAGGAAAAGCACAATAAGTTTGACAAGGCCAAGTGCTCTTACGGCGAGAGGAAATCATCCCGAGAATCTATGTATGAAGAAAACCATAGACCAGATGTCTAGGATCCTTGAACATAATGATATTTCCCTTCCTGAAGGTGCAAATAAGTCTAATGTTGGATGCCATGAGAGATGTCGTGCTCTGAAGGTGGGAATTCATTAGTCATAAGATTTTCTCATTGATTCTGGAGCCTCCAACCACATGGTTGCCTCCAAATAATCATTCTCTTCTTTGGATCTCTTTGGAGGACTAGGAATCCAATAGTGAAAGGAGATGCAAATCATGCCTTCAAGGAATATGAATTTTCTCACTTTCTTCCTAAATCATATCCAAGTGCCTTATTGACTCATTCTAATGATACAAGAAGGATTTGGCATGAAATATTTGGCCATCTGAATTTCAAATATCTCCAGTAGCTGCACAATGAAGAGATGGTTGAGGGATTGCCTCTCATCAAGTCCTTTGAAGGTGTCTGTAATGGTTTCTTAGTAGGTAAGCACCCAAAGAGAAGGTATGAGGTTGGGAATGCAATAAGTGTTGCCTGTGCACTTGACCTAGTTCACATTGATGTATCCATACCAATTCCCACAACATCTATCAATGGATCCAGATAATTCTTGACCTTCATTGATGACTACTCAAGGTATTGTTGGATCTACTTCCTCAAGCATAAGTCTGAGGTGTTTGAAATTGTTACAATTTTAAAATCCTTAGTTGATAACACTCTTGGGAAGAATATCAAAGCACTCGTATCAAATAATGGAGGAAAGTACATCAAAAGAGAATTCCAACAACTATGTGCTTCAACAGGTATTCAGGAGCAACACTCGGTCCCATACACACCACAACAAAATGGTATAGTTGAGAGGAAGAACCGATATTTGAAAGAGATGGTTGCATGCCTTCTTGAAGTAAGAAATGTTCCTCCATATCTGTGGGATGAAGCAATAAATTGTGCTTCGTACATCCAGGACAAAGTGCCTCATAAGTTAATGATTGGGGTCACTTATTTCTAAGAATTGATGGGACATAAGCCCAATGTCTCACATCTGAGAGTTTTTGGCTCCAAACCATGGGCCATAATTCCCACTAATAAGAGGAAATCCTTCCAAGCTCAGAGTAGTGAAGAAGGTATAATTACTCAAACAACTCCATTTGCAGATGATGATGTATTAACTAACATTTCAGGTTTATAGTTAAAAGATGAGGATCAAGATGCTCAATATCTTGATATTGAGAATTAACTTCAAGTAAATCCAGATCCAGATCCAACACCTGCTCCCAATAAAAGGCCTAAATGGGCCCAAAATCTCATTGAAGCTGCTGGGAATAGTGTTGGTGATCCAGATGACAAAAGAAGAACAAGATCTTAGTATCAGGATGAAAACCTTGCACTCTCCATACATATCCACTTCTCCTAGATAGGTGCTTAATGACGATGGGTTCAAACCCACAATCCTACAAGGAGGCTTGCCATGATGCAAGATGCTAGGTAGCCATGGATGATGAGTTTGATTCACTACACGACAACTAGACTTGGAAGCTTGTACCCTTACCTCCTGGGAGGAAGCTAGTTCAGTGAAAATCGATCTACAAGACCAAGCTAGAAGCTAATGGAACCACTACCAAGTACAAGGCTTGGTTAGTAGCAAAGGTGTACTCACAAGTCCATGGGATGGACTACAATGAGACATTCGCTCCTGTTGCAAGAGTGGACTCCATAAGGCTAGTTTTTTCTATTGTAGCTTTGAAGAGGTGGTAGGTACATCACATGAATGTGAAGAGTGACTTCCTCCATGGTGACCTGGAAGAAGAAATCTATATGATACAACCTTAGGGGTACACTGAATATTCCTCCTTGGCTTGAAAATTGAGGAAATCTTTGTATGGGCTCAAACAAGCCCCAAGGGCACGGTATTCCAATATGGATGCCTTCCTAATGTCATAAAAATTTGAGAGGTGCAAGTCTAATAGCAATGTATACATGCAGCATAAGGGAGGCTTCTTACTATTGATTGTTCTGTATGTAGATGACATTCTCATTACTAGTGGCTCAACAACTTGTTTGAGAGGAACCAAGTCAACTTTGAGCAAGGCATTATCCATGACTGATCTAGGGATGCTAAGGAAGTTTATTTTTCTCAAAGTGAATAAAAAATATTCGGGAATCATGATTACATAGTCCAGATACATAGGATATTCACTCAAAATATTCCACATGATAGATTGTAAAGAAACACCCTTCCCCTTCTTGTCTGGAGTTAGGTTGGAAGAAGGTGGTTCCACACCACTGGTTGATAGTACACTCTACAAACAATTGATTGGTAGCCTATTTTACCTCGCCCATTTGAGGCTAGATTTGTATTATGTTGTGAGATTTGTTTCCATATTCATGAAGCATCCACATGAGCTGCATTGGAAAGCAACTAAGCGCATCTTGCATTATGTGTAAGGTGTGAGGGAGTTTAGGATACACTATTTTTTTGGTGCATAGCTAGATTTGATTGGTTTTACTGAATCATATTGGGATAGTGATAGTATTGATAGGAAATCTACATCAATATTTGTGTTCATGGTGGGATCTGGACCAATCTGTTGGTCAAGCAAGAAGCAAGCAACTCTTTCTCTCTCTTCAACTAAAGCAGAGTATCAGGGGGTTGTGAATGCAATTATTCAGGTAGTTTGGCTACATGGGATTCTGAAAGAGTTTGGAATTCACACTTCTCCTTTAGTAGAACTCTTTTGTGATAATCAAATTGTAATCAAGATATCCAATGATCCAGTACAGAAGCAACGTACCAAGCACATTGAAGTACACATGCACTACATCCTGGAACTAATGCATAGTAAGGCGATAATTCTACATTACCGCCCTATAGAGGAGAATATTGGAGACATATTCGTCAATTCTTTCACTGAAAAGATATTTTTTTATCTCATATCTCTTCTAAGTGTAAAGGTTTGAGCCAGTTATTGTTCCTGGTTTTCCTGTTCATTTTGAGGTGGGGGGGGGGGTTCCCATGAGATTTTCCCCATTTTCTCTATTTGTTGAGTAGTTATTTTTGCATTAGATTGTATGGGTGAAATTTGGTCTTAGTTTCCAGGGCCCAGGTTGTCCATGTTAGGATTAAATGGGGGGGTGTTAGGATTAATTAACTAATCCTCCCTTTGACCACCATAACCTAATTGTCATTTCATAGCTTAGGAGTTTATTGCCACCTAACTAGTGCCATAAGGGACTCATCTTGGGCCCACCTAACACTTGATACGCAAGTCTGCATGAGTTTAGGATCTCCATAGGCCAATCCCTATAATTTAGGAGCACACATTGAGTCATTGGAGTTCATCATCAGTTCACCCTAGTATGTGTTGAGTTAACCTCAGAAGGGCATCGATTAGTTCATCTCCAGTTAATCTAGCACCACTTTTCCCTGATTAAAGGAGGTTAGGCACATTTTCCTATCTACCTTGTCGAGTTAACTAACTGTGAATTGATTTAGTTGTCTTCAGTTAGAATAATGAGCTCTCAGTGGTGTTTTTCTCACATTGAGTTAGCACTAGAGTCAGTCCAAGTTGGTGAATTCGAATCCTACCTAGTGTATTCGAATTCTCCCTATTGTATCATCATTGTATTAAAGAGAGGTTAATGATAATTCATGTAATGTTATGATGACCAAATTTTGTCCCTTGATTGTTCAATTTTCACCATGAATGTTTGATCAGTGTACACTGAATTGCTTCTCTCTCCTACAACCTTCTTTCATAGTGAATTCATTCAGGCTAAGGATCCTAAGCTTTGGTAAATTAAGCATAAGATTGAGAGACAACAACCTTAAATTCTTTAATCATTCCTTAAATTCTTTAATCATTCCATGAATACTTCATAAAAGTAAGACATTCACGACAAAATTTGTACCAAATTGAGAATGAATAGCTTCCTCTTAAGCTTTGTATTATACTATCTACAACATTGCATAGAAAATGGAAGATAAGGAGATACAAAAAGAACATAGGAGATTTTGCATGGTCAAAACTAAGAATCCTTCAATGTTGGGTCACAAAACCAATGTTGCATCACACTTTCAAATCTTGCAAAAGTAACACTTAGATAAAAAATAATGTCGACCCTTGATCTAGAGCTTAAAACCCTATTTATAGTCTTTACAAAAATAACAAAATTTTGGTTGATAACAGATTATAGTTACAATACAGCATGTCATAACATTTTTTTAACAAAAGGTAAAACGTCTCCACATTAATTGCATGGATGTTGACTGGATTGATGTGGAGCCTAAGGATATATTTGAGGTTGCTGACGTGAAAGACCAAATTGGAAAAATGGAGGCATGGCCCACGTCAACGGAGGTGATGAGAAATGTGGTTTCAGGGTCAAGCATGGGTAGTTTTGTGATAATTCTTGTGCGACCCTAGACTACTCCTAAATGGACACATGTCATAATGGTTTCAACGTCAGGGTCAGAAACCAAAAATAATCACCTCGTAGTGTTCAAAGCCTGAAATAATCTCGACCGTTGATTAATTGTTCTAGATCACAAACCTGTATGTCCATTAAATCACATACTCCTTTGTGGGACCCGGAGAATATTCCATTCATGCCATCAAATTTGAAGGTTTGATTATTCTCGGTTGATATGTGGACCAATGGTTTTTTAGTCAGGGTCATCTCCATGGATTAATGATCGTGCACCTTTGTTGGCCTGAAGGCGTAATGACCATTGCTTTTTTGCATAGATCTTGAGGTACGAGATGCAACCCAACTTCTTTGTAACCAAGAGGTCATCATCGTATGATGTGACATATATGTTTAGATGACCTCATCTCTGCATGTTTCCATAAATGGTTTCAGGGTCCTCGAGGAAGTGGTAAATTGAAATTGATTTAGCGACACTGACTCCTCTCTGTAGTGACACGTGTACCCTGGAATATCACTTCAGGTTCTTGATGGGATTTTAATGAATGTGCAGCTTGGTGGCCATGAACGCATCTCTACCGTAGATCTAGCGCAAATGCATAAGATTTGATCTTGTGTTGTATTGAAGTTAGGATATTAAATTCTTTGTCTTCCTTTGAAATAGATCTGTTTTGTAAAGTGCTACCTCGTGTTTCACAACTACAATCAAGATCGTTGAGAGAAAAATTTATGTGCTTAAACTAGTTATTCAAGCTCGTTGTCATACCGGCTTGACCCATTGCAAAAAATATCACCAACAGGTCCTTTACAAAACCCTTTGAATTTCCTTCATCTTACATTAAAAACAACACATTTTGCTACAACGACAATGCCACATTGTGTTTCCCAGTTATGCCTCTTGAACTCCAAAGGAGAAGAGCCAATAAACATAAGAATACCACTCCAAAAAACACAAAAATATATCCTTGCAAGTAGAGGCAAACCAAAATTTGATATACCCAAAGAGAACCCCAACAATCCAAGAGGGAATTCCAAAAACAATAGGCATAGCACAAGAACAAACACAAGAGAGCCCATGAGGACCACTAATGTCTATTGAAGATATCACATTAGGTGCTCTAATAACACTAGTGCTCGGATGATCACCCCAAGCCACTCGAATTTTAGGTTCTCTGGATATCTGACGCCGAAAAAAACGTGGAAGAAAAACATGAGCTCCTTTGGTGCAAAGGGCGGTCGTGGGAAGGAAAAGTCCACAAAATTCGTGTCCAGGTCGCAGAAGGTTGGCCTTTATTTCTTAGTGGGACATTCGCTAGGTTTCTTAAGGCTGGAAAGTATGCACAACGAGTTGGGGCTTGTGCTCCGGTGTATCTCACAGTTGTTCTCGAATATCGTGCGGGCGAGATGGCTAAGGTTTTCCTAGTCTAAGCCTCTCAGCGACAGAAGAGGGATCACACAGTCGAAGGTCTAGGCCTCGAATCTTCCCCTCTTTCTCTGATTCTCCCTTCGCAAACCGTTTTGCACAGGCAGATCGTTCCTGAGGATTCCTCACTGGCACCTCAAGATCCCAAATCCTTCTTGATTTTTGTAAGATATCTGAAGGGGGTCTCTCTCTGCTTACGAGTGACCCCACAAATCTATGTTCTGCAGCTGAAATCCTTGATTGAACAGGTATAAGACCGTAGGGGCTTATCTTTGCAGGATGACAACTCTCAGATCACTGACAACTACACAGCCTTGGAATCTCAAAGGACGCTTGCATCTCCATGGTGGCTAGTCTATGGGGAGGAAACAACAGATTCTCTGCTTATTAGCCTAAGCACTTCAAGGATGGAATGCGAGCAGGGCTCTCTACTGCTCAAAATTCGGTCCAGACCCCACACCCAGTCTAAATAGTAGATAAATATGAGGAGGTTTCCACTTTGGAGATTGCACAACCGGAAGTCTTCAAGAACATTCTCGAGTTCAAGGAGAAGAACCTAACCTACAGATTCAATGGATTGTGGCCAAAAGTAAAATATCTCTTTGAGTGGATTGGCTCAAATTGGTCCGACGAGTGTCAGGTATTACTATGCTCCAAAGGGTTTTTTTTAGTGAATTTTCCTTCTCGAGAAGACCTTCTTTCAGTTATGAGCAAAGGGCCCTGGTTTTGGGGATATGCAGGGATTTTCATAACCCCCTGGTTCCCTAAGTTTGACCCTTTAACTAAGGTAGTGACGAAAGTTCCCATCCGGGTATGTCTTCCAAACTTACCAATCCATTTATGGACATAATTGGTCTTCAAAGGGATAGGTAACGCTTTGGGCTGCTATTTGTCCTCTGATGACACTCGCTCAGCTCAGGGTCTCTTCACCTTCGCTCACATTTGTGGCACCATTGATATCAATTCAGGGCTTCTCGACAAGATCAACCTAAAACTAGGCAGCTCCATCTGGAATCAAGCTTTGGACTATGAAAACACAGCCTTTAGCTGCAATATCTATTGACACACATGCCACCTACTTAATTCTTTCCCACAAAGGAAGACCCAAAAACAAAGAACAATGAAGGCACACAGAGCCAAAAGCTAGAAACTCGGGATACCCTCGCATGAAGAAAACAAACAAGATGACCAGTTGGAAGAAGAAAACAAACAAGATGACCAGCTTGATGAAGACACGCCCTAGAAAAACAGGAACAGAGGTCCACTCCACCTCCGCTCGAGGTGCATATGCATCTTCAAGAAGATGAAAGCACGAAAGGCGACCCTCCTCAAGGGAAAAAAAGATACCATGAATATTCCTCTTCAAACTCTGATAAGGAACTCCACCATGATTCCATTGACTTGCTGCAACTGGCCCTAGTGTCCCCAGCTTTAGGGGGATGGATACAAGTCAAGAAAAAACAAGGGAAAAAAGGAAAGACTTGAGAATCAACCCAATTCAGGGATGGGATCTTTTTCTTTGTAATATTCAAGTCTTAGCTTCTCCTTCAACTGCCCTCTCCTATGATCCTATATTGGATTTGGCTTAGTGTTTAGTTGTGCCAATCTAGCTGAGTGTTCTAAGATATTTTTTCTGGCAGATAGCCACTCCTTTCCACCTTACTTGCCTTTGGGTAGGTAGTGGAAAATAGTTTGCAACATTATTTTATTTCAAGGAAATACAATGTTCTTCACTAGCTTACCAAAAAAAAACGCTAATGCTCAAAGAGTAGGCCTCTAAAGTTCGAGAAATAACAATGGATTCCTCCAAAACCAACAAACTAATAAAACCACAAACAAATTGTCCCCATATATCGTATCGTTCATAAGCTCACATGTTGTCATGTGATAGGAAAAGTAATTTCCCATCTTATCAAGGATATAATAAAAGACCCTTGAATGACATTGAGAGCTTCATATCAAAATACAAATTATCTATGAAAGGAGAAACTTAATAGGGACCCTCCATTTATCCTAATCCTTCACTCAACTCTGAGCCATGATTGGCTTGTAAGTCGGCTTTGTCATTTTGTTTTCTTAGGGCATGGAAACAAGAGGTATATTCAAAATCAAACATCAAAGCAATGTTCCTTTAAGTCAGTTGATGAAAACTAAAGTCTTGAAGTGAGGTTTGTATAATATATATTGAATGATAATAGAGGAATCTCCAATTATAAATACCTGATTTACACCTATTTTTTTACAAGGATTAACCCCTAGCATGTTGCAAAGGGATCTATCTTTTAATTGGTAGTTCTTCCAATCCCTAGGAAAAATTGTTTTTTTTGTCCTCTAGGTTCTTAGATAACACCCATCCCCCTAGACACCTCACAAATCACCCCTCAAAATGAACAATTTCCCATGAAAGGTAGAAATGTCAATATAGGAAGGAATGCATAGGTTGAGAAGAGTGTGAAGGAATTGAGCCATTTCTAGAAGTTCATTCCATTATTTTGTAGATCATGGTGTAAAATTGAATAGGCAAGTGAGATTAGAAGTAAGTTATAGAGATAGTGAAAAACAACAATATTATTCACTCATGGAAATGGGTTGTTAAAGGCAATGAGTACAAGGTCACATAGGAAAAACATGGAGATGTACAAAGGCACACAAAATAAGCTATTGAGTAGGCGATCCCAAATTTAGAAGAACATATGTATATCCAAGCCATTGATGTACAAATACGATTATCCTTCAACCACAAATTATTTGACCTCTCTTTTAAAAAGCATGACCTCTACTAGCTTCCAATTATTTCAACAATTAGTAATGCTTTCATGACCTTGAAATAGTTGAACCATGCGACCACACTTGAGGTTTAAAATTGCAATGACAATTTACATTACAAGTAGCAACAGTAACATGATATCCATTATTTATCTACGGGGGTAGAGAGCTTATATGGAATTTCAACTTTTACCCAATACTTTTCTTTAACTTATCTTTGGATGGCATACACATCAGGAAACCCATGGGCACCTCCCCTCATTCTAAGGATGGTTTTGAGGGTGAACTAGTATATTGCAGCTTTGAAAACCTAACCCAACGACTAAATCGAGTGAGGCCCATAATACTCATAGAGCTAACTAACGTAGGGGCCTAACCTTGTGACCTCTTACTTGTAATTCACAACAATAAACCACTCGAGCAAACCAATTGAACTCAGCTTACCTAATAGATATCTTTCAAGCTTTCAATATTATATTTAGATCCTTGCTCAAGGTTAATCCAAAGTTGTCTAAACTCTTCTGCCATCTAATGTTAATTTCAAGAATGAAGACCAAGTCTACACCATAAAACATTAATATAAGTACATTACAAAACTATTAGTATATGGTTTATTATCATTCATATATATATATGAGGAGATTATTTTTTGTTTTTATATTATATGTGTATTATTCCTTACTTATGGAAGGAGATTATTTTTTGTTTTTATGTCCTTGTGACATATATGAATCACACACAGGCATTATTATGTCTATACAAGGTCGATTGTTCTAAGAGATAAAGTTAGACTTATGCATCCAGATTATATTATTTAATTGAATTTTCTTATCACTAAATTTTCTTAAATGTGATTGGTTCATTTGTTGTGGTGCCAGCCTCATAAAATGGTGCCCAAACCTTGGCGTATGTGCTTAGGCCATCAAGCATTTAGTGCAATAAAAAGTTAACATTTAGTGTAGCAAGGATATATCTAAGATAATATTTGATTGGTGTCAATGGAAACTCACTAGAAACTTGTAATGACAGATTTATTCAAGAGATGTGATAATATCTTCCACACAACACCATCTTCTTTCCTTATACATCATTCAAAGAATGTACAAGAAAATCCCATTACACTTACCAAAAATTAACAATATTCAAACAAGTTTTAACGTAGCACTAAAATTATATGATATATGCAAAGCTCATCTTGACTTGGAAACACTAACATTTTTTAATACAAAATCCAACGGCATAGGTGTTCGATTTTTTGACATAATGTTGTTGACCATTCGACAATCAGATTCCTTTTTAAAAGTTGGTAACATTTCGACGGATATTCGACAGTAAAATAACCACGTCAAATTTCTGACATATACCCGTCAGATATCCGACATGACTATTTTAATATTTTCGTCACAAATCCGACAAAGTTCATTGCATAGGGGGTCGGATAACAGACGACTTATATATCGAAAATCTGATGAAGTTCACTACATAGGGGGTCGGATAACCAACGACTTGGAGATCGAAAATCTGACGGAGTTCACTACATAGGGGGTCGGATAACCAACAGGCCAATCTATCGATGGTATGACACTACCGTCGGATTTCATGGAACATCCGATGAGAAAATACGATAGAGTTCACTGCATAGGGGGTTGGATAATTGACACAGAGAGCCGTCGGTGGTATGGAAGCACCGTCGTATTTGATGGAACATCTAACAAGACAATTCCATGAATTTCACTACTTAGGGGGGCAGAGAAGCGACAAGGAGAATCGTTGGTGGTATCGCATTGCTCTCGGACATAATGGGAAAGGACGTCAGAAATCCGACGGACCTGTGGAAATTTATAAAAAAAAATATCTGGGTGAGAGAACAACTATAGACCAAGACTTACTTCATTCCCTCTTCCTTCCAATGGATCTCATGTGGCTGGTGCATATTCCATGCTACAACAATTACAACATAAGACAAATCAAGTCTTGTATGTGTAAGGTATAGAAAACTACCAACTAGATGCATGTACAATGTACAATCTACCAAAGGAGAATTGTCAAATTCACCTAGTTTAATGCCATAAAGGAAATGGCACTTGGTTTCCTTACAATCAACCATGTTAAACTTATTTAGCAGGTATGAAGCATACTTTGGTTGACTCAGCATGATGCCTCTCTCTGATTTCTTAATTTCCAAACCCAAAAATTGCCTTAGCAATCCTAAATCTATCATGGTAAATTCATTGTGTAAGGATGCCTTGATTGATCCAATTTGAGTGTTGCAACTCCCTGTAATCAAGAGGTCATCTACATAAAGTACAATAACCTGCAATACAATACCAACTTGCTGAAAATATACATTTGGATCATATTTGCATCGAATAAACCCAATTGAGAGCAACAAAGCATCCATTTTTGCATACCAAGCCCTGGGGGCTTGCTTGAGTCCATATAGTGATTTATTCAACCTGCAAACAAGTAAAGGATCTCGCTGTAAACCTTCAGGTTTCTGTATGTAGATATCATCTTGTAGCTCACCATGTAAGAATGCACTCTTGACATCCATATGGTGCACTTGCCAACTCTTACTAGTTGCAATTGCTAGAACTAGTCTTATTGAATCCATCTTTGCAATCGATGCAAAGCTTTCGGAGTAGTCCACACCATGGACTTGAAAGTAGCCCTTAGAAACTAATCTGGACTTGTACTTCACATCTGAACCATTAGCATCAAGTTTGGTTCGAAAGATCCACTTGCATTGAACAAGCTTCCTCTTGGGAGGAAGGGGAACCAATTCCCATGTTTCATTCTCTTGGAGAGAATGGAATTCTTCTTCCATTGCTAATTGACATCTTGGATCATGAAAAGCTTGTTGATATGGATCTGGATCAGATCCAATCAGCATATAATAGTGGTAAGCAAGAGCACTTTCACTTGCAAAGGAAGTATTGTTAGATTTAGATCTAATCTTCCTAAGCTCTTGGGGATTGCCTGCCAATTCCCCTGCAACTTGTATGACTTTTTCATCCCACTTGGGCCTTGATGGTGATTCATCTAAAACAATTCCATCTACAGCCATATCAATATTAGAATTATCAGAAAATGCAGAGCATGAATCATCACTTAATTCATCAAGGTGTTGGGGAGAAGAGCATTCCCTTGGTGCAAGCTCAACATCTGGTATTGGTTCCTCTTCGAATTGCACACTCCTCTCAATCAAAGTCTTGAGTGTGGATGTGTCAAAGAGTTTGTAACATTTTGTATCCTCACCATAACCAACCATGATGCATTCCTTTCTCTGTGGCTACAATCCTTCTTCTTTTCTAGAGGAATTCGAACCCATGCTCTTGATCCAAAAATTATGAAATTTGAGACAATTGGTTTATGGCCAAACCATGCCTCGTAGGGACTTTTTCCTTTGACTGATTTGTGGAATGCATTGTTATGTATATGTGCATCACAATTAATAGCCTCGGCCCATAGCTTGGGACTTATATCCCTTGCCTCAATCATGCATGTGGACATCTCCTTGAGAGATATGTTTTTGCTCTCTACCACACCATTTTGTTGTGGTGTGTAGAGAGTTGAATGTTGCATTTGAATGCCACATTCCTCACAAAGTCGCTGCATATTTTTTTTGACATACTCCTTCCCATTATCAGTCCTAAGGATCTTTATCCTATGCCCACCTTGATTCTCTACTAAGGCCTTCCAAATATTCAATTGTTCAAAGACTTCATATTTCAATTTTAGGAAGTATACCCAACAGAATCTCGAGTAGTCATCAATGAATGTGAGTACATACCTTGATCCACCATAGGAGGGAGTGGGTAGAGGACCAATCAAGTCTGAATGTACCAATCCAAGAGGTTGTGAAGCTCTCCTTTCCTTCCCCTTCTCATAGCTGCGCTCTGGATGCTTGCCAACCACACAGGAAATGCAAGCTCCATTTGATGATTTGGTTGGAGGAAGTCCTTCCACCATATCATCCTTGTGCAGTGCTTGGAGATACCTGTATTTCATGTGTCCAAACCTTTCATGCCATAGCTTGGAAGTATCATTGGTGTGAGAAAGGAGCGCTTGGTCATTGGAACTAGGGAGAAAATTCGAGAACTTTTACATCCTCTCTTGGTGGTCTACATACCCAATTTCCACAACTTGGCTGGATGAGACTTCTGTAATCTCTACCAAGCCAGGAGTGAATGTCACTCTCTTGGCTTATCCTGTATGAGTCATTTGATAGACTGACAACAAATTTGTTGCCAACTCTGGTACATAGAGCACATCACTGAAGCAACCATGCTCCAAATCAATCCTACCAATTCCCTTGGTCTGGATTTCAAAGTCATCTCCCATTCGAACTACTGGGCCAACATTCGAATGCATGGAGCAGAAGAGCTCTCTGGTGGACACCATATGTGTACATGCCCCTAAATCAATAACGAATGTTTAGGAATTAGATGTACCTACTACCAAGGCATGAAATTTCTCCTTGTTGTCTGAACTGGAGGTGTCATCTTTCTTCCTTACGCCATCTAGGACATGGATGTTGTTTTTCTCCGGCAGTTGCGCCATCTGATCAATGGTTTTCTTCATGCATGAGCTTTCTAGATTCCATCCATTGTGGTAATATGTGCATTTGGTTTTCTCTTTCCCTTTCTTGTCCTTCTCCTTGGGAGGATTCGAACCCCCATCATTGGATTTGGGTTTATTAGAATTCCACTTCTATGGATGCTTCGAATTCTTTGCCTTCTGCTTTCCCTTGGAGGCATTCAAAACACCCATGGCCAAAGCTTTATCCTTAGCTTTGATGGTTCCCATTCGGACTAGCTTGTCTTGGTCTTGGGTGAGGGATTCCATGAAGCTGGCTAGTGTTGACATCTGCCAGTTTCGAAGTGTCAATTTAACCGAATGGAAGGTGCTTATGAACATTGAAAATTTTGGGCCTAACTTCGAAAGGATGGACAATATCAACTGATCCTCTTTCTTCTCAATTCCACATTGCTTCAGTTGAAGCACTAGAGATTTGAACTTCATGAAGAACTCTTGGATAGTTTCAAAATGCCGCTGGGCTTAGGCTTATGAGCTCGTTTTCAAGCTGATGTTCTCTCAATTCATCATTTTCCCCAAAGAGTGATTCTAGTTTAACCCAAACTTCATTTCGGGTTGTCAAACTATCTATATGAAATAAGAGCTCTCTTGAAATACTCAGGCATAGCAATCCATAGGCTTCACCAAGTCTATTGAAGTACTTGGCTTTCTCTACAACAGAGTTTGGCTCCACCTCTGTGCCCATGGTAACTCTGTAGAGACCCTTGGATCTCAATTGAATAACCATTTCTTCCTTCCAATCGAAGAAATTGAAGGGTGAACACAAGATGTGGGTTGCTTCCATTTCTTCCTACGCTAATGGTGAGAAAATTGTTGAAAGTCCTCCAAAAAACACTCAATTTTATCTAGAATTTCTCTAAAAAATGCAACTCAAATGATCAATATTGATCTGAAACTCACTAAACTCCACTCAGCTTTGATACCATGTGAGAATTTTGATCTACAGCAAGATCTAGGAGCCTTATAGAAACTCACAAATCGAATTACATGCAAAACCAACAAAAAACCATGAAAAGAGAACAATTTTACACATGTAATGTGAACTGAAACTAGATACTATTTGACTGTATAACATGTGAATATGTTAGTAACAAGTTTATATTACATTTGAAGTGGTTCGTGAGGCTTCGGAAGCCCAAAATGACTGTACATGTGAAATTGGCCAACTTGGCCTCAATCCCCCCTAGGTGGGCCAAACTAGCTCCAACTCAGCCCAAATGGTCACAAATGGAGGTATGGACATGGTTGAAGTGACTTGGAGCAATCATGACTCCTTGGCATGTGTGGGTGTGAAAAATAAGGTGAGTGAGAGGCTCTAGGTGGGCATTAAATGCCCAAAACAGTCCAAAATTGGGTTAAATCCACCCCTAACGCTCCTAGTCAACCACAAACACCACACTCAATGAATGGGAGCGCACCAGCAATGAATGAGGGCGCACATGTGGAGTTTGAATGAGTTGGAGCGCTCATGTAGGTGTGAAAGATCCAATTTAACTGGTTATTTTGCCTAATTAAGCTACCTAAGTCCAAACCATAGTGTATTAATGCACAAATGTAAACAAAGTTGACTAGGGACTTAGACTAAGGTACTAAGTGTTGTATTATTGTTCTAACAAGGCCCTCAACTCTACATTTATAACTTTAATTCCTAAAAGTTGAAATCCCAACTCCTTTGAGTATTTTAGGCCAATTGCATTATGCAACTTGATATATAAAATAATTGCAAAATTCATCGCAAGAAGGATCAAGCCAGTCTTGTCAAGGAACATATCTATAGATCAATTCAGTTTTTTAGAAAACATGCAAATCATGGATGAAATTGGTGTTGCTCATGAGGTATTCAACAACATTAAAGCTAGAAATATAAATGCTTTGATTTTACAATTGGACCTGTCAAAAGCTTATGACATGGTTAATTGGGTTTTTTTAAGAATGGCTCTACTCCAAATAGGTTTGTCATGGAATGTCATTCAATGGATAATGGTGTGTGTTTCTTCTGTCAATTTCATAGTTTTGATGAATGGATGCTCTTCGTATTTCTTCCTTGCCTTAAACAGGGCTTCCCTCTGTCGCCCTTGTTATTTCTGATCATTATGGATGGTCTCAGTCATTTAATTGGAAAGGCAAAGGAGGAAGCCCTAATAAAACAAATTAAAATATCAAAAAAATGTATTTCTAATCTTGTTTTCGTTGACGACACGATGTTATGTGGGATTGATTATTTAAAGGAATGGCAATCGTATAAGTCTATTCTGGACTTATTTTTCCACACCACAGGTTTGAAAAACAATGTTCTTAAATATTCCTTTTTAAAACACAACCTGAAGGAGATTCCTGAGAAGGAAATATCTAGTATTCTCCCCTTTCAATTCAAAAACCTTATGAAAGGAACCAAGTACATGGGTTATATCATCACCCTGAATGGTTACCAAACAAAGGATTGGCATTGTCTTTTAAAACGTTTTGATAAAAGAATCAACAATTGGTGTTGGCGATGATTGTCTATTGGCGGAAGACTTACTTTGGAAAAAAATGTGTTAGATAACCTATCGGTCTACTGGCTATCTTTAAGCAAAGTTCCAAAATCCATCCTCAATTCTATTCGTAGAAAAAAATTTAATTTTATTTGGTTTGGATCTAGAGAGCGACACAAGTTCCATCTGGTTGAGTGGGAGCGTCTTGCTTGTCCCAAACACATAAGTGGTTGGTCATTGAAAAATATTTTCCATTTTTCAAAAGATCTTCTAGAAAGAACTTGTGGAGGGCCATCTTTGGGAACAATTTATGGAGTAAAGAAATTCAATCAAAATACATTCGAGATCCCTCCATTATCCATTGGATCATATCAAAAGAGAAGAAAATGAAAGGGGTATCAAATATTTGGGTTGGGATTTTATCATCTTTCCGGACTTTGAGTGATTGGATTGCATTGATCCGAGGAAACGACCGTTCCATTTTGGTTGGCAAAGATCCTTTTTTGGGAGGCCCTTCAGCTTTCAAACCCTCTTCTATGTAATTTATTTTCTTCATATGAGAGGATATACTTCCTTATATTACTACTTGGTTTCTTGTTCTCGTTCAAATTTCTCTTCAAAATGGAAGTGTGGCACAACTTGGTCGAGTCCACGACAATATGGAAAAGGACTGTATATCTTTAATTCAGGGTCTATATAGAGGCAACATTCGTCTTGGAGAAGTTGAGGATTCCATTGCTTGGTTGGGCATGGAACACAAAATCCAGATCGATCTTTGCTTGTTTGGCTTATGATGCCATCATTTCAACCTCTCAATATCCTTGCAATTGGTGGCCCTCCATTTGCTGGACATGGCACATTGCTCGTAAGGTTAAAATATTTATGTGCTTAGCGTTGGAGAACAAAGTTCTCTCCCGGGACAATATGATTAGACGCGGGTATTATGGAACAAACATCTGCCAATTGTGTTATGGCAGTCTTGAATCAGTGTTCCATTTATTTATTTATTTCCCTTTCTTAAACAGGTATGGGCCTCGATTTGTTCGTCCTGTAACTTGCATTTTGACTGGCCAAATTCTTCATTTGAAGACTGTTTGCAGTTGTGGTTAAAATCGGTTCAAACCTGGGGTGAGCTGCCATGTTTCGGTTTTTTGGGGAGTATGGAATGCTCGAAATAAAATAAAAAATCGAAAATTATTCTCCCTGCATTAGACAGATTGTAAGTTGTGCAATTTCATCCTTCTTAGAATTCAAAGGGAGTCCAGGAGACTTATCTCCTTTTCCCAGGTCCTTTCGGCTTCCTCCGAGTCTTCTGCGGGGTATTTGGTAACAGTTTGATGGGGCGTCTCAGAACGAGGCTCTTTGTTGTGGGGTTGGTGCTGTGATTCATCTGGATGAAGACCATTTCATTAATCTTTGGTTCAATAGTGGATCCTACAGGAGAGCTTTTGGGCCTCTGGCTTGCCTTATACTATGCAAATCTCCGAGGTTATGTCTCGCAACATATTGTTGATGAATCCTCTTTGATAATTAATTGGGAAAACAATCAGGATGATCTTAGCTCTTTGCACCTTCGATCATGGTTCCTAGAGGTGAGATCAATGTTGAATGCTCTTCCACATATCTCAGGCTCTCTCATCAGGGTCTTGATGCTTAAGAAAGGGTTATCTTTATGGAATTCTGGCGTGCTGGTTCTTTATCTTCTAAATATCGTTTGGCCCTCTATTATCCTTTTCTGTATCAAGTTTGGGCTCTTGTCTCAGCTTGTTTTGTCGACTGGAATGGCCTTCTTATTTCATGTATTTGTTTTGTATGGCCTTTTGTCTATTTGAACCTGGCTCTGTTCATTCGGGATCTTGGTTTATTGTTAGTTTCTTGGTTTTTTCAAGTGTATGAATGGGACCTTTGATCGGACTATTTGTATATATACTTTTGATAATTCAAAGTATAGTTTTTTTTTTATGGTATGAGAAAATAAAATATAAAACTTCCAGTCACAAAAACATTAGCATTAATCCATTACCATGGTTTACAAATATTCATGATAGGTAAATGTAACTATTAATACAAGAGCCACGTGGTGGCAATGTCCCCAACATTGTCACCTAGCTCTATGGCTAGCTATAAAGAAAAGTTTTTCCCCAATGGAAACACTTGTTGAAGGAGTTGTTTTTTTGAATTTGATATAAAGCTAAATAATAATAGTTTAAAAGTTAAAATTGGATAATCAAAACTTTATGAGATAACTTAGATCTGTTTGACAACTAATTTTATTAATGTGAAAAACAAACAC
Source organism: Pseudotsuga menziesii (assembly GCA_001517045.1). Taxonomy (NCBI): domain Eukaryota; kingdom Viridiplantae; phylum Streptophyta; class Pinopsida; order Pinales; family Pinaceae; genus Pseudotsuga; species Pseudotsuga menziesii. The sequence goes on along the minus strand of LPNX010705701.1, from coordinate 56,969 downwards.
GAGTTTTATATACATTTCAATTCCATTGACTTAAAATAAACAGAGTATTTTTAATATCATTATTAACTTCAATTTGAATAATCCTTTAACATCATATCTATGTTTGTTTTTCTTAAAATGAATATAATATGATATTTTTTGTTTGTATTTTTATTAATATAAGAATTAAATGGTTTTATTGATTATGTTTTCTTAAAAATTGAAACACTATTATTGATAATGATGCAAATACATTCCACCCATTTTTGAAGAACTTTATGACAACTAGGTATTCCATCTAAAATATAATTTCCCTTGGGGTTAATCAAATAATAATGTGCAATATCGAGCGGCTCTAGTAGTTTTCTATAGGTATTGCCAGCATCTATCCACTTATTATGGGTTTGGAATTCACTTGGAAAATCATGCTTTTCACACATTTCAATAATATTATTCCATAAGGAGGCGAGCTTTATTGTGCACAAATTAGCCTCGATATCCTTCTTGTCACATTTCTTGAAGGAATCATAACATGTGATGGAATCTTCTTTCTCACAGTGCTCTTTATAGCACTCAAGCTCTTCCCTAGCTCAACAACATTTGGGTCACAAAATGGATATCACCAATTCAAGAACATTTTTTAGAAAATGTAAATAACAATCAATGTCAAATTACAATTTAATATCAAACTCTTAACAAAATAAGAAACTAGCAGAACTTTTACTTCTCGATAAGTTGAGAGGATAGCTTTCAACATTAATTTTTTTTGTTCTTCCAAATTTATTTTAAAAAGGGAATTGAATATTACATGATACCCAACACCAATGGCTTCCAAGTGCAATAATATTCCTATCTTGGTAGAAGATTCTGAATCAGGTTTTGCAATTCTTCTTCCAAATATGGTCATTTCTATGGTATGATAAAAAAAAAATCATACGCTATATGCTCTAAGAAATAGTCCTGTACAATATTATCATAAAAATTTTCATGGCTTTGCATTGTCAAATGAAGAATCTTCAAAATGGTCTCACAATTATCAATACTTGTTGCGCCCTCGCTTGAACAAAACATGTAAGTGCTGAAAGGTTTGCACCCTCGCTTGAACAAAACATGTAAGTGTCGAAAGGTTTGTACGGCCTTCTCTTGATAACCCCAACTAACTCCCTCAGAGAGTCAAGGCCATGGTTTGCTATTGTATGGGTATATACCGCAAGACATTGTTAAGAAGAGTCCTACAAACATCTTCAGTAAAATAGCAACCAAGGGCTCAACAATCGACTCAAACGTACAAGGAGTATTTGAGGAACAATATCATGTTTGGAAATCAGGAGACAAAAGTTGCTTGTCCAGTTTTCACGACCATGCCAACTACTTCAACAAGTCCTACATCTCCCACTAAAGGAAATCCAAATGTTATACAAAAAGGAGAGCTTTGCCTCAACCTCTTTTCTAGTACCCATAGTGTGACCAAGGTTGAAACTGCCCCTCCTAAGGAATGACCCACAAATTACACCTGTTTGATCATGGAATGCATCATCACAATGTTAAAATAAGTGACTAAGTATTTCCTCTTTTTATGGATCTAATATCAGTATGTACTGAAAGATAAATTAGTTTACCTTTGCTTGGAAATATGTATTCTCCATAATATGGAGGAAAACCTTAAGAGCTCCCTGGTGGACAAGGGTTGGTTGATCATAATTACCATTAAGGGAAGCAGAGAAGACGTGGTTGTCAACTTGTATATTTCCTTCTCATATTTTCTCTCTTCGATGATGAAACCTTCTATTTTATGAAATTAAGGGAAGGCAAAATATGCAACGCCTTCATACTCATTCAAGCTAAAATTCTCTGAATTGTTTGCACTACGTAACTCTTCCCAACCCTTGGAAAAAATTCCACATGAAACAAGGAAAGTTCCAATATCCTGACCAACAGTGGACCTGCAACAACATTTTTGTAAATTAGCACCAAACTGAAGAAGCAGGCAAAAGGCCGAATTCTTAGATCTTCCTTTGCTGGGTTGAATTTGCGACATAACCCCATACATTTTGGGCATTCATTTCCCATATAGATTCCAGGGAAGTCACCCCTCCATAGCTCCTAGGATGGTCAGTCAAGATTCAAAACTGTCCAAGCCTCAAGGACTTCCATATTAGACTCTACAGACTACCAAATTATTTCAACTATCGACCAACGGTGCTGGGATCTTTAAGATTGAAGTAAGCTATCAAGATTCTAACATGAACTTTAATTATCACCATAAGAGATTACTATAACACCAGTATCCCATAATAGGAAATATCGCATATTGATCTGCTATGAGGCTTCTAAAATTCCAAGACCTGCAATGCGACAATCCTCTGGGTTGTAATCGCAGAGAAATAGTTGCCAATAATTGAAAATATGCGTGCAACCCTGGATTATAGTACAAACTTCATCTATTCCGAAAAACATGTCAACGTGTTAGATTGTAACACAAGCTAATGATAATAGGTATCGTGCCAAAGGCCCTGGTTCGGTCTTATCCGTGTGTAAGGGGTTTTGAGTTTGAGTTCTCACTGTAGATAGGGAAGTTGCTTAAATAACGTAGACTAATCAAACAATCAACATTGGATTCCCATGACAGACTTCCTTAGCAAGGGAAAAAGGAATTTATGGGTATCAACCTAGGTTCCTCATATTGCAATATAAATTTTCCAAAACAACTGGGGTAGGAGTGACATCTGACCTTTGTAACCACATTGGATACTAAGGACTATCTTGTATGCAAAGAGATGAAATCATTTCCATGAGATTCGAAACCATGCCCACTAATTAAAGGTTTGCATTGTTCCACACGCTCTCTATCGAAATGGATGTGTTGATAGTAACCATTTCTCAGAATCTACACATCGTTTCCTACACGTCAATTTCGTAACTTTCTTTCCTCGGTTTCCCATGCCTATTCTATAGTTATTCGCTCTGTCCATTCGATCACAGCTAAGCTCAACTATGAAACGCACAGCTAGGATAAGCGAGACGAGTGGAATTAGAAGAAGAATAAAGATTAGAATTCGGTAAAGTAGTATGGGTGAGATTAAGGAGGTCGAGGTACCTGATCAGTTTAGATGCCTGCTATCCCTCGATCTGATGGAGAATCCTGTTGTTTTGTCCACGGGTATCACTTATGATCGTCACAACATTCAATCCTAGTTGAACCTACACTCGTCTTCATGCAACAACATTAAATTCCCTGTCACCAAGCAGATCATGTGTCACAATGAAGAATTGATTCCTAATCACTTGTTGCATCGATGCATTCAACATTGGTGCGTGCATTAGGTCAATCATGCGAGCGGATCTGTAGAAAGAATGGTCGATTCCATTCAAACCATCGACAACATTCTAGTAGATGTTAATTCGTGCAGAACTGGGCAGAAGTTGAAGGAAGCTATGCAAAACCTTAAATATGCATTAGCCCATAAATGTTACACGAGTAGAGAACGCATTGCCTCCACCAAGCTCGTTGCATCCGTGTTTTGTGGTCATTGTAAAGGAGCAATGGAGAATTTGAAAGAGTCTGTGGACGTATGCGAAGAAGCCTTAGGAACGCTGCTAATGATTAGCCCTATAGACGAAGAAACTCATCCATTATTTACTAGTTCTTCTAAGGCTTTTCTTTGCATAATATGAAATCTTGTAGACAGTAATCTCGAGGGTAAAACGAATGCAATTTTGATCCTTTAGGAACTGGCAGCTGCAGACCCTCTGTGTCGTGAAAAACTTGGGGCCACCAAGGGATTGGCAAAGGGGTTGCTGTAATTTCTTAGAAATGATGAGTCCCCAACTCCTACACCTGCAAAGGCAACTACAATTAGTACCTACTACCATCTATTACATAGCAACAGAGGAAATCATGAGAGAGAAGCTCGTAGAGAGTGGGGCTATTGATCTTTTGTTGGAGATACTTCCTCGGGCAGAGAGAAGCATTTTTGAAACAAGTTTGGGTGCGTTGGATCAACTTTGTAACTTTGCTCGTGGTCGATCCGCTGCATATGACCATGCTTTAACTACTCATGTTATTGCTGGGAAAATTCTGTGAGTTTCCGACTTGGCAACTGAATGTGTGGTGTCTATTTTATGGACACTTTGTTGTTACTCAAACAACCCTTATGTAGTGTTAGAGGCTCTTCAAGAAGGCTTGTTTAAGAAACTTTTGGTATTGATGCAGCTTGCATGTAGGCATAAAACAATGAAAAGAGATTCACAATTGCTTGGGCCCTTTAACCATTACAGACAAGATGAGTCCAGTGAATGGAATACACGAACAGACAAGATGAGTCCAGTGAATGGAATACACGAACAGTACAATGGATTTCAGGAAAGTGACGTGGTCTTCCTTGAGCGTCGGGAATGATATTCTCTGATAAAAAGAATGTCCGTCGTCATCCACATACACCATTAAACATACCTTAGTGTGTATATAGAACTGTAAAGTTTCATGCATGTAAGAATGCAATATACACAAATGTTGAAATCACGTTCTATGCCGATGATTTTTCATCAAATGTCATCTTAAGGACGCCGATATCCAAGATTTCATAAAAATAGAACACGACATGGTCTGATTGCAACTAATTTACTAATTAATAAGGGTAGATTGTTGAAATTTGAAACTTGAGGAGAATATAGCTTTGGGGCTACCGCAACTTTTCCAGAGGGATAATTAGATTTATACATAGCTGGACATTAATTGTCTGCTACAGTCGTTTCGATTTCTTAGCAGACTTAACGTCATTATACCTGTCATATAAAAGTTGGTTTCCCTCTGTCTCTAATGGCGATCGTAGTCAAAGTAGCAATTAGTAGAGCAATTAAGTTCATAGTAGACAATAAATGTTAATGGTGGTTCAGACCAGTGAGAAGTTCTCCCAAAATTTGTTAATGGTGGTTCAGAGTAGACAATAAATGTTAATGGTGGTTCTTTGAGAAGTGTCTCAAAGAGATGATAGCCTGAAAATGACACCATGATTTCAGGATCAATCAAGCCTTGGGCTGTGCGATATGGATGCTTAGCTTTAACAGTTGAACGACCTTTTCCATGGAAACACGCATTCACCTTCGTGTGGGAGTAATGTAATAATAAATAAAATTTAATGCACCTGATTTTAGGATCAATCAAGCTTTGGGTTGCACGATATGGATGCTTTTCTATGGAAACGTGCACTCACCGTCGTCGTGTAGAAGTAATGCAATAGCAAATAAAATTTAATGTATTAGTAGATAAAGCTAAGGAAAACCTTACCACCACACCCAATGCTGAGATCACCTGCCATCGGGTCTTGGGAAGAGAAAACCGAAAACAAAGTCATTTACTTTTGTCCAATTCGAATATAAAAAATTCAAATTTTAAAAATACATATATTAATAACTAATAGAAACTATGGAAAAAAATTGAAATATTTCACTATACAAACATGATTAATACAACTTCCTCATTTATATATATCTCCTTATAAAAAACATACTAATATAATGGTTAAATGCTATTGGTTATTGGTATGCATATCTTTTTAACAAAAGAACTCGTCACTTTGTTGTTAACATTTTGAAATCAAGTACAATTAAGTAAACTATGAAGCTTTTACCAGCTAATATTGTTTTTAATATATATTTGATATGTTATAACTTTATCGATTTTCTACATGTAGAAAATTGAAATGTTCAATTTACATGTCCTTTAAAAGTATCCAACGTTGATTTAGACAGTATAGCTATAATTTCTCTATCATTAAACTAAATTATAATTTATTTTCAATATAGATATAATTTATCTAGTCGTTATTAATAAATTTATTAAAATTAAAATTAAATAAATATTATTTAAATTTTCATTATTTATAATTTATTTATTTACCTAATTTATTTTTTTCCTATATATTAAATAAATAAATAAATTAAAACTATTATTATTCAATATTTTTATTTTTATTTTTCATTTTCGTTCACAAATCATTGTTCTCACTGTAGATAGGGGAAGTTGCTTAAATAACGGGGAAGCTGCTTAAATAACATAGCCTAATCAAACAATCAACATTGGATGCCCATGACAGACTTCCTTAGCGAGGAAAAAGGAATTTATGCGTATCAACCTAGGTTCTTCATATTGCAATATAAATTTGCCAAAACAATTGGGGTAGGAGTGACACCTGACCTGTGTAACCGCATTGGATACTAAGGACTAAGGGATGAAATCATGTCCACGAGATTCGAAACCATGCACACTAATTAAAGGTCTGCATTGTTCCACACATTCTCTATCGAAATGGACGCGTTGATAGTAACCATTTCTCAGAATCTCACAACATTTTCTGCACGTCAATTTAGTAACTTTCTTTCCTCACTTTCCCATGCCTATTATATAGTTATTCGCTCTATCCATTCGATCACAGCTAAGCTCAACTATGAAATGCACATTTAGGCTAAGCGAGATGAGTGGAATTAGAAGAAGAATAAAGATTAGGATTTGGTAAAGTAGTATGGGTGAGGTTAAGGAGGTCGAGGTGCCTAATCAGTTCAGATGCCCGATATCCCTCGATCTGATGGAGGATCCTGTTGTTTTGTCCACGGGTATCACTTATGATTGTCACAACATTTAGGTCTGGTTGAACCTACACTCGTCTTCATGCAACAACATTAAATGCTCTGTCACCAAGTAGATCATGTGTCACAATGAAGAATTGATTCCTAATCACTTGTTGCATCGATGCATTCAACATTGGTGCGTGCAGCAGGTCAATCGTGCGAGCGGATCTGTAGAAAGAATGGTCGATTCCATTCAAACCATCGACAACATTCTAGTAGATGTTAATTCGTGTAGAACTAGGCAGAAGTTGAAGGAAGCTATGCAAAATCTTAAAGTTGCATTAACCCATAAATGTTACACGAGTAGAGAATGCATTGCCTCCACCAAGCTCGTTGCATCCGTGTTTTGTGTTCACTGTAAAGGAGCAATGGAGAAGTTGAAAGAGTCTGTGGATGTATGCGAAGAAACCTTAGGAACGCTAGTAACGATTAGCCCTGTAGATGAAGAAACTCATTTATTATTTACTAGGTCTTCTGAGGCTTTTCTTTGCATAATATGAAATCTTGTAGAGGGTAATCTCGAGGGTAAAATGAATGCAGTTTTGATCCTTTAGGAACTGGCAGCTGCAGACCCTCGGTGCCGTGAAAAACTTGGGGCCACTGAGGGATTGGCAGAGGGGTTGCTGTAGTTGCTTAGAAATGATGAGTCCCCGACTCCCACACCTACGAAGGCAACTACAATTAGTACCTACTACCATCTATTACATAACAACGAAGGAAATCATGAGAGAGAAGCTCGTAGAGGGCGAGGCTATTGATCTTTTGTTGGAGATACTTCCTCGGGCAGAGAGAAGCGTTTATGAAACAAGTTTGGGTGCGCTGGATCAACTTTGTAACTTTGCTCGTGGTCACTCCGTTGCATATGACCATGCTTTAACTGTTCCTGTTATTGTTGGGAAAATTCTGTGAGTTTCCGACTTGGCAACTGAATTTGCAGTGTCTATTTTATGGACACTTTGTTGTTACTCGAACAACCCTTATGTAGTGTTAGTTCAAACCCTTATGTAGTGTTAGAGGCTCTTCAAGAAGGCTTGTTTAAGAAACTTATGGTATTTATACAGCTTTCATGTAGGCATAAAACAAGGAAAAGAGATTCACAATTGCTTGGGCTCTTTAACCATTACAGACAAGATGAGTCCAGTGAATGGAATATACGAACAGTACAATGGATTTCAGGAAAGTGATGTGATCTTCCTAGAGCGTCGGGAAAGATATTCTCTGATAAAAAGAATGTCCACCGTCATCCACATCCACCATTAAACATACCTTGGTCACTGTATATAGAACTGTAAAGTTTCATGCCTGTAAGAATGCAATATACACAAGTGTTGAAATCGCGTTCTATGCAGATGATTTTTCATTAAATGCCAGCTTAAGGACGCTAATATCCAAGATTTCATAAAAATAGAATAGTACTTGGTCTAATTGCAACTAATTTACTAATTAATAAGGGTAGATTGTTAAAATTTGAAACTCGAGGAGAATATAGCTTTGGGGATACTGCAACTTTTCCAGAGGGATAATTTGATTTATAAATGGCTGGACATTAATTGTCTGCTACAGTCGTTTCGATTTCTGAGCAAACTTAACGTCATTATACATGTCATATAAAAGTTAGTTTCCCTCTGTCTGTCATGGCGATCGTAGTCAAAGTAGCTATTAGTAATGGTGATCGTAGTCAAAGTAGCAATTAGTAGAACAATTAAGTTCATACCAGACAATAAATTTTAATGGTGGTTCAGACCAGTGAGAAGTTCTCCCGAAATTTCTTAAATAATAATGTAGTGTCTCAAAGAGATGATAGCCTGAAAAATGATGCCATGATTTCAGGATCAATCAAGCCTTGGGTTGTTAGATATGGATGCTTAGCTTTAACAGTTGAACGACCTTTTCCATGGAAACACACATTCACCTTAGTGTGAGAGTAATGCAATAATAAATAAAATTTAAGGCACCCGTCATTTGCTTTTGTCCAATTCAAAAATAAAAAATTCAAATTTTAAAAATACATATCAACAACAAATAGAAACTATAGAATTTTTTTGAAATATTGCATTATACAAACATGATTAATACACCTTCCTTATCTATATATATCTCTTTATCCAAAACATAATAATATAATAGTTAAATGCTAATGGTTATTGGTATGCACAACTTTTCAACAAAGGTACTCATCAATTTGTTGTTAACATTTTGAAATCAAGTACAATTAAGTAAACTGTGAAGCTTTTACGAGCTAATATTGTTTTTTTAAATATATTTAATATGTTATGACTTTATCGATTTTATCACATGCAATTGTTTTAGAAAATTGAAATGTTCAATTTACATGTCCTTTAAAGAGTATCCAATGTTGATTTGGATTCCTTTTTTTGGTGTTGGTTGGATTAAATGTGGATTCATAGACGCTATAGCTATAATTTCTCAATTACTAAACTAAATTATAATTTATTTTAAATATAAATATAATTGTTTTCATTATTAATAATTAAAATTAAAATTAAATAAATATTATTTATAATTTATTTATTTAATTAGTTAATATATATTTTTTCTATATACTAAATTAATTAATTAATTAAAACTATCATTATTCAATATTTTTATTTTTATTTTTCATTTACTTTCTCAAATCATTGTTCCAATGAAATGTCGAGAAGTTTCATGCTTATCATGAGAGTTAGCACTTTGCTATAGAAATGTATGCTATGTGCATTCTAAGACCATGGTTGTTAGCACAAACTCGAGGAAATGAAGTTGAAGTTTCTCATTTTTTTTCACGAATAAATTCATTATCTTGAAATCCATTCTCATAGTCACTATGTTCTCTATTGTGTTTATAATATTGAACTAAATTAAAGTTGAAATTTGACTTTGTTTTATTACTATCTTTATTATGTTTATAATTTTAAATTAATTTAAAACTTTTTAATTGAAAATATGACTCAGCATATATTTGATCTGATGTATTTTTTTTCACAGTAAATAAGAAACTTTATATTAATAAAGCTGTGTCAAAATAACAATATAACCGGCAAGAAGATTTGCCGTAGACACAATCCATGACATAGCAGGTCAGGCCTATACATTCATGTCAAAACATAACAAAACAGAAAGAAACAAAAGTCCTTCACCCTCAGTACATGACAGATTCAAAAAAGTCATAAAATAACCAGGTAAATGCCGCTGACAGAGAAAACAAAAGACTAGCAGTGTTAGATGCCCAAGACAACCGAAACATGCAGGAACCAACAAGACAGGAATTCTACGAACAGAACAGGCAGTGTTAGATGCATAGAAACGAGCCTTCGGTTACCATACGACCACTAGTGTACTGTTCCAGAAGAGTCTCCCAGGTGGGCTGACAATGGCCATCTTGGACAGTGAATCCGCCCAAGTATTAAGCTCTCGATACACATGGATCACCGAGAGAGTCGATCGTTTCTTCGGTAGAGCACGCATCCTCCGAAGCCAGCTAGTTTGGGACTTGCCACAACTACTAGGCAGAACTGTTTGCTATTAACTTTCTAAGTCACATGACACGAGGACATGGACACGGAGGACACGAAAATACGAGTATTTGACACAAGACACGACGACCCCAAAAATAGGGCACAGGAGACACGTTTTATATATATATTAAAAAATACATAAAAATCTACATTTTTAAAAAACTAGAAGTATATACAATGTACATCAATCATAATATCATTCAATTTAAATTTGGCAATGATGAATCAGTGATAAAATTATCAATGAATCATGAACTTTGAACCATAAATTGCATATTTGATATTTCTCATTAAACCACAAAAATCAAAATGTATTACATAGATATCGAGAGAATGCCATCAACAAATACAAAATAGAGTAGATACTACTTAGTACTAAGTCTAGTATCTACTGTACTACTAGATACAAAATGAAAATACTAAATACTACTTAGTACTAAGTCTAGTATCTACTGTACTACTAGATACAAAATGAAAATACTAAATAGCCATAGGTAAGAATATCATAGCTCATCAATGGTACTAGCCATTGTCAATCGTCTTCCTGCTCCTCCATGTCAAAATTAACATTACTATTGTAGCTCTTTCCTCTATCCTCCTCCTCCATTATACCCTTTTTGACAGGACACATGTCCAGAAATCAAGACACGTTCCTGGAAAGTGTCCGACACGTGTTGGAAAGTGTCCAGATTTTGGGACACGAAAATTATGGTGTCGGACACGTATTAGGGCAAGTGTTGTGTCCGACACGTGGAATACGGGACACGTGCCCTATTTGGAAGTGTCCTGTTACTTAGCTATTAAGATATTTGGCCATCAAATTGGAAATCTTTGGTGACTCCTTCATCACCATTGATTGGCTCAACCCAAAAAAACTTTATTTGTGTCTCTGAAGACATCCTAGAATGCTCAATCTCTTTGTTGAAGTCAAGATCATTCCTTATCGAAAAAGGTCCTACATCTACCCAGGGCACATGAAAATTGTGGAAGATCAACAATGACATTATTAAAGAGAGACCTGGGCCCATACTTTTACTTAACTCTGTAGCATAAGTGATGGAGAGAAATGGATAGGAAGGACCGCCTGTTAGTACAAAAGTGAGTCTCCACATATACGTTGAAGTTCAATATCGAAAACGTCCTAGTAGCCCATTCAATAATCAAAAGTGAGTCTCCACATATACGTTGAAGTTCAATATCGAAAACCTCTGCGAAGTGAAGGAGACTCCACAGTGCCTTTAACTCGGCACGGTTGTTGGAGCCCTGACCAACATTCATGAAACCCTGAAGGAAAATATCTCCCATGCCTTTGATCACAAAGCCAGCTCCACAAACTCCCCTTGAGCAGCACCATCGAAGAAGCCAATGAAATCCTCATTACATTTGTTCAACAAGAGGAACAGAACAAGACATGAGAGGATGCCCAAGACTGATAGACGGATGTCTGGAAGAGAGGGCCCCAGAATGATAGCCTCCCTATTAATGGCCAAGTCCTGAAATATAAGCCGGTTGCGGCCACACTAGATAAGCCACAAAAATGCCATAGCCTGTTCGATAGTTAAAACCTTACGATCATCAGCAGCCTTCAAAAATTCCACAACAGACCCATTAAAGTTGGCCCAGAGACCGTTCAAACGGCCACAAATGTCTAATCAGATATCCTGCACATATAAATAAGGGCAAAGAATATGATTACCGACTTAGCAGCATCATTACAGAAGATGGCAAAGAATATGATTACCGACTCAGCAGCATCATTACAGAAGATGGCAAAGAATATGATTACCAACTCAGCAGCATCATTACAGAAGATACAACGGCCAGGCCCATGTAATCCCCTTTGCTAAAGTGATTCCCATGTAAGAATTTTGTAGTTGATGGCCAACCAAATAAAACATTTCACTTTCATCGGGGCTATGGACAGCGCTGAGTGCCACCAGACCGTCCTAAATACTCGGTGACAAAGAAGGAGAGCAGAGTAAGCCGAACATACAATAACACTTCCACCATGTTTGTCACCTGCCCAAATCAAGGAATCCTGATTCTTCGAGGGCACAATACCAGCGATCCGCAAACAGGTAGTGTATGCCTCCCATTCCGCAGCAAACCCAATATCAAGATCCAAAGTCTCGGCCCCAATCCAGTGAGGAGAGACGTCATTACAAACCCAAGCTTGATTCAGAGAATGAATGTCATTCGCGTTGAGGGCTCTTAACAGAGGCAGAGACAACTTCCACATGGAGACACCAACCAGAGGATCCGAGCCAATGTTAACACACGTTCCATTCCCAACCTGCCACTTAAGTTGCCCGATGATGCATGGCAAAGCCGAGCATAAACTAGACCACATCGGCGAAGAGCTCCGAGGTCACTTACAACCAGAACAAACCCATAATGAAAGCGGGAGACGAAACATACACTTATGATGAATAATAGTACCCCACAGGCCAATTTTGGAAATGCCCCTCCACATGCTTTTAGCGCACATAGCCAAATTGAATAATAGTAAGTGCTTAAATCCCCATCCACCCCAGCATTTGGGGAGGGATAAAGGTTCCCAGCCCGCTAAATGGAGTTTTCCCGACCCAATCTGACCATTCCAAAGAAAATGAAAGAACAATCTGCGCAGCGATGCCAGAATACTTACCAGAGCCCGAAAGAGAGAGAACCAGAAAACATGGATGGATTGTAAAACCGAGGAAACCAATGTCTTACGGCCGCCCAACGAGAGCCACCTAGAAGACCATTTGTTCATTCGCCAATTGTCTTTTTTAACCAGCTAGCCCTAGTCGGAAATAGTGTAACGATTGGGTTTAAGGAAAAAGCCCAATTATTTGACACCTACGACCAGAGAATCACCCGTTATCTGGAAATAGAGATAAATATTGGACAAAACTGCCTCTGGGACATTTAAGTGCCTGAAGCAAGACTTGGATGCACTGAAAGACATCCCAGAGGCACAACAAAATAAGTCAAGAAGGTCCTTAATACAAAGCCATTCTTCCAGACAGCCATGGCCAAGAATAATCACATCATCCACAAATAAAGTATGAGAAAGAAAAACTAAACCTGCCACTTTAATGCCTTTAATCAGCCCATCAGCCTTCGCTTGGCGCAAAAGAAGACTGAGACCCTCAATGATCAATAAGAACAGGTAAGGCGAAAGTGGGCACCCCTGCCTAATACCCCGACACCCCGAGAAAAAATCCGATGGAGAGCCATTGATAAGAACAGAGAAAGAGGCTGAGTTGACACAAGACATAATCAAACGCACAATGGGATGAGGAAGCCCAATTTGAACAAGAATCGGGTGAAGGAAAGATCTGTCCACCTTATCATAGGCCTTCTCAAGGTCCAATTTGAGGACCATCGCCGATAACTTCTTCATTTTGATAGAGTGTATAGATTCCTACACAATGCCAGCCGCATCCAATAACTGTCTACCAGGGAGGAACCCAAACTGTTTCTCAGAGATGCATCTACCCAGCACCGATTTCAAACGACAAGCAAAGATCTTCATAATCAGTTTATAGAGAAAATTACACAAGGCTATAGGGCAGTACTCCGAAAAGGACAGTGGATGGTCCACCTTCGGAATCAAAGTAAGAAAGGTGGCGTTTAAACTTTCAGGAATAATACCAATAACCCTAGCATCCTCAATAGCTGCTACCAATTCTCCACCAAGGAGATCAAAAAAATGAAGGTAGAATTCCATGGTCCATCCGTCTGGACCAAGGCTCTTGTCCTTGGCACAAGCCTTAAGAGTGCGTAGAACTTCAGTCATCGAGACCAGGCAACCAACCAGAGCCTAATCCACTTCATTAAAAAAAGGTGGCAAATTTTTAAGCACAGACAGCTACTCCCCAATGTTGACATTCTTAGGAGATCTATACAAATCAGAGAAAAAAGAAACAACGCCGTCCTTAATAGAAGCCTGATCATAGACCTGATCACCATTACTCCCGGTACATTCCCAGATGGAATTCAGCAATCTTTGCTTGTTCGCAAACTGATGGAAGTACTTGGTGTTCATATCCCCCACTTGTAACCAAACTGCACGACTTTGTTGTCTCAGAGACTCTTCTTTATGCAAAAGTAACTTCAACCTCAGGTCAAATAAAGCCTTAATCTTTCCAGAACGTTCCAAATTGAAATAATCTGCTCCTACAGAATCCTCAATAGAGGATATTTCCTCTTCAATAGCCACGAGGGAAGCAGAGGCCCTTTTCTTTTCCTCGCTCTCCCAGGAACGAACCACCGGCCGTGGCATGTCCAATTTGAACAAAAGAGACTTGAAAGGAGACAAATGATTCGGGACCTTCTCTTGTAGTGCCACCCACTCATAATTAACAAGATTATTGAAATCCTCATTCACTAGCCAAGAAGGATTGAATTTAAAGGGGTACTGGACCTTCTAAGAGACAAAGCCGAGCTCAAATATAATGGCCTTATGATTAGAAACACCCGAAGAATAGTGCCAACTGCGGTAGCGACCAGTACAATTACATTTCCGCCCTAAAGAAACGATCAAGTCTCTTAGCAATTCTAGCAGACCCACCCCAACCATTGGACCAAGTCGGTGAGAGAGCGGCCGGAATAATGTCAACAAGGTCCGCATCCTCAAATAGTTTATGGAAATTGTCAGAGAGAGGATCATGCAAGCAACCTAAACCCCACAACTCCTTAGCCGCCTAGGAGAAATTGAGGTCCCCCGCCAGAATAAGATAAGGTAAGGACAATAGGCCAAAACGAAACACCTTATCCCAGAACTGGTCGCGCTAAGAGTAAGGACCATAAATATTCAACAGGTGAACTGACTCTGCAAAACAATGAAACTTACCCTTAAGAGAAAAAGGTCAGCACAAGTGTGAAAAACATCAAAATTAGCCAGAGAGGGATTCCAAGACACCAGGGTCCCTCCAGAATGACCAACTGCATCAACTGCACTAGCCAACCAACCCGGCTTGAGACGCAGAAAGAAAGCACATGCCTCATAACCATGAGACATGGTTTCTTGAAGAAAAACAACCACAGGACACACTGAATCAAGAAGTCTTTTCAAAGCGGTATGTTTCAGGCCACCGCCCAGCCCTCGAATGTTGAAGGTCACAAAATTCATAAGGGAACATCAGAAAGGGCCAGACATGCTCTAAGTGCCCTAGGAGAGAGGAAGAACCAGAACCGACAGGTAAGCCCCGAGAAGTAAGGCTAGCCACACCAGGATTGACGAAAGAGTGATCACAGATAGCTTCTTTAACCCCCCTAAAATCCCGTTTGGAAGGCTTCTTAGGCTTACAGACTGTCACAAAACCCGTATTCTGGGGCAAAGGAAGAATGACGGAGCTCGAAGAATCCACCAGGGAAAAAACCAGATTAGGATTGCAGTCACTGATGGGAAGGGGCGGACAATCCAAAACCCCTGCAGCAGTAGAATCGAAAAGAGGGTCCTGAGCACAAGGACGACCAGAATAAAGGAGCTCGTTCCTGATAGGGGAAGAGGATAAAACAATATTCAAACCGGCAAGAGATGTCGACGATAATGGTGGATAGTTCGCTTGATTGAGATGAGAAATGACAGACAAATCGCAAGAATCCCGAACCCCAGAGAAAAGACGCGGGGGAAACCCCTCCCCAAAAGGAGACCCCTGAATAGACGGGGGCGTAGTGCTAGGCGGGAAGAATTCCATTCCCTTCTCAGACGCAGGGACACCAGGACACACCAGATCAGGTAGAGTGTCCACAATCTCCCGCACAAACAAGAATTTCAAAAGAAGAGGCAAATTTGTGGAAAGCTTACCCA
Source organism: Pseudotsuga menziesii (assembly GCA_001517045.1). Lineage (NCBI taxonomy): Eukaryota > Viridiplantae > Streptophyta > Pinopsida > Pinales > Pinaceae > Pseudotsuga > Pseudotsuga menziesii. Next base: position 41,048 of record LPNX010705701.1, on the reverse strand, counting down.
GGAATGCAAGAGCCAAACAACGATCCAACGGTAGAGGAAGAGCCAAATATTTGGACGGGTCCATCAATATAGAATCCGAATGAGCCAAAGAACCCGAAAAATCCCGAGCCTCCGTGAACACTTGGCTTTTGCATGACGCGTCTCACGGCAAAGATGACAGCGGAAGGCCACCTTACAATAATAAAGCCTTTGAATGAACGAGCCCTTCTCCCACATAATCTCCACTTCGGTCGAAAAACCCTCGGTTGTATCAAGGTCCACCAACATCCGCGGAGTGGAGCGGTCACAACCGAGAAGATATTCGTCCTCCATAAAGATGAAAGACCCTATGGCATTGGCTATCTGCAAAAAACCTTGAAGGTTCCAACACTGGACCGGGAAACTCGAAATTAAAACCCAATAATAATGTCTTCTGCATAAAATCTCTGAACGAGGGTCGAATCCGACATGCCACAGGCCAAGAACTAGGGATCCCTGACCCCAAATCCAGTACTTAGCCGTAATAGTATCACGATCCTCCACCGTCATGAACTGAAACAACAACCAACCATTCACCAACAACAGAACCTTGGGTACCTACTTGAGGAGATGCTTCCAACATTCCCTAACCCACACCAGAACTTCAGTGCGCGAAGGCTTAATGTACTAAAATCTACCAACGAGAGCCCTTTGAGAGAGAGCTGCAACCATGTCCACAGTAACGTCGTTACCCAAAACACAAACCGAGCGGACAGACTTAACCTTTTCGAAGGGCACATGAACCGGTTTCGAAGGAGCCACGTGCAAACCACGAGAAGCCCTAGGAAGACGGCCAGACACAGACGAAGCACCGAAAATACCCCCAGTCGGCAAAGAAGAAGACATGTCGTCGCTAGAAACCCCAGGAAGAGCACCACCCCCCACATTGGAGGAGGAACTAGAGGGCCCAACCCACTTGGTATAGTGAACCCGCACCTCTGGATTAGACCCGAATCCCAGGGAGTGCGCCAGGGATGGCGACATCAGAAAAAGGAAACGACAAACCAAGGAGACCCCCTGAGAGACAAGACAAAAACTGGTAGAAAGAACGACAGACCAGCAGAGAAAGGATAAAGAACCTTTGAATTCCCACTTTTTGGACCACAGGTTGGTACTAGGCCCAGAACAGCGGGCTTGACTCCTGTGTGGTAATAATACCAAGAAAACTTCCCAGTCAACACAATGAATAAAAACAGTGAAACCCCAGAAACGAAAAACAAACCTGACCCAGAAGGGCCTGCGGCAGTCCAAAACACTTCCACCCACAGGAGTAAAATAATAACGCTTGAGAAGCACAAGCATCAAAGAAAACAAAGAAGGATGGTGAGACCACCGCCGCCGCAATAGCAAAAAGATATAAACCCTGAATCAAAATAAACCCTGACAGCAAAAGATAACACCCCCCACCGGCATACCTAAATGGGAGATGGAAGTGACGAAGAAAAAACAACCCACACAGAAAAAACCGAGCCGAAGCAAGGGTTTCGCACAGGGTTACTCACATGTCTCTCACTAAACATATCATGTAAAGTGAAATAAGTCTTATAATTTATTTAGTTAACACATTGTAATTTTCAACCCTCAACATTGTAAAGTGCATAGTAGTTCACTATTATATTTAGTTTTTGTTCTATTTTGTAAAGTGCATGTTATTCATTGTTATATTTATTTTTTTTTATTTTTGGGTTGTTATTGGTTAAACTATTACATTATGATAAATACCGAGGACATACTGTAAATCCTACACAACTGATTTAGCCCACTATAGTTAGTAATTATTTCATATTATCTGTTACTCCCATAAGTGCATCGTCGTTCATTATTATGTTTTTTTTTTCATTTTGTAAAAAAGAATTATTTCATATTTTATGTTATGTTTATTTTTTTATTTCTTGATTATTATTAGTTAAATTAGTTGCAACAATATGGTACATTTATTTTGAATTCAATTTATCCAAAATACCAATTCAAATGAAACACGTTTTGTAAAGTGCATGCTATTCACTGTTATGTTCATGGGTATGTTGATGTAGGGTTGAGTTTTGTAAAGTGCATGCTGTTCACTGTTATGTTCATGGGTATGTTGATGTAGGTTTGAGTGACAACAAATTGGCATCGTTATAAAGAACATTATCAATCCTAATATATCCATTCTATAACAACATTGGTAAAATTTTCTTTATTTTTTTTATATCCCTTACAACTCCGTTGTCGTCAGGTTTATAACACTAAAGAACCGATGAAGATCTCCATAACTTGACTCTACAAAAGGTATAGTTCTGAACATTAATGAACCTAAAGGTATAGTTATGAACCTTAATGAACCTAAACTTCTATTTTAGCTATTTTAGAACACAATGGTAGATTGGTACCTAGGTCTCCCCTTGTGACCCTTGTGACTCCATTATAGAAGGATCAATGATTGAATTTGAATCAATACAGTGGGTGTAGAATAATCTTTCCCTGGTTAAGGAGTGTCTCATATAAGAAGGGAGAAGACGAAATTGTTTCCATGCTTCATGTCAAATTTATCACAACATTGCATAAGATTTATCCATCATTCTGACCAAGGAGGGTTTCATTGGAATATGTTTTCGGTTTTGATCTAGAGTTTTGTTTCCCTCTTATGGGGTTAGAATCCAACAAGTTTAGGGCAAACTTTTTGCATCACCCCAATAGTGCATGAATTCCTTGTTGCTGAAAAGTAATGGAATTGTGAAAGCTTTGCAGGTGATGAACTGCACAATTATGACAAAATTGAAAATAACTAATCCCTGGATGTTCATGATTCAGTAGTTGCACCAGCCATACACAAAATTCTATGAAGATGAAAAGGAAGAGAAAAGTTTACATGTGGGTCCATTGATTCCTTCTAGTAATGATAATAAATTTCAAAAGGAAAAGCAAGAAATCAACCATGCAAAATTGAATTAGCCAGAGGGGTTATCCTTGCATATCCCAACTATGATTCAAGAGTACTTTGATAAAATACCGTTGCAAGAGAAGAGGCAGCTTTTGGTTCAACTAGAAGACGGTCTTCCTCACATTTTTCCTATGATATTGCATCCAGATTTTGTTCTTCAAAAATATCCTCAGCATATGGATGTTAGAAATGGCCATAATCTGGTTGAGTTAAGGATGATGGAGGTGTTTCATAAGGCAAATATGTGATACGATTATTAATCCTCCCCTTGTCCAATTTGGTCATATGTCTAAATCAGGAGTCATGTCTAAATCGGGAGTCCATCCAGTCTATTTTTAGTCACTAGCACCATTGGGTCCACTTGCCCTAATTGAGGCACATGTTCCAGTTACTAAAGTGTGGGAAACACTAATTGAGCCCTAATGCCATTGATTGCACTTGCATGCATCAGTTTATGAGCCTCTTAGATCAATCCCTACAATTTAGGAGCCACTGGGAGTGTCGATACCAACCTTCATGAGTTGAGTTCAGTTAGTGACTAGTCAAGCTGAGTTAGGAGTCAATTACATTCAGTTCTATCCCTCTACATTCAGCTAGCGCTAGGTTTGCATGGTTGCATGCAAGAGAGGCAAATTTCTCACCTACCACAGTCAATTAGCCTTAATTAACACTGAATTACACACTTGAGTTGTGTTTTAGAACTCTGATGAACTCCGATAATGGTTTAGACAAGGTCAGTTAACTATTGAGTCCTCTGATAATGATTTAGACAAGGTCTTAGTTACCTACAATCAAGTAGAATCTAATCAATTCGAATTTCCTCATGTAGATTCGAGTTGCATGTGGCTATTTAGCCATTGTATTACAGTGTAATTATTCATCTAATTACTCTTTGATTAATGAAAAGTATTCACAGTTGCAAGCCATTTTTGCACTGTTTCATTCTTCAATAACTAAGTAAATTGTGTGATCTATCTTGTGAATTATGTGTTTGTCCACAAATCTATGTGTTCAATTTAATATGGTATCAGAGCCTCGGTGGACAAGGCACTTCTCCTCCTCAAATCTCCTACTGGATCATTTTTTGAGCAAAATTGCTCCTTCCAGCATTACACCAGAAGCGGAGAATTTACCACTTAATACCCCAAGCAAAGGAATTGTTGATCAAGCTTGCTTGATTAACTAAGCTGGGCGTGAATAAAATTCCAAAAGTGCAGGCTGTACGACCTTACGATGCCTCCTTTGTGCTTTTGCAGGTACAACTTCGAATGGATTCATCATTTCCTCTTCTCACCCTATTCACAAACTATTCAGAATGGAAGATGAAGATGCTTGCATCTCTTAAGAGACAAGATCTCTATGAAGTGTCTATTGGACTTGGTGAAGAGTCCTTTGAGAGTGAGAATGACTGGTTGAATGAATATGATGCAGCTTTTGGAACAATATGTATGGCCCTTTCTCCTAGCATGCGCTACCTCAAAAAATCTGTTGAATACCCAAAGGATCTCTGGACAATATTGGACAAAACCTTTGGAATGATTAATGAGGATCATAATAGCACTTTGGAGAGCATATACAAAACCATAAGCATTCTAAATCCAAAATTATCAGCCTCCACTCTCTTTGATGAAGTTGTTCAAGATGAGGAAGTAGAATCTTCTACACAGTCAATTCGAAGTGAAGACGGTCTCCTTGTAGTGACTCCTTCTCCTGATGCTCCGGAAGTTCATGAGATCTCTGATATCTCATCTCCTCATATGGCTAATACAGAAGAAGACATTCGAATCCCTGGTATTGAAGTAAAACACTGCTGCACTTCCACGCAAACATTCTCCAGTGATTTTCCTTTGAATTCTGTGCAAAATTTGCTAGTAATTACTTCCAAAAGTGAAGAGGAATTTGATTTTTCTATCTCTAATGTTGCTGCTAGTGTGCAAATATGTAATACCTTGTATATTTTGGAAAAAATATCAGATTACCAAAGTGATCCATTCGCTCTCCATGATCTAGATCTTCCAACAAATTCCTACAGGATTACATGTACCAAAATTCAGAATTTTGAAGAAGAAGAAAACTGTGCATCCACCATCTCGACAGACCATACCTTTGGATTTGATATGAACCTTATTAGATCTTATATGATCTTATTTGGATCTGATCTGATATTGCTTGGTTCAATATTTCAGGTTCATAAACCTTCAGTATTGCTTGTAGTTGTTCCCATCAACGGTGTGAAGAAACAAGTACCGCAAGTCTCCTTCAAAACTGCTGCTGGGGATTTGATTTCATTTTACAGTTTTGGATCTGTTGTGAACCTATTTAGATCTGATTTACTTTCTGATCTGATATTATTTGGTTCAAATTTTAAAATCCAAGAGCTTTCAGTCATGCTTGGAGCTGCTCTCACCAATTCCTATGTGAAAAATCAAGTACCGCAATTTCTTTTCAAAATTGTTGCTGGGGATTTGGTGTTAGTTTCTTCTTACGAGGTTGCTGATATTTTATTTTGTGATTCATTAGCTATTTCAGAAGCTATATCAAACTATGGAGCTCAAGCATTCGCTCTCAACAGTCCCAGGGCTTCTCTACCTATAGTCACATGCTCATCTCCTCACAGAACTAGTAAAGAGGAAGATTTTCTGCATCCGCCTGGACACTTGCTCCTAACACTTGGAGTTGTTTTTACCACTCACGGTTTGTTGTTCATGGCTGCAACATATCAGTTTCTTGAGTGTTCCTCACAAGGTTTGAATCCTCAAGAACATTTTCTCACTTATTAGTTGATTTCAGTTGCTCTACATGGGTCCAATCTTCATCCAGCAGCTGTCTATATATTTTATTTAGTTGAGCATATCATTCTTCTTCTAAAGAGGAAGATTCCTCCAAACATAATGATGGAGAGGTTCACATGCCAGGCCCCAGGATACTTGTGCACAGAAGAACCAAATTGATCCTGATTCTACCTGCTTAATTAGAGGGGGGGCTTTTTTCCCATGTGGTTTTTTTCCCAGCTCCTTGTATTGAGCAGTTACTTTACTTTACTTGATGTAATGGGTGACCTATGGTCTTAGTTACCAGGGCCCACAGATTGTCCAAGTTAGCATTTGCGGGGGGTGTTCAGATTATTAATCCTCCGTTGTCCAATTTGGTCATATGTCTAAATTAAAAGTCATGTCTAATTCGAGAGTCCATCCAGTCTATTTTTAGTCACTAGCACCATTGGGTCCACTTGGCCTAATTGGGGCACATGTTCCAGTTACTAAGTGTGGGGAACACTAATTGAGGCCTAATGCCAATGATTGCACTTGCATGCACCAGCTTAGGAGCCTCCTAGATCAATCCCTACAATTTAGGAGCCACTATGAGTGCCGATACCAACCTCCATCATTTGAGTTCAGTTAGTGACTAGTCAAACTGAGTTAGGAGTCAGTTACATTCAGTTCTATCCCTCTAAGTTAGCGCTAGGTTTGCATGGCTGCATGCAGGAGAGGTGCATTTCTCACCTACCACAGTTAGTTAGCCTTAGTTAACATTGAATTAGACACTTGAGTTGTGTTTTAGAACTCCAATGAACTCCGATAATGGTTTAGACAAGGTCAGTTAACTATTGAGTCCTCCAATAATGATTTAGACAAGGTCTTGGTTACCTACAATCAAGTAGAGTCTAATCAATTCGAATTTCCTCATGTGGATTCGAGTTGCATGTGGCTATTTAGTCATTGTATTGCATTGTAATTATTCATCTAATTACTCTTTGATTAATGAAAAGCATTCACAGTTGCAAGCCATTTTTGCACTGTTTCATTCTTCAATAACTGAGTAAATTGTGTGATCTATCTTGTGAATTGTGTGTTTGTCCACAGATCTATGTGCTCAATTTAATAATATAAAGTGTTGTGGCACTTCTACTTTCTTCTTAATCATAGTGACGGTCCATGTTTCAAGTTTCAGCTAGCAAACATACTTGGTTGCTTGACCAGCAAGCACATGAATGCATCTATGCATCTTTCTATCTTACGAGACATCATCATCTTTCTTTCTTGCATGATTGATCATCTGGCTGCATGGTTACATTGGTCATTCGAGTTTGCTGATTGATCATGGTACCTGTGACAAACTTCCAAAATAAGAACTTTTGGGCACTGATAAACAAAGATAAACAGGAAAAATTAGACACCAAATAAATTAAAAAGTTTTGGGCTCTGTTGGGTAGATACGTCCCTTATTTGCCGATTTATTTGCTGCCCTAAAATCCAACTTGTTCTTTATTTCAGATTGATGTCTTGCCATTTCTTTATGCTTTTATTCAGCCATAGGTTAATCCTTTCGAGGTTGGAACATTATAATTGTTTTACACATGCATGGGCAGTCATAGGTCCTTTATTTGCTCTAGAAAATTCACTCGAAATAATGGAGGAATCAACCACCACATACAATCACTTGCATTACTTGAACAAATACTTCTATTGAAACTTGAGGTGGAAAATTGACTCCCAAGTCCCAATTGATAGCTCAACTACGGGGAATATCCAGCTCTTCCAATGTTCAAATAGGGGAATCTCAAACTCTTCCAATGTCCAAATAGAGAGAAAGATAAACAGATATGGAAAGACTTTGAGGTTCCGCAGCTGGGCGGGACAGCACATTCTCCAGGAATACAATTCTAAAGCAAAAGCAAACAACATGGCAGACTTATCCAGCCAAATCCAATACAAACATGTCTAATATTCCATGAAAACGACACAAAAACAATGGAAGAATTTTCAACGTCCTGAAGCATCAGATCTCGGTAAAAAACAAGGAGCTGTGGTATCTTAGCTTAAAGAGTATTAATACATCTGCTAGCAGCCTATATATTGGGAGCGCTTTCCTGCTTTGGTGTGGTGGGCTTCTCCTCCTCTCCAGGATTCCTCTATTCTCAAATCTCCGTGAAGCGTGGCATCTTCCAGCAATAATTATTGGCAAGTGAGACAGATGATTACTGAATCTCCACTTTCCTTGCAAAGCAAACTTTAAGAGAGCAAATCCCAGCTTCAAGAGGCCTCTACAGAACTGAGCCAACGGATAAGTTCGATGGAACACAATGTGCTTTCTTATCCCAATAGGCTGGAGTATATGTTCAGCTTTCAAAGGTGAAGGGGGACTCCCACACACCTCCCCCCTACTGGAATTGGGGGCTCCTAGAAGCCTCCTGAAATTGGGGGCTCGTAGAAGCCCTCAACATTTTCCCAATTTCAATTTAAAAAACAAAATTTTAATTTTAATTGTTGTTTAGTTTCTATTTTAGGCTTAGCTTTTAGTAATTTCACTATTTTAACATGCAATATCATTTGATTCAAATTTTCAATTACAATGACTGAAATTAGAAATATGAATATCCAGATTCAAATGACAAATTTGAAAATTATGAATTGTATAACTTGTTTGTATTATTAATTCGCTATATTCTGATTTGCATTGCACAATGATAAACTTAGTATTAACTATTTATTATTTACTTTTAGTAGTTTACATTGGATGAATCATTAATTGTTATTACTAGGATTTCTTAATTTATAATATTTATTTTTATCAAGACCCGGAGGGTCCCCCTAATTTCGCTAAAATTTGGGGTGGTCTCCACACGTCCCCAATGTGCATTTCCCCGCTCCCGCCTCCCAGAAACTTGGGGAACATTGGTAACAAGTGATCATGAATAGTTTTGATAGTCATGCCAAAGCAGTATTGAGGAATTAGAAATCATATGGATGTTTGTATCAGTATGTCAGTAGTTATATATCTGTTTATGTAGCTAAGTGCCACTCTAAGTATGTATCTGTCAGGTCTGATATGCGTACTGTTGTTTTGAAAAAAATACCCACCATGGTCAGATGGCAATTATGCCTATAATATTTCACAAGCTGAAATACTAGATGGATCACAATGAGATAGGTAATACAGTTTTATCTGTATGGTGTATAGCCAAACTGCACACTGCACAGTATATAAACTAGCTGTGGCAATATAATATAAGGATAAATTATTGTTCTCTTTTATATCCCAAACCACTATTGATGTTAGATCCAGATTCGCTAGAATGATTTTGGCTGTCCATTCCATATTTGTTTCATGGAAACAATCTAAAACAGTTAACATATGAAGCTGTTCATATTTGGGAGTGCTTTCCTGCTTTAGTGTGGTGGTATTCTCCTCCTCTCCAGGATTCCTCTGTTCTCAAATCTCCGTGAAAGGTCGGCATCCCCCAGCAATAATCCTTGGCAAGTGAGACCGATGATTACAAAATCTCCTCTTTCCCTGCAAAGCAAACTTTGAGAGACCAAATCCCAGCTTCAAGAGGCCTCTACAGAGCTGAGCCAACAGATAAGTTCCATCGAACACAATGTGCTTTTTTACCCCAATAGGCTGGAATCTATGTTCAGCTTTCAAAGGTGGTACTCCCGTCTCAGGGGAGCAAAGGCTCGCTTCAAACACTTCAGACTCTGCTCCAAAGGACAATCCTCTGGAAAATCCCCTGTTGGAGGTTCCCGTAAATGAAGAGGTAGATCAGTAGGCCCAGAATTTGATCTACACAGTAACAAGTTTTGACAATCATGCCAAAGCAGTATCGAGGAACTAGAAATTATATGGATGTCTGTCTATGTCAGTTGCTATATATCTATTGATGTAGCCAAGCGCCACTCTAAGTATGTATCCAAGTGTTTTCTAAGTATGTTCAAGACTTATATGCGTACTGTTGTTTTGAAAAAAATACCCACCATAGTCAGAGGGCAATTATGTCTATAATCTTTAACAAGCTGAAATACTGGAAGGATCACAATGAGAAAGGTAATACAGTTTTGTCTGTATAGCCAAACTGCACGGTCTGTAAACTAGCTGTGGCAATATAATATAGTATAGTATTTCCTTTTATAATCCAGACGACTATTGATGTTAGATCTAGATTTTCTAGAATGATTTTGATTTTCCATTTCATATCTTTTTCCAAATCTGAAACAGTTAACATATGGAGCTGTTCATATCGAGCTGTTCAAACTCCAGATGAAACCCTTAATAGTATCATGAAAGGGACTACACTGTAATAGTAAGTGGTAAACAAGGAAGAATACCCCAAATGTGTTTTCCATGATTTTATTCTCTCTGCATAGCGGTCTTCCTTCCATTCTAGTTCCCTTTCTGAATGAAGCAAGTTCTTTTACACTTCCTGAATTTGTCTAGAAATGAGAGAAGCAGAGGTGCAGTATAGCTAATGAACTTGAACAACCATGTAATGAGGAAAATTAGATTCCAAATGCTTGAAAGACAGAAAAGAATGAAGCATGAACAAGTGAAAATAATGAAAAATCTACTAACAAAGTGGTCACAAACAAGAAAAACATAATTATAGTTTCTTGGGAGTAAGTAACATGCTCAATTTGGATTTTCCTTGCTAAACTTCACGGCTGAACTTGGCATTTAGCATGTTACTGAGAACTGACAAATAATGCACAACTTTATTATATACTACGAATAGCTTCATTATTCTGGAAATCCAAGCAACCTGATTACATCGTACAAAAGATATTATGGCCGTATGATTAACGAAAACATTGTCAGTTAGACCGTGGAGCAGGGTAGACCGATCGGATTACCCCTTGCCCAAATCGATTCTCACTTCATTTTATCTGAAACCCTAAAACGAAATGTCCCAGGGCAGCACTCCCGCAAAAAAAACAAGAATGAATTGGAAATGCTTGTAACCCATAATAAAAGTGGGATCATACCTGGAGAGCTTCGCGAATTGGATGTAGAGAAAAAAAGGCTCAGCAGACACCCATGGGTTAAGAATATATTTCAAAATTCAATTCAGATAACGATTTCGAGCGTCTCAAATACTTTGGTAAGATAAGTAACTTACCCGAGTCTTTTATGGGACATGAAACTTTTGGGTGCTGTTCCATAAATTTTGATTGTCGTACAGATTGCCATCTAAGAAATTGATGCGGATAGCACGGATGTGGATAGCAGAAGGTTTGGTTAAGAACAAACCGGAAACCATTAAAATACAGCCGCTGGTACACAGTTGCTTGATCTCAAACAACTAACAGTCTACAATAACATGCCTCTTAAATGGGCTTTGTATTTTCTATTAACTAAACCTTCTGTATCCACAACTGTACAATCTGAACACATCAATTTCTTGATATTGCAAAAACACAGCGTCTGAACCCTACAAAACTGGCGACTGGCGCAAGTTGAATGAACGCGGAAACAATGCTAAGGAAGGCCATCTGAAGAATCTGGATTGCCCCTGATGATAAGAAGAGATAGGTAATGAATACAGAGCTGTCAAATGGTATATATAAATCGACCATTCATTCATTCACATGAGATGATGAGACGCACGCTTTCAAAGCACAGGATTCCACATAGAAAAAGCATAGGATTCTATATTTTAACTTTCATTTTCTCTGAGCACGTCAGAGATGCTTTTACAGACAGTGACAAAATGAAAAAAAACAGACGTTACAAATGTATTACTGTATGAAAACCTGAGCACGTCAGAGATGCTTTTACAGACAGTGACAAAATGAAAAAAAACAGACGTTACAAATGTATTACTGTATGAAAACCTGAGTAAATGGCATTCATTCACATCAGACGCACGTTTTCAAAGCACAGGATTCCACATAGAAAAAGCATAGGATTCTATATTTTAACATTTATTTTCTCTGAGCACGCTTAAGATGCTTTTCCAGACAGTGACAGAATGAAAAAAATAGACGTTACAAATGCTTTACTGTATGAAAACCTGCGTAAATGGCCTGCCAGGCTGCCATAGCATAAGATAGTGAAAATGGTGAAAGTGATAATGTGATATGTGGGGTCAGGGGGACGTTTCAAACCCATGTGCACTCAATAAGTGGAAGTAGAGGTGTGTTCCACTATGGCTCTCGAGAGAAAATCAAAAAAACTTTTAAGCTAAACTCTGGAGCATTTGTACCTAAAATTTGGGAGTTTTCTGGTTAAAATTCAGTGGAAATTGTTTAAAGGGTAGTTTTTAGAGATTGAATTGTATAAACTGGGTGATCAAGTGGTAATCCAGGGTCCTGAATCCATTTCTGCAATAAAAATTGGAATTTTAACAGTGGAAATCTCATTTTCAACAACAAATGGTATACCAGATTCCGGTCAAACTTACCTGAAAAGATGCAAATGGTCTAGAGATTAGCCAACTCCAACTTTGCCCCTCTTTCCCATTATTAATAAAGTTGGGTACAGTGGCTTTGTGTTCTCATATCTGATTGGGTGTTATTGACAAATGAACCTAAGGTAAGGACACACAAGTCATTGTCGGTGTCTCTGGGGAAGCGAGTTTAAATGCACAAAGACTTTGATTGGTAAAGTCACTCTCCTCTGGTTATTTGATATTTAAGGAGGTGTTAAATTCAATTCTAAGTGTATGTATATTGATTTTGATGTTTTAGTTGGAGTTTTTATTATCAAAGTGGCCCAAGGTTGAATGTAGTAAGACCTTGGATCTTACCAATTCGAAAAGGTAAGTTGAAGTTGGACAACCACTCGAGAAAGATCTTTTGTAACATTTAGTCTGTTTCGTCTAGTAGCTAGGACAGACACAGAGTCATGAATTGTGTGACTGGTAGCAAATTCTAATTTTTTTATTATAAACTTTGGAAACTTTTCATAATTCTGCAACAGTGTACTTTCTAGATCCAATGGCACATGGATAGTATTTGATGGCATGTAGATTTCAAAAGAGAATGAGATATTATCACATTTAGGTCAAACTTTGAAGTAGCAATAATAATGATTTTTAGTCTAGTGGCTAGGACAGACACAAAGTCATGAAATGTGTGACTTGTGGCAAATTCTATTATTTTTATCATTAACTTTATAACCTTTCATAATTCTGCAACAGTGTACCTTATAGATCCAATGGCACATGGATAGTATTTGATGGCATGTAGATTTCAAAAGAGAATGAGATATTATCACATTTAAATCAAACTTTTTAGTAGCAATAATAATGATTTTTCATCTAGTGGCTATGATAGACACAGAGTCATGAATTGTGTGACTTGTGGCAAATTCTAATTATTTTATCATGAACTTTGAAAACCTTTCATAATTCTGCAACAGTGTACCTTCTAGATCCATTGGCACATGGATAGTATTTGATGGCATGTCGATTTCAAAAGAGAATGAGATATTATCACATTTAGATCAAACTTTGAACTAGCAATAATAATGATTTTTCATCTAGTGGCTAGGACAAACAGAGAGTCATGAATTGTGTGACTTGTGGCAAATTCTAATTTTTTTATCATGAACTTTGAAAACCTTTCATAATTCTGCAACAGTGTACCTTCTAGATCCAATGGCACATGGATAGTATTTGATGGCATGCAGATTTCAAAAGAGCATTAGATACTATCACATTTAAATAAACTTTGAAGTAGCAATAATAATGCTTTTAGGCCACATTACTATTCAAATTATATACAGTGGGTATGTTTAGAAAATTGCAAAATTTATGTTTCTTAACTTCAAACTATAGTTAATATTTATTACATAAGATTTTCAAAGTCAATGGGATATATTATGATAATCTCTTAGTTTTAATTACTACCAACATAAATCCATCCTAAATTTAGAATTATCAAACACTTTTTTTTATAGTTTTGGTGTAAAATTTAAAATTGAGTAAAGATGAACATATGAGGGAATTTGATCTAAGTTTAAGATGGACCTATATTGATTTTTTATTTTTTTTTTTTTTTTGCCAAAAACTGAGTAATGTACATCACTACATCTCCCCATATTTGGATTCTAGAGCACCTGGTTAAAGAATATTTAGGTTTGGAATTTGGAATCCCTTGACAAATAACATTTAGGTTTGGTATTTGAAATTCCTTGTGAAAAAAGCAATTAGGTTTGATATTTTGTTAAAGAACATATAGGTTTGCTATTTTGATAAAGAACATATAGGTTTGGTATTTGAAATCCTTTGTGAAAAAACATTTAGGTTTGATATTTTGGTTAGGGATGTTATGATTTCTAAAGTTCATTTATTTTCCTAAAATTTAATGTTCGAATTGATTCAAATAGATTGTTGTTCATGGAAAAGAGATGAAATCATGGAAAAGGGATGAAATCAAGCATATATGTTGATCCATTAGAATAAATGTCATTAATTTTATGTTTGATTGTCACATACATGTTAGGTCAAACCTAAATTATTTGTGAAAGGTACTTGGTGAAAGAACCATGGTTTAACTTGATCAACCCTCTATGTAGATTATCAGCTTTGATATGTTGTCTCTAATAGATTTAAAAACTCAAACCCCTATCATGGGTCTCTATTAGGCATGCAATTATAATTTTTAAAATATAACTTAATCCAACAAATGTTGAACTAAGCACAACCATTAGTATCTCCACCAAACCTCATCATGTCAAAAAAATGTCTATCCTCGACATTAAGGTGGGATGAAGATGGTACACATGCCAAAAAGTAATAAGATGGATGGTAGTTTTTTAAGCCTTATGAAAGGGAAGGGGGAAATTGCTTCAAAGAAGGAGTATTTTCCTTTTTTGCTTTTCCTCACGAATTATTCCTTTTTTTTGTTCTATGTCTCCATGTAAGCAAAGCCACACTAATTATAAAGTTAATACATTTGAAAGAAATTGTCAAATTATTCTACTTTTAAGATATATTTTAATTAGTCAATATTTGAAACAGTCCTCGTAAGCGACACCAAAAATGTTACCAAATGAATTAGCAAGGCTAGATTTGGAAACCGTGTAAAATGAAGGCTAGCCTCAATGTCACCTCGATCGAGCTCCTTGACTTCTTTGGGCTTAGTGTACCGAGGGAAGAGCCCTTTGTTACTTGCAAGAAAATCTTAAACAAAGTACAAGATTTCCAATACAACTCTATGAAACTGACCAACGCCTTTGCAAAGAGTCAAGAATCAGTTGTGTAACAACAATATTCTATCATACTAATGTATACAGTAGCATGAGTTGTAATTGAACAAAGTACAAGATTTCCAATACAACTCTATGATACTGACCAACGCCTTTGCAAAGAGTCAAGAATCAGTTGTGTAACAACAATATTCTATCATATTAATGTATACAGTGGCATGAGTTGTAATTGACCTTGAAAAAGTGTTCCTTAGTTACAATAATTACTGAACAATTAGAATGTTCATTTGAATAAAGTCTTCAAAGAATGTGATGGTGCTATCACCCAATTCTTAGCATAAGATTTATAACAATCTATCTTGAAGTCTGAAAGTAATCTTATGCTAAAACATAGACAACATTGCTTAGACCTATTATGCACATTTTAATAGATAACTGAGTGTAATCAATGTATTGTTAACAATACTATCAACACTTAGAGGTTCAACGCTTCCATTTATCATTGATTAATCATCCTTATGTATGCACTATTTGTCAACAATAGAAGAAGTATATACCAACTTGTTTAAACAATGGCCGCACCAACAATAAAAAGTGTTGTCTCTTGACATATATAAATGATAACAAATATTCAACGAAGAGTTAACTTTCAGAATTTTGCATCCCTCATGCTCACAATGAATTGTGTTATGGATCAACAGTAGTAAATCATGAAGTAAGAACAATAAATGTCAACTCTTGTAAGCTTGTCATCAACAATAAAATATATGCATTTTAGTATCCAACAAACCTGAGATATTTGATGTTGCAGTAAACGAAACCAATATAATGAATCAACCTTCAAGTTAGTTTTAAAAGGAGTTGACCTAGCTCATTGTAGCAAGGAGGAGACGACCTTGAGAGGTTGAATTCAATTGTACCAAGGAAAACCATCCAAACCTTAGTGTTAACCAGATTTGACTCTTTTTTGCATGTGAACTTGACTAGTTTTAGGGTAATGAGGAAAACGGCCTTAAAAGGGTGTAGAAGACACCTAAACAAGCTTTTTTTGAGTGGTAAAGAGGTCCTTTTTCAAGGTCGAATCAACACAACTACTTAAAACATACTAGGAGTAAACCCTAACTCTAAATTTTTTCATTGTTTTGCAAGTCCATTTTAGGGTTTCGATGGTCAAAACTGGCCTAATGAAGACACCCTTGAGGTTCTAGGGCTAAAATGGCAGGCCAAAACTCCAAGGTAGACCATAATTTGAGATTTTGTAGTATTGATTTTTTGGTTTTGAATTTTTTTGAAATATTTAGGGTCTCTTCTTATTTATGAGACTTTAGGGTTTTAGAAATAAAAATGCAAACCTAACTAAACTAATATGCAATGCAACAATATAAATTACACATGAGATGCCTGAAATTGATAAAAAAAATGACAAGACTATGGGTTTTTTGAGGTGCAACCTCAAACCCTAGGCCGTGAGGGATGAGTGACCAACCTCCCTCCTTGAATACTTCTCCAAATCCAGCAAATTAGGGTATCCAACAAAAAACACCAAGCTTCGTTGGATGAGCTTAATTAGGGAAACAAATAAGATATCCAAGGCCCTACAAGGGAAAACTCCTTCAAAAGGACATTTTCCACCACACAAAGTTGACAAAAAATAGTAAGAAGCTCTAAATTAAAAAAATGTAGCATTCCACCACCATTCAATCCACAAGAAGCATAAAACTCACCAACCTTTAACAAAGAGTGACCAAAGAAGAAGCCCTAGATCCTCCATGTGCTTGTCTTAATCCAACAATACTTGCATCAACCTTGCATGTGTATGAAACCTTAAATTCATCCTTCATTTCACCATCAAGCAAAAGAAAAAATTCTCCAAGTGGTGTGCCATCAGATTATGAGGCCACAGAGTAAGATAAAAAAGTAGCATAATGAGTTTTGGGTCCCAAGTCTAGTGAGTTTACAATGAGTGTGATAGGTTATGTTATACTTATAGCCTTCTCACATGAATGTTTCAATTTTGAGCCTACATGTCCTTAAAATAAAATAATAATATTTTTAGGGTAAATTCAAAATTACAAAGGAATTTTACCCCAAAAGTACAAAAGTAATAAAAATATGCTAAAATAATCAGAAAAGGGAATCACTTGATGAATTAGTGAGCCAAGGGGGCGTCATGCCCCAGCTAACCCCGAAGTGTTGTGAAACCCTCAACGCCCCCCTCTAGGATCTTGTAGGCTCAGTGATGCGCAATAGCAGCAAGAAGGGTGCACTGGGCTGGAGGCATCAGAGGAGGGATCCCTAGAAGTTGGAAAAGGTCCAAGTGGGTGACAGAAGGAGTGCTAGGAGGAGATAACAATCCTTTACATAACTCAATCACCTATGCAAATCAAATAACCAGGATGTGCATGTGCCTCATTGGGTCACCCCTAGAAGGCCCGAAGCACCCATCACACCGAAGGGGTAGTCACCAAATTTATTAAGCCAAGTACTTCTGAGAGACGTGAAACCATGGGGGAAGGCCATGCCCAATCCAAGGGGTAAACAACCCCCAAACCAAATATCCATGCAATATATCCCACTTTGGCTTATACAATAAAAAAATTGGACCCCTTGCTCTAACCTCGGCCTTGCTAAAACTCTATACTAGCTCTGGCACATAATACTATCTAATGATAATTTCAATAATGAAAGTCAAGTCTACAACATAAACCATATGTTACAAGTACAATAAGGAATATTTAGTATATATATGGCTTTAATTGTGGATTTTTGGATTGAAAAAGTATAATTTCTTTATCATTGAAATTAAGCCTGTTTACTTTTAATAATTTTTATTAAATTTTAGCTGGTTAAGAAAAGTGGATAAAATATTTTTCTTCATTATCAATAAAAAACCATTATTTTATTTTCTTAATACTTTCATTAATTTTAATAATTTTCATTATTTTTTATTAAAAAAATAAATATATCATTTTTAGTCATTACCAATTAAAAGACTTAAAACTAAAATTTAACCGTCATTATTCAATATTCTTAAGGCTGTCATTTTTCCTTCATAATTCATTGCTCCACTTAGATGTTGTAGAGTACATTAAGGTTTCATGTCATTATTCAATATTCTTAAGGCAGTCATTTTTCCTTCATAATTCATTGCTCCACTTAGATGTTATAGAGTACATTAAGGTTTCATGCCTATCAGGAGAGTGGGCACTCGGGTATATAAATGTATGTTATGTACATTTTAAGGCCGTGGTTTAAGGAAATTAGGTTTTCCTATTTCTTTTTCATGTATTTCATCATTTTCAAGTCTAGTTAGTCATTATGATTTTTTTTATGGCCACAATTTTAAAGTAATTTAAAACTTTTATATTTGAAAATTTGACATATTTTGTAAAATACTTGGGATATATTGTAAGGCTTATGATTTAGTTTACATAGTATAGTTTGTAAATGTTTTTTATTATTTACCTCCATTTCATAAATTGCATGGCTATTTACTCTTATGTTTATTCTTTTCATTCTTTTTTATGTTTTCTTCTAGCTTTTCTTATAACACAATTATGTTTTCTTTTAGTTATTTGATTTTTATTATTATTAAATACTTAGGATATATGGTAAGACCTACAATTTAGTTCACATAGTATAGTTCACATAGTATAGTTAATAAGTGTTTATTACTATTTACTTTCATTTCATAAAGTGCATCACCATTCATTATTATATTTTATATTTCATGTACATTTTTTTGTATAATATGATTATGCTTTTTTCGAATTTTTATCCAAGATTATGTTTTTTTCTATATTTGATTTTTTCTTCTTAATTATTAGTTATTATTTGTTAAATTGTTTGTAGTGTTATGATATACTTATTTTAAAATAAAATTACTCAAAGCACTTTTTTTAGGCGAAAAAAACATTTCTTGATATTCGATTGAATCAAAGGAATTTGTTACATCAAGAAGTCAACAATACAACCACCCAACCAAAAAATCAAGTCTACCAAGTTGTAACAGACAAAAAACACAAGCAATACCGTCTAAAAAGGCTAAACAATCAGAAACTGGGCATCATATACAGCGATGGACCTCTCATAAATGTCAAGTAATCGAATCAGTCATGGCTATCCCTAGAGAAAATATGAAGAGCCCAGAGACACTATCCAAAGCGGAGCAGGAATACTCACAAAATCTAGAGACATAAAAATCATCTTAACCAAAAACCTCTCAGCAGGAGTAAAGAGACAAATAACATCAAAGTACCAAAGCAAAGCTCTCAAAACATCTTAAGTGTGAACTCCATGTACACTTTTTCTTCACAAGTTTCCATGAGAGTAAGCCTGCCCACAGTCATCAACAGCCCCTCCTTGGATAGTGTATCTGCCCTCTTGTTATGTTCCCTAAAGACATAACTGAAATCCACATGTGTGAACTCGGATATAAGATTCCTAGTGTCGATGCA